>JAUJEF010000181.1:0-253000 GCA_030444885.1 Citrus sp. QX-2021
CCGGCGGACGAAGTGGGCCAGCCCCTCCCCGCAAGGCTATAGCCCACCCGTTTTTTGGCCATTTTTCCGCTGGGGGTTATGGGCGCGCCGATCTTCGGGTGGTTATTTTTGAGCGAAGCTGTGCCCGCGGCCTATTTTGGCACGGGGAGGCCGCTCGCAAAGTCTCGCCCCATTCCGCGTCCGGCGGACGAAGTTGGCCAGCCCCGGCCCCCAAGGCTATAGCCCACCCGTTTTTGTGCCCTTTTTCCGCTGGACGAACTTGGCGCCCCGGCCTTCGGGCTTGTATTTTTGGGCGCGGCTGTGCCCGCGGCCTATTTTTGGCACATGGAGGCGCCTCGCGAAGTCGCGCGGCATTCCAAGTCCGGCGGACGAAGTTGGCCAGCCCCATCCCCCAAGGCTATAGCCCACCCGTTTTTGTGGCCTTTTACCGCTAGACGAACGTGGCGGCCCGGCCTTCGGGCGGGTATTTTTGGGTGCGGCTGTGCCCGCGGCCTATTTTTGGCACTCGGAGGAACCTCGTAAAGTCTCGCGCCATTCCGAGTCCGGCGGACGAAGTTGGCCAGCCCCGGCCCCCAAGGCTATAGCCCACCCGTTTTTGTGCCCTTTTTCCGCTGGACGAACTTGGCGCCCCGGCCTTCGGGCTTGTATTTTTGGGCGCGGCTGTGCCCGCGGCCTATTTTTGGCACACGGAGGTGCCTCGCGAAGTCGCGCGTCTTTCTGAGTCCGGCGGACGAAGTTGGCCAGCCCCATCCCCCAAGGCTATAGCCCACCCGTTTTTGTGGCCTTTTACCGCTGGACGAACGTGGCGCCCCAGCCTTCGGGCGGGTATTTTTGGGTGCGGCTGTGCCCGCGGCCTATTTTTGGCACACGGAGGAACCTCGCAAAGTCTCGCGCCATTCCGAGTCCAGCGGACGAAGTTGGCCAGCCCCGGCCCCCAAGGCTATAGCCCACCCGTTTTTGTGGCCTTTTTCCGCTGGACGAACTTGGCGCCTCGGCCTTCGGGTGGGTATTTTTGGGCGCGGCTGTGTCCACGGCCTATTTTTGGCACACGGAGGCACTTCGCAAAGTCTCGAGCCATTCCGAGTCCGGCGGACGAAGTGGGCCAGCCCCACCCCCCAAGGCTATAGCCCACCCGTTTTTGTGGCCTTTTTCCGCTGGACGAATTTGGCGCCCCGGCCTTCGGGTGGGTATTTTTGGGCGCGGCTGTGTCCACGGCCTATTTTTGGCACACGGAGGCACCTCGCAAAGTCTCGAGCCATTCCGAGTCCGGCGGACGAAGTGGGCCAGCCCCACCCCCCAAGGCTATAGCCCACCCGTTTTTGTGGCCTTTTTCCGTAGGACGAACTTGGCGCCCCGGCCTTCGGGCAGGTATTTTTGGACGCGGCTGTGCCCACGGCCTACTTTTGGCACACGGAGGCACCTCACAAAGTCTTGAGCCATTCCGAGTCCGGCGGACGAAGTGGGCCAGCCCCACCCCCCAAGGCTATAGCCCACCCGTTTTTGTGGCCTTTTTCCGCTGGACGAATTTGGCGCCCCGTCCTTCGGGTGGGTATTTTTGGGCGCGGCTGTGTCCACGGCTTATTTTTGGCACACGGAGGCACCTCACAAAGTCTCGAGCCATTCCGAGTCCGGCGGACGAAGTGGGCCGGCCCCACCCCCCAAGGCTATAGCCCACCCGTTTTTGTGGCCTTTTTCCGCTGGACGAATTTGGCGCCCCGGCCTTCGGGTGGGTATTTTTGGGCGCGGCTGTGTCCACGGCCTATTTTTGGCACACGGAGGCACCTCGCAAAGTCTCGAGCCATTCCGAGTCCGGCGGACGAAGTGGGCCAGCCCCACCCCCCAAGGCTATAGCCCACCCGTTTTTGTGGCCTTTTTCCGTAGGACGAACTTGGCGCCCCGGCCTTCGGGCAGGTATTTTTGGACGCGGCTGTGCCCACGGCCTACTTTTGGCACATGGAGGCACCTCACAAAGTCTCGAGCCATTCCGAGTCCGGCGGACGAAGTGGGCCAGCCCCACCCCCCAAGGCTATAGCCCACCCGTTTTTGTGGCCTTTTTCCGCTGGACGAATTTGGCGCCCCGGCCTTCGGGTGGGTATTTTTGGGCGCGGCTGTGTCCACGGCCTATTTTTGGCACACGGAGGCACCTCGCAAAGTCTCGAGCCATTCCGAGTCCGGCGGACGAAGTGGGCCGGCCCCACCCCCCAAGGCTATAGCCCACCCGTTTTTGTGGCCTTTTTCCGTAGGACGAACTTGGCTCCCCGGCCTTCGGGCAGGTATTTTTGGACGCGGCTGTGCCCATGGCCTACTTTTGGCACATGGAGGCACCTCACAAAGTCTCGAGCCATTCCGAGTTCGGCGGACGAAGTTGGCCAGCCCCACCCCCCAAGGCTATAGCCCACCCGTTTTTGTGGCCTTTTTCCGCTGGACGAACTTGGCGCCCCGGCCTTTGGGCGGGTATTTTTGGCACGCGGAGGTGCCTCGCAAAGTCTCACACCATTCCGACTCTGGCTGACGAATTTGGCCAGCCCCAACCCCAAGGCTATAGCCCACCCGTTTTTGTGGCCTTTTACCGCTGGACAAAGTTGGCGCCCTGGCCTTCGGGTGGTTATTTTTGGACGCGGCTGTGGCCGCGGCCTATTTTTGGCACATGGAGGTGCCTCGCAAAGTCTCGCGCCATTCCGAGCCCGGCGGACGAAGTTGGCCAGCCCCACCCCCCAAAGCTATAGCCCACCCGTTTTTGTGGCCTTTAACCACTGGACGAACTTGGCGCCCCGGCCTTCGGTCGGGTATTTTTGGCCGCGTCTGTGCCCACGGCCTATTTTTGGCACACGGAGGCACCTCGCAAAGTGTCGAGCCATTCCGAGTCCGGCGGACGAAGTTGGCCAGCCCCACCCCCCAAGGCTATAGCCCACCCGTTTTTGTGGCCTTTTTCCGCAGGACGAACTTGGCGCCCCGGCCTTCGGACGGGTATTTCTGGTACCCCGAGGCCCCTCGCAAAGTCTCCCCCCATTCTGAGTCCGGCGGACGAACTTCGCCCGCGCCACCCACCAAGGCTATAGCCCACCCGTTTTTTGGCCATTTTTTCGCTGGGGGGTTTTGGCACCACGACCTTCGGGCGCTTATTTTTGGGCGCGGCTTTGCCCGCGGCTTATTTTTGGAACCCCGAGGCCCCTCGCAAAGTCTCACCCCATTCCGAGTCCCGCGGATGAATGTCGCCCGCGCCCCCCACCAAGGCTATAGCCCACCCGTTTTTTGGCCATTTTTCCGCTGGGGGGTTTTGGTACCACGTTTTTAGGGCGCTTATTTTTGGGCGCGGCTTTGCCCGCGGCTTATATTTGGCACCCCGAGGCCCCTCGCAAAGTCTCGCCCCATTCCGAGTCAGGCGGATGAACTTCTCCCGTGCCCCCCACCAAGGCTATAGCCCACCCGTTTTTTGGCCATTTTTCCGCTGGGGGGTTTTGGCACCACGACCTTCGGGCGCTTATTTTTGGGCGCGGCTTTGCCCGCGGCTAATATTTGGCACCCCGAGGCCCCTCGCAAAGTCTCGCCCCATTCCGAGTCCGGCGGACAAACTTCGCCCGCGCCCCCCACCAAGGCTATAGCCCACCCGTTTTTTGGCCATTTTTCCGCTGGGGGGTTTTGGCACCACGACCTTCGAGGTCTTATTTTTGGACGCGGCTTTGCCCGCGGCTTATTTTTGTCACCCCGAGGCCCCTCGCAAAGTCTCGCCCCATTCCGAGTCCGGCGGACGATCTTCGCCCGCGCCCCCCACCTAGGCTATAGCCCACCCGTTTTTTGGCCATTTTTCCGCTGGGGGGTTTTGGCAACACGACCTTCGGGCGCTTATTTTTGGGCGCAGCTTTGCCCGCGGCTTATTTTTGGCACCCCGAGGCCCCTCGCAAAGTCTCACCCCATTCCGAGTCCGGCGGACGAACTTCGCCCGCGCCCCCCACCAAGGCTATAGCCTACCCGTTTTTTGGCCATTTTTCCGCTGGAGGGTTTTGGCACCACGACCTTCGGGTGCTTATTTTTGGGCGCGGCTATGCCCACGGCTTATTTTTGGGACCCCGAGGCCCCTCGCAGAGTCTCGCCCCATTCCAAGTCCGGCGGACAATCTTCGCCCGCGCCCCCCACCAAGGCTATAGCCCACCCGTTTTTTTGCCATTTTTCCGCTGGCGGGTTTTGGCTCCACGATATTTGGGTGCTTTTTTTTCGGCGCGGCTTTGTCCGCGGCTTATTTTTGGCACCCCGAGGCCACTCGCAAAATCTCGCCCCATTCCGAGTCCGGCGGACGAACTTCGCCCGCGCCCCCCACCAAGGCTATAGCCCACCCGTTTTTTGGCCATTTTTCCGCTGGGGGGTTTTGGCACCACGACCTTCGGGCGCTTATTTTTGGGCGCGGCTTTGCCCGCGGCTAATTTTTGGCACCCCGAGGCCCCTCGCAAAGTCTCGCCCCATTCCGAGTCCGGCGGACAAACTTCGCCCGCGCCCCCCACCAAGGCTATAGCCCACCCGTTTTTTGGCCATTTTTCCGCTGGGGGGTTTTGGCACCACGACCTTCGAGGTCTTATTTTTGGATGCGGCTTTGCCCGCAGCTTATTTTTGTCACCCCGAGGCCCCTCGCAAAGTCTCGCCCCATTCCGAGTCCGGCGGACGATCTTCGCCCGCGCCCCCCACCAAGGCTATAGCCCACCCGTTTTTTGGCCATTTTTCCGCTGGGGGGTTTTGGCAACACGACCTTCGGGCGCTTATTTTTGGGCGCGGCTTTGCCCGCGGCTTATTTTTGGCACCCCGAGACCCCTCGCAAAGTCTCGCCCCATTCCGAGTCCGGCGGACGAACTTCGCCCGCGCCCCCCACCAAGGCTATAGCCCACCCGTTTTTTGGCCATTTTTCCGCTGGGGGGTTTTGGCACCACGACCTTCGGGCGCTTATTTTTGGGCACGGCTTTGCCCGCGGCTAATTTTTGGCACCCCGAGGCCCCTCGCAAAGTCTCGCCCCATTCCGAGTCCGGCGGACAAACTTCGCCCGCGCCCCCCACCAAGGCTATAGCCCACCCGTTTTTTTGCCATTTTTCCGCTGGCGGGTTTTGGCTCCACGATATTTGGGCGCTTTTTTTTCGGCGCGGCATTGTCCGCGGCTTATTTTTGGCACCCCGAGGCCCCTCGCAAAGTCTCGTCGCATTCCGAGTCCGGCGGACGAACTTCGCCCGCACCCCCCACCAAGGCTATAGCCCACCCGTTTTTTGGCCATTTTTCCGCTGGGGGGTTTTGGCACCACGATCTTCGGGCACTTATTTTTTGGCATGGCTTTGCACACGGCTTATTTTTGGCACCTCGAGGCCCCTCGCAAAGTCTCCCCCCATTCCGAGTCCGGCGGACGAACTTCGCCCGCTCCCCCCACCAAGGCTATAGCCCACCCGTTTTTTGGCCATTTTTCCGCTGGGGGGTTTTGGCATCACGACCTTCGGGCGCTTTATTTTTGGCGCGGCTTTGCCCGCGGGTTATTTTTGGCACCCCGAGGCCCCATTCCGAGTCCAGCGGACGAACTTCGCCCGCGCCCCCCACCAAGGCTATAGCCCACCCATTTTTTGGCCATTTTTCCGCTCGGGGGTGTTGGCACCACGACCTTCGGGCGCTTATTTTTGGGCGCGGCTTTGCCCGCGGCTAATTTTTGGCACCCCGAGGCCCCTCGCAATGTCTCGCCCCATTCCGAGTCCGGTGGACAAACTTCGCCCGCGCCCCCCACCAAGGCTATAACCCACCCGTTTTTTGGCCATTTTTCCGCTGGGGGGTTTTGGCACCACGACCTTCGGGCGCTTATTTTTGGACGCGGCTTTGCCTGCGGCTTATTTTTGTCACCCCGAGGCCCCTCGCAAAGTCTCGTCCCATTCCGAGTCCGCCGGACGATCTTCGCCCGCGCTCCCCACCAAGGCTATAGCCCACCCGTTTTTTGGCCATTTTTCCGCTGGGGGGTTTTGGCAACACGACCATCGGGCGCTTATTTTTGGGCGCGGCTTTGCCCGCGGCTTATTTTTGGCACCCCGAGGCCCCTCGCAAAGTCTCGTCCCATTCCGAGTCCGGCGGACGAACTTCGCCCGCGCCCCCCACCAAGGCTATAGCCCACCCGTTTTTTGGCCATTTTTCCGCTGGGGGGTTTTGGCACCACGATCTTCGGGTACTTATTTTCGGGCATGGTTTTACCCACGGCTTATTTTTGGCACCCCGAGGCCCCTCGCAAAGTCTCCCCCAATTCCGAGTCCGGCGGACGAACTTCGCCCGCGCCCCCCACCAAGGCTATAGCCCACCCGTTTTTTGGCCATTTTTCCGCTGGGGGGTTTTGGCACCACGACCTTCGGGCGCTTTATTTTTGGCGCGGCTTTGCCCGCGGGTTATTTTTGGCACCCCGAGGCCCCATTCCGAGTCCGGCGGACGAACTTCGCCCGCGCCCCCCACCAAGGCTATAGCCCACCCGTTTTTTGGCCATTTTTCCGCTCGGGGGTTTTGGCACCACGACCTTCGGGCGCTTATTTTTGGGTGCGGCTTTGCCCGCGGCTAATTTTTGGCACCCCGAGGCCCCTCGCAAAGTCTCGCCACATTCCGAGTCCGGCGGACGAACTTCGCCCGCGCCCCTCGGCAAGGCTATAGCCCACCCGTTTTTTGGCCATTTTTCCGCTCGGGGGTTTTGGCTCCACGATATTCGGGCGCTTATTTTTGGGTGCGGCTTTGTCCGCGGCTGATTTTTCGCACCCCGAGGCCCCTCGCAAAGTCTCGCCCCATTCCGAGTCCGGCGGACGAACTTCGTCCGCGCCCCCCACCAAGGCTATAGCCCACCCATTTTTTGGCCATTTTTCCGCTGGGGGGTTTTGGTACCACGACCTTCGGGTGCTTATTTTTGAGCGCGGCTTTGCCCACGGCTTATTTTTGGCACCCCGAGGCCCCTCGCAATGTCTCGCCCCATTCCGAGTCCGGCGGACGAACTTCGCCCGCGCCCCCCACCAAGGCTATAGCCCACCCGTTTTTTGGCCATTTTTCCGCTGGGGGGTTTTGGCTCCACGATATTCGGGGGCTTATTTTTGGGCGCGGCTTTGTCCGCGGCTGATTTTTCGCACCCCGAGGCCCCTCGCAAAGTCTCGCCCCATTCCGAGTCGGGCGGACGAAGTTGCCCAGCCTCATCCCCCAAGGCTATAGCCCACCCATTTTTGTGGCCTTTTACCGCTGGACGAACTTGGCTCCCCGGCCTTCGGGCGGGTATTTTCGGGCGCGGCTGTGGCCGCGGCCTATTTTTGGCACACGGAGGCGCCTCGCAAAGTCTCGCGCCATTCCGAGTCCGGCGGACGAATTGGGCCAGCCCCACCCCCAAGGCTATAGCCCACCCGTTTTTGTGGCCTTTTTCCGCTGGACGAACTTGGTGCCCCGGCCCTCGGGCGGGTATTTTTGGGTGCGGCTGTGCCCGCGGCCTATTTTTGGCACACGGAGGCACCTCACAAAGTCTCGCGCCATTCCGAGGCCGGCGGACAAAGTGGGCCAGCCCCACCCCCCAAGGCTATAGCCCACCCGTTTTTGTGGCCTTTTACCGCTGGACGAACTTGGCGCCCCGGCCTTCGGGCGGGTATTTTTGGGCACGGCAATGCCCGCGGCCTATTTTTGGTACACGGAGGCGCCTCGCAAAGTCTCGTGCCATTCCGAGTCTGGCGGACGAAGTGGGCCAGCCCCACCCCCCAAAACCGTAGCCCACCCGTTTTTGTGCCCTTTTTTCGATGGACGAACGTTGCGCCCCGGCCTTCGGGCTGGTATTTTTGGACGCGGCTGTGCCCGCGTCCTATTTTTGGCACAGGGAGGCACCTCGCAAAGTCTCGCGCCATTCCGAGTCCGGCGGACGAAGTTGGCCAGCCCCACCCCCCAAGGCTATAGCCCACCCGTTTTTATTGCCTTTTTCCGCTGGATGAGATTGGCGCCCCGGCCTTCGGGCAGGTATTTTTGGGTACGGCTGTGCTCGAGGCCTATTTTTGGCACACGGAGGTGCTTCGTAAACTCTCGCGCCATTCCGAGTCCGGCAGACGAAGTTGCCCAGCCTCATCCCCCAAGGCTATAGCCCACCCATTTTTGTGGCCTTTTACCGCTGGACGAACTTGGCGCCCCGGCCTTCGGGCGGGTATTTTTGGGCACGGCAATGCCTGCGGCCTATTTTTGACACACGGAGGCGCCTCGCAAAGTCTCGTGCCATTCCGAGTCCGGCGGACGAAGTAGGCCAGCCCCACCCCCCAAGGCTATAGCCCACCCGTTTTTGTGGCATTTTTCCGCTGGACGAACTTGGCGCCCCGGCCTTCGGGCGGGTATTTTTGGGCACGGCTGTGACCGCGGCCTATTTTTGGCACATGGATGCCCCTCGCAAAGTCTCGCGCCATTCCGAATCCGGCGGACGAAGTCGGCCAGCCCCACCCCCCAAGGCTATAGCCCACCCGTTTTTGTGGCCTTTTTCCGCTGGACGAACTTGGCTCCCCGGCCTTTGGGAGGTTATTTTTGGGCGCGGATGTGACCGCGGCTTAGTTTTGGCACACGGAGGGTCCTCGCAAAGTCTCGCGCCATTCCGAGTCTGGCGGACGAAGTTGGCCAGCCCCACCCCCCAAGGCTATAGCCCACCCGTTTTTGTGGCCTTTTTCCGCTGGACGAACTTGGCGCCCCGGCCTTTGGGCGGGTATTTTTGGGCGCAGCTTTGTCGACTGCCTATTTTTGGCACAGGAAGGGCCCTCACAAAGTCTCGCGCTATTCCGAGTCTGGCAGACGAAGCTGGCCAGCACCCCCCCCAAGGCTATAGCCCACCCGTTTTTGTGGCCTTTTTCCGCTGGACGAACTTGGCGCCCCGGCCTTCGGGAGGTTATTTTTGGGCGAGGATGTGACCGCGGCCTATTTTTGGCACACGGAGGCCCCTCGCAAAGTCTCGCGCCATTCTGAGTCCGGCGGACGAAGTGGGCCAGCTCCACCCCCCAAGGCTATAGCCCATCCGTTTTTGTGGCCTTTTTCCGCTAGACGAACTTGGCGCCCCGGACTTCGGGCGGGTATTTTTGGGTGCGGCTGTGGTGGCAGCCTATTTTTGACACACGGAGGCGCCTCGTAAAGTCTCCCGCCATTCCGAGTCCGGCGGACGAAGTCGGCCAGCCCCACCTGCCAAGGCTATAGCCCACCCGTTTTTGTGGCCTTTTTCCGCTGGACGAACTTGGCGACCCGGCCTTCGGGCGGGTATTTTTGGGCGCGGCTGTGCCGACTGCCTATTTTTGGTACACGGAGGCACCTCGTAAACTCTCGCGCCATTCCGAGTCCGGCAGACGAAGTTGCCCAGCCTCATCCCCCAAGGCTATAGCCCACCCATTTTTGTGGCCTTTTACCGCTGGACGAACTTGGCGCCCCGGCCTTCGGGCGGGTATTTTTGGGCACGGCAATGCCCGCGGCCTATTTTTGGCACACGGAGGCGCCTCGCAAAGTCTCGTGCCATTCCGAGTCCGGCGGACGAAGTAGGCCAGCCCCACCTGCCAAGGCTATAGCCCACCCGTTTTTGTGGCCTTTTTCCGCTGGACGAACTTGGCGACCCGGCCTTCGGGCGGGTATTTTTGGGCGCGGCTGTGCTGACTGCCTATTTTTGGTACACGGAGGCACCTCGCAAAGTCTCGTACCATTCCGAGTCCGGCGGACGAAGTCGGCCAGCCCCACCTGCCAAGGCTATAGCCCACCCGTTTTTGTGGCCTTTTTCCGCTGGACGAACTTGGCGACCCGGCCTTCGGGCGGGTATTTTTGGGCGCGGCTGTGCCGACTGCCTATTTTTGGTACACGGAGGCACCTCGTAAACTCTCGCGCCATTCCGAGTCCGGCAGACGAAGTTGCCCAGCCTCATCCCCCAAGGCTATAGCCCACCCATTTTTGTGGCCTTTTACCGCTGGACGAACTTGGCGCCCCGGCCTTCGGGCGGGTATTTTTGGGCACGGCAATGCCCGCGGCCTATTTTTGGCACACGGAGGCGCCTCGCAAAGTCTCGTGCCATTCCGAGTCCGGCGGACGAAGTAGGCCAGCCCCACCTGCCAAGGCTATAGCCCACCCGTTTTTGTGGCCTTTTTCCGCTGGACGAACTTGGCGACCCGGCCTTCGGGCGGGTATTTTTGGGCGCGGCTGTGCCGACTGCCTATTTTTGGTACACGGAGGCACCTCGCAAAGTCTCGCACCATTCCGAGTCCGGCGGACGAAGTTGGCCAGCCCCACCCCCCAAGGCTATAGCCCACCCGTTTTTGTGGCCTTTTTCCGCTGGACGAACTTGGCGCCCCGGCCTTTGGACGGGTATTTTTGGGCGCGGCTTTGCCGACTGCCTATTTTTGGCACAGGGAGGGCCCTCACAAAGTCTCGCGCTATTCCGAGTCTGGCAGATTTGCCGCCAGCCCCCCCAGGCTATAGCACACCCGTTTTTGTGGCCTTTTTCCGCTGGACGAACTTGGCGCCCCGGCCTTCGGGAGGTTATTTTTGGGCGAGGATGTGACCGCGGCCTATTTTTGGCACACGGAGTCCCCTCGCAAAGTCTCGCGCCATTCCGAGTCCGGCGGACGAAGTGGGCCAGCTCCACCCCCCAAGGCTATAGCCCACCCGTTTTTGTGGCCTTTTTCCGCTGGACGAACTTGGCGCCCCGGCCATCGGGAGGTTATTTTTGGGCGAGGATGTGACCGCGGCCTATTTTTGGCACACGGAGGCCCCTCGCAAAGTCTCGCGCCATTCTGAGTCCGGCGGACGAAGTGGGCCAGCTCCACCCCCCAAGGCTATAGCCCACCCGTTTTTGTGGCCTTTTTCCGCTGGACGAACTTGGCGACCCGGCCTTCGGGCGGGTATTTTTGGGCGCGGCTGTGCCGACTGCCTATTTTTGGCACAAGGAGGTGCCTCGCAAAGTCTCGCGCCATTCCGAGTCCGGCGGAAGAAGTCGGCCAGCCCCACCCCCCAAGGCTATAGCCCACCCGTTTTTGTGGCCTTTTTCCGCTGGACGAACTTGGCGCCCCGGCCTTCGGGCGGGTATTTTCGGGCGCGGCTGTGCCCGCGGCCTATTTTTGGCACACGGAGGTGCCTCGCAAATTCTCACGCCGTTCAGAGTCCGGCGGACGAAGTCGGCCAGCCCCACCCCCCAAGGCTATAGCCCACCCGTTTTTGTGGCCTTTTTCAGCTGGACGAACTTGGCGCCCCGGCCTTCGGGTGGGTATTTTTGGCCGCGGCTGTGCCCGCGGGCTACTTTTGGCACACGGAGGCGCCTCGCAAAGTCTCGCACCATTCCGAGTCCGGCGGACGAAGTTGGCCAGCCCCACCCCCCAAGGTTATAGCCGACTCGTTTTTGTGGCCTTTTTCCGCTGGACGTACTTGGCGCCCCGGCCTTCGGGCGGGTATTTTTGGGCGCGGCTGTGCCCGGGGCCTATTTTTGGCACACAGAGGCGCCTCGCAAAGTCTCGCGCCAGTCCGAGTCCGGCGGACGAAGTTGGACAGCCCCACCCCCCAAGGCTATAGCCCACCCGTTTTTGTGGCCATTTTCCGCTGGACGAACATGGCGACCCGGCCTTCGGGCGGGTATTTTTGGGCGCGGCTGTGCCAACTGCCTATTTTTGGCACAGGGAGGGCCCTCACAAAGTCTCGCGCTATTCCGAGTCCGGCAGACGAAGCTGGCTAGCCCCCCCCCCCCCCAAGGCTATTGCCCACCCGTTTTTGTGGCCTTTTTCCGCTGGACGAACTTGGCGCCCCGGACTTCGGGCGGGTATTTTTGGGTGCGGCTGTGGTTGCGGCCTATTTTTGGCACACGGAGGCGCCTCGTAAAGTCTCCCGCCATTCCGAGTCCGGCGGACGAAGTCGGCCAGCCCCACCGGCCAAGGCTATAGCCCACCCGTTTTTGTGGCCTTTTTCCGCTGGACGAACTTGGCGACCCGGCCTTCTGGCGGGTATTTTTGGGCGCGGCTGTGCCGACTGCCTATTTTTGGCACAAGGAGGTGCCTCGCAAAGTCTCGCGCCATTCCGAGTCCGGCGGAAGAAGTCGGCCAGCCCCACCCCCCAAGGCTATAGCCCACCCGTTTTTGTGGCCTTTTTCCGCTGGACGAACTTGGCGCCCCGGCCTTCGGGAGGTTATTTTTGGGCTCGGATGTGACCGCCGCATATTTTTGGCACACGGAGGCCCCTCGCAAAGTCTCGCGCCATTCCGAGTCCGGCGGACGAAGTTGGCCAGCCCCACCCCCCAAGGCTATAGCCCACCCGTTTTTGTGGCCTTTTTCCGCTGGACGAACTTGGCGCCCCGGCCTTTGGGCGGGTATTTTTGGGCGCGGCTTTGCCGACTGCCTATTTTTGGCACAGGGAGGGCCCTCACAAAGTCTCGCGCTATTCCGATTCTGGCAGACGAAGCTGGCCAGCCCCCCCCCCCAAGGCTATAGCACACCCGTTTTTGTGGCCTTTTTCCGCTGGACGAACTTGGCGCCCCGGCCTTCGGGAGGTTATTTTTGGGCTCGGATGTGACCGCCGCATATTTTTGGCACACGGAGGCCCCTCGCAAAGTCTCGCGCCATTCCGAGTCCGGCGGACGAAGTCGGCCAGCCCCACCTGCCAAGGCTATAGCCCACCCGTTTTTGTGCCCTTTTTCCGCTGGACGAACTTGGCGCCCCGGCCTTCGGGCGGGTATTTTTGGGCGCGGCTGTGCTCGCGGCTTATTTTTGGTACACGGAGGCACCTCGCAAATTCTCGCGCCATTCCGAGTCCGGCGGACTAAGTTGGCCAGCTCCACCCCCCAAGGCTATAGCCCACCCGTTTTTGTGGCCTTTTTCCGCTAGACGAACTTGGCGACCCGGACTTCGGGCGGGTATTTTTGGGCGCGGCTGTGCCCGCGTACTATTTTTGGCACGCGGAGGCCGCTCGTAAAGTCTCGCCCCATTCCGAGTCCGGCGGACGAAGTGGGCCAGCCCCTCCCCCCAAGGCTATAGCCCACCCGTTTTTTGGCCATTTTTCCGCTGGACGAACTTGGCGCCCCGGCCTTCGGGCGGTTATTTTTGGGCGCGGCTGTGCCCGCGGCCTATTTTTGGCACGCGGAGGCCGCTCGCAAAGTCTCGCCCCATTCCGAGTCCGGCGGACGAAGTGGGCCAGCCCCTCCCCCCAAGGCTATAGCCCACCCGTTTTTTGGCCATTTTTCCGCTGGACGAACTTGGCGCCCCGGCCTTCGGGCGGTTATTTTTGGGCGCGGCTGTGCCCGCGGCCTATTTTTGGCACGCGGAGGCCGCTTGCAAAGTCTCGCCCCATTCCGAGTCCGGCGGACGAAGTGGGCCAGCCCCTCCCCCCAAGGCTATAGCCCACCCGTTTTTTGGCCATTTTTCCGCTGGACGAACTTGGCGCCCCGGCCTTCGGGCGGTTATTTTTTGGCGCGGCTGTGCCCGTGGCCTATTTTTGACACGCGGAGGCTGCTCGCAAAGTCTCGCCCCATTCCGAGTCCGGCGGACGAAGTTGGCCAGCCCCTCCCCCCAAGGCTATAGCCCACCCGTTTTTTGGCCATTTTTCCGCTTGGGGATTTGGGCGCGCCGACATTCGGGTGCAGCTTTGCCCGCGGCCTATTTTTGGCATGCGGAGGCCGCTCGCAAAGTCTCACCCCATTCCGAGTCCGGCGGACGAAGTGGGCCAGCCCCTCCCCCCAAGGCTATAGCCCACCCGTTTTTTGGCCATTTTTCCGCTGGACAAACTTGGCGCCCCGACCTTCGGGCGGTTATTTTTGGGCGCGGCTGTGCCCGCCTCCTATTTTTGGCACGCGGAGGACGCTCGCAAAGTCTCTCCCCATTCCGAGTCCGGCGGACGAAGTTGGCCAGCCCCTCCCCCCAAGGCTATAGCCCACCCGTTTTTTGGCCATTTGTCCGCTGGACAAACTTGGCGCCCCGACCTTCGGGCGGTTATTTTTGGGCGCGGCTGTGCCCGCCTCCTATTTTTGGCATGCGGAGGCCGCTCGCAAAGTCTCGCCCCATTCCAAGTCCGGCGGACGAAGTGGGCCAGCCCCTCCCCCCAAGGCTATAGCCCACCCGTTTTTTGGCCATTTTTCCGCTGGACGAACTTGGCGCCTCGGCGTTCGGTCGGTTATTTTTGGACGCGGCTGTGCCCGCGGCCTATTTTTGGCACGCGGAGGCCGTTCGCAAAGTCTCGCCCTATTCCGAGTCCGGCGGACGAAGTTGGCCAGCCCCTCCCCCCAAGGCTATAGCCCACCCGTTTTTTGGCCATTTTTCCGCTGGGGGGTTTGGGCGCGCCGACCTTCGGGGGGTTATTTTTGGGCGCGGCTGTTCCCGCGGCCAATTTTTGGCGCGCCGAGGCTGTTTGTAAAGTCTCGTACCATTCCTAGTCCGGCGGATGAAGTTGGCCAGCCCCTCCCCCCAAGGCTATAGCCCACCCGTTTTTTGGCCATTTTTCCGCTGGACGTACTTGGCGCCCCGGCCTTCGGGGGGTTCTTTTTGGGCGCGGCTGTGCCCGCGGCCTATTTTTGGCACGCGGAGGCCGCTTGCAAAGTTTCGCCCCATTCCGAGTCCGGCAGACGAAGTGGGCCAGCCCCTCCCCCCAAGGCTATAGCCCACCCGTTTTTTGGCCATTTTTCCGCTGGACGAACTTGGCGCCCCGGCCTTCGGGCGGTTATTTTTGGGCGCGGCTGTGCCGACGGCCTATTTTGGTCACGCGGAGGCCGCTGCAAAGTCTCGCCCCATTCCAAGTCCGGGCGGAAGAGTTGGCCAGCCCCTCCCCCAAGGCTATAGCCCACCCGTATTTTGGGCATTTTTCCGCCGGTGGTTTTGGGCGCGCCGACCTTCGGGGGGTTATTTTTTGGTGCGGCTGTGCCCGCGGCCTATTTTTGGCACGCGGAGGCCGCTCGGAAAGTCTCGCCCCATTCCGAGTCCGGTGGACGAAGTTGGCCAGCCCCTCCCCCCAAGGCTATAGCGCACCCATTTTTTGGCCATTTTTCCGCTGGGGGGTTTGGGCGCGCCGACCTTCGGGGGGTTATTTTTCGGTGCGGCTGTGCCTGCGGCCTATTTTGGGCACGCGGAGGAAGCTCGCAAAGTCACGCCCCATTCCGAGTCCGGCGGACGAAGTGGGCCAGCCCTTCCCCCCAAGGCTATAGCCCACCCGTTTTTTGGCCATTTTCCCGCTGGGGGGTTTGGGCGCGCCGACCTTCGGGGGGTAATTTTTGGGCGCGGCTGTGCCCGCGGCCTAGTTTTTGTACTCGGAGGCCGCTCGCAAAGTCTCGCCCCATTCCGAGTCCGGCGGACGAAGTTGGCCAGGCCCTCCCCCCAAGGCAATAGCCCACCCATTTTTTGGCCATTTTTCCGCTGGACGAACTTGGCGCCCCGGCCTTCGGGTGGTTATTTTTGGGTGCCGCAGTGCCCGTGGCTTATTTTTGGTGCGTGAAGGCCGCTCGCAAAGTCTCGCCCCATTCCGAGTCCGGCGGACGAAGTTGGCCAGCCCCTCCCCCCAAGGCTATAGCCCACCCGTTTTTTGGCCATTTTTCCGCTGGACAAACTTGGCGCCCCGACCTTCGGGCGGTTATTTTTGGGCGCGGCTGTGCCCGCCTCCTATTTTTGGCATGCGGAGGCCGCTCGCAAAGTCTCGCCCCATTCCAAGTCCGGCGGACGAAGTGGGCCAGCCCCTCCCCCCAAGGCTATAGCCCACCCGTTTTTTGGCCATTTTTCCGCTGGACGAACTTGGCGCCTCGGCGTTCGGTCGGTTATTTTTGGGTGCGGCTGTGCCCGCGGCCTATTTTTGGCACGCGGAGGCCGTTCGCAAAGTCTCGCCCTATTCCGAGTCCGGCGGACGAAGTTGGCCAGCCCCTCCCCCCAAGGCTATAGCCCACCCGTTTTTTGGCCATTTTTCCGCTGGGGGGTTTGGGCGCGCCGACCTTCGGGGGGTTATTTTTGGGCGCGGCTGTTCCCGCGGCCAATTTTTGGCGCGCCGAGGCCGTTTGTAAAGTCTCGTACCATTCCTAGTCCGGCGGACGAAGTTGGCCGGCCCCTCCCCCCAAGGCTATAGCCCACCCGTTTTTTGGCCATTTTTCCGCTGGACGTACTTGGCGCCCCGGCCTTCGGGGGGTTCTTTTTGGGCGCGGCTGTGCCCGCGGCCTATTTTTGGCACGCGGAGGCCGCTTGCAAAGTTTCGCCCCATTCCGAGTCCGGCAGACGAAGTGGGCCAGCCCCTCCCCCCAAGGCTATAGCCCACCCGTTTTTTGGCCATTTTTCCGCTGGACGAACTTGGCGCCCCGGCCTTCGGGCGGTTATTTTTGGGCGCGGCTGTGCCCGCGGCCTATTTTTGCCACGCGGAGGCCACTCGCAAAGTCTCGCCCCATTCCAAGTCCGGCGGAAGAAGTTGGCCAGCCCCTCCCCCCAAGGCTATAGCCCACCCGTATTTTGGGCATTTTTCCGCCGGGGGGTTTGGGCGCGCCGACCTTCGGGGGGTTATTTTTTGGTGCGGCTGTGCCCGCGGCCTATTTTTGGCACGCGGAGGCCGCTCGGAAAGTCTCGCCCCATTCCGAGTCCGGGGGACGAAGTTGGCCAGCCCCTCCCCCCAAGGCTATAGCGCACCCATTTTTTGGCCATTTTTCCGCTGGGGGGTTTGGGCGCGCCGACCTTCGGGGGGTTATTTTTCGGTGCGGCTGTGCCTGCGGCCTATTTTGGGCACGCGGAGGAAGCTCGCAAAGTCACGGCCCATTCCGAGTCCGGCGGACGAAGTGGGCCAGCCCTTCCCCCCAAGGCTATAGCCCACCCGTTTTTTGGCCATTTTCCCGCTGGGGGGTTTGGGCGCGCCGACCTTCGGGGGGTAATTTTTGGGCGCGGCTGTGCCCGCGGCCTAGTTTTTGTACGCGGAGGCCGCTCGCGAAGTCTCGCCCCATTCCGAGTCCGGCGGACGAAGTTGGCCAGGCCCTCCCCCCAAGGCAATAGCCCACCCATTTTTTGGCCATTTTTCCGCTGGACGAACTTGGCGCCCCGGCCTTCGGGTGGTTATTTTTGGGTGCCGCAGTGCCCGTGGCTTATTTTTGGTGCGCGAAGGCCGCTCGCAAAGTCTCGCCCCATTCCGAGTCCGGCGGACGAAGTTGGCCAGCCCCTCCCCCCAAGGCTATAGCCCACCCGTTTTTTGGCCATTTTTCCGCTGGGGGGTTTGGGCGCGCCGACCTTCGGGGGGTTATTTTTGGGTGCGGCTGTGCCCGCGACCTATTTTGGGCATGCGGAGGCCGCTCGCAAAGTCTCGCCCCATTCCGAGTCCGGCGGACGAAGTTGGCCAGGCCTCCCCCCAAGGCTATAGCCCACCCGTTTTTTGGCCATTTTTCCGCTGGACGAACTGTGCACCCGGCCTTCGGGGGGTTATTTTTGGGCGCGGCTGTGCCCGCGGCCTATTTTTGACACGCGGACGCCGTTAGCAAAGTCTCGCTCCATTCTGAGTCCGGCGGACGAAGTTGGCCAGCCCCTCCCCCCAAGGCTATAGCCCACCCGTTTTTTGGCCATTTTTCCGCTGGACGAACTTGGCGCCCCGGCCTTCGGGTGGTTATTTTTGGGTGCAGCAGTCGCCGTGGCTTATTTTTGGTGCGCGAAGGCCGCTCGCAAAGTCTCGCCCCATTCCGAGTCCGGCGGACGAAGTTGGCCAGCCCCTCCCCCCAAGGCTATAGCCCACCCGTTTTTTGGCCATTTTTCCGCTGGGGGGTTTGGGCGCGCCGACCTTCGGGGGGTTATTTTTTGTCACGGCTGTGCCCGCAGCCTATTTTTTGCACGCGGAGGCCGCTCGCAAAGTCTCGCCCCATTCCGAGTCCGGCGGACGAAGTTGGCCAGCCCCTCCCCCCAAGGCTATAGCCCACCCGTTTTTTGGCCATTTTTCCGCTGGGGGGTTTGGGCGCGCCGACCTTCGTGTGGTTATTTTTGGGCGCGGCCTTGCCCGCGGCCTATTTTTGGCACGCGGAGTCCGCTCGCAAAGTCTCGCCCTATTCCGAGTCCGGCGGACGAAGTTGGCCAGCCCCTCCCCCCAAGGGTATAGGCCACCCGTTTTTTGGCCATTTTTCCGCTGGGGGATTTGGGCGAGCCGACCTTCAGGGGGTTATTTTTGGGCGCGGCTGTGCCCACGGCCTATTTTTGGCACGCGGAGGCCTCTCACAAAGTCTCGCCCCATTCCGAGTCCGGCGGACGAAGTGGGCCAGCCCCTCCCCCCAAGGCTATAGCCGACCCGTTTTTTGCCCATTTTTCCGCTGGACGAACATGGCGCCCCGGCCTTCGGGCGGTTATTTTTGGGTACGGCTGTGCCCGCGGCCTATTTTTGGCACGCGGAGGCTGCTCGCAAAGTCTCGCCCTATTCCGAGTCCGGCGGACGAAGTGAGCCAGCCCCTCCCCCCAAGGCTATAGCCCACCCGTTTTTTGGCCATTTTTCCGCTGGACGTATTTGGCGCCCCGGCCTTCGGGTGGTTATTTTTGGGCGCGGCTGTGTCCGGCCCTATATTTGGCACAGCGAGGCCGCTCGCAAAGTCTCGCTCCATTCCGAGTCCGGCGGACGAAGTGGTGCAGCCCCTCCCCCCAAGGCTATAGCCCACCCGTTTTTTGTCCATTTTTC
The DNA here is from genome assembly GCA_030444885.1 of Citrus sp. QX-2021. NCBI lineage: Eukaryota > Viridiplantae > Streptophyta > Magnoliopsida > Sapindales > Rutaceae > Citrus > Citrus sp. QX-2021. The sequence goes on from JAUJEF010000181.1 coordinate 18,592, forward strand.
CGCTGGACGAACTTGGTTCCCCGGCGTTCGGGCGGTTATTTTTGGGCGCGGCTGTGCCCGCGGACTATTTTTGGCGCGCGGAGGCCGCTCACAAAGTCTCGCTCCATTCCGAGTCCGGCGTACGAAGTGGGCCAGCCCCTCCCCCCAAGGCTATAGCCCACCCGTTTTTTGGCCATTTTTCCGCTGGACGAACTTGGCGTCCCGGCGTTCGGGTGGTTATTTTTGGGCGCGGCTGTGTCCACGGCCTATTTTTGGTACAGGGAGGCCGCTCGCAAAGTCTCGCCCCATTCCGAGTCCGTCGGACGAAGTTGGCCAGCCCCTCCCCCCAAGGCTATGGCCCATCCGTTTTTTTGCCATTTTTCCGCTGGGGGTTTGGGCGCGCCGACCTTCGGGGGGTTATTTTTGGGTGCGGCTGTGCCCGCGGACTATTTTTCGCATGCGGAGGCCGCTCGCAAAGTCTCTCCCCATTCCGAGTCCGGCGGACGAAGTCGGCCAGGCCCTCCCCCCAAGGCTATAGCCCACCCGTTTTTTGGCCATTTTTCCGCTCGGGGGTTTGTGCGCGCCGACCTTCTGGGGGTTATTTTTGAGCGCGGCTGTGCCCGCAGCCTATTTTTGGCACGTGGAGGCCGTTCGCAAAGTCTCGCCCTATTCCGAGTCCGGCGGACGAAGTTGGCCAGCCCCTCCCCCCAAGGCTATAGCCCACCTGTTTTTTGGCCATTTTTCCGCTGGGGGGTTTGGGCGCGCCGACCTTCGGGGGGTTATTTTTGGGCGCGGCTGTTCCCGCGGCCAATTTTTGGCGCGCCGAGGCCGTTTGTAAAGTCTCGTACCATTCCTAGTCCGGCGGACGAAGTTGGCCAGCCCCTCCCCCCAAGGCTATAGCCCACCCGTTTTTTAGCCATTTTTCCGCTGGACGTACTTGGCGCCCCGGCCTTCGGGCAGTTATTTTTGGGTACGGCTGTGCCCGCGGCCTATTTTTGGCACGCGAAGGCCGCTCGCAAAGTCTCGCCCCATTCCGAGTCCGGCGGACGAAGTTCGCCAGCCCCTCCCCCCAAGGCTATAGCCCACCCGTTTTTTGGCAATTTTTCCGCTGGGGGTTTGGGCGCGCCGACCTTCGGGGGGTTATTTTTGGACGCGGCCGTGCCCGTGTCCTATTTTTGTCACGCGGAGGCTGCTCACAAAGTCTCGCCTCATTCCGAGTCCGGCGGACGAAGTGAGCCAGCCCCTCCCCCCAAGGCTATAGCCCACTCGTTTTTTGGCCATTTTTCCGCTGGACGTATTTGGCGCCCCGGCCTTCGGGTGGTTATTTTTGGGCGCGGCTGTGTCCGGCCCTATTTTTGGCACAGGGAGGTCGCTCGCAAAGTCTCGCTCCATTCCGAGTCCGTCGGACGAAGTGGTGCAGCCCCTCCCCCCAAGGCTATAGCCCACCCATTTTTTGGCCATTTTTCCGCTGGACGAACTTGGTGCCCCGGCGTTCGGGTGGTTATTTTTGGGCGCGGCTGTGCCCGCGGACTATTTTTGGCACGCGGAGGCCGCTCACAAAGTCTCGCTCCATTCCGAGTCCGGCGTACGAAGTGGGCCAGCCCCTCCCCCCAAGGCTATAGCCCACCCGTTTTTTGGCCATTTTTCCGCTGGACGAACTTGGCGCCCCGGCGTTCGGGCGTTTATTTTTGGGCGTGGCTGTGTCCACGGCCTATTTTTGGCACAGGGAGGCCGCTCGCAAAGTCTCGCCCCATTCCGAGTCCGGCGAACGAAGTTGGCCAGCCCCTCCCCCCAAGGCTATGGCCCACCCGTTTTTTTGCCATTTTTCTGCTGGGGGTTTAGGCGCGCCGACCTTCGGGGGGTTATTTTTGGGCGCGGCTGTGCCCGCGGACTATTTTTAGCATGCGGAGGCCGATCGCAAAGTCTCGCCCCATTCCGAGTCCGGCGGACGAAGTTGGCCAGGCCCTCCCCCCAAGGCTATAGCCCACCCGTTTTTTGGCCATTTTTCCGCTCGGGGGTTTGTGCGCGCCGACCTTCTGGGGGTTATTTTTGAGTGCGGCTGTGCCCGCAGCCTATTTTTGGCATGCGGAGGCCGCTCCCAAAGTCTCGCCCCATTCCGAGTCCGGCGGACGAAGTGGGCCAGCCCCTTCCCCCAAGGCTATAGCCCACCCGTTTTTTGGCCATTTTTCAGCTGGACGTACTTGGCGCCCCGGCCTTCGGGGGATTATTTTTGGGCGCGGCTGTGTCCGGGCCTATTTTTGGCACAGGGAGGCCGCTCGCAAAGTCTCGCCCCATTCCGAGTCCGGCGGACGAAGTTGGCCAGCCCCTCCCCCCAAGGCTATTGCCCACCCGTTTTATGGCCATTTTTCCGCTGGACGAACTTGCCGCCCCGGCCGTCGGGCGGTTATTTTTGGGCGAGGCTCTGCCCGCGGCCTATTTTTATCATGTGGAGGCCGCTTGCAAAGTCTCGCCCCAGTCCGAGTCCGGCGGACGAAGTTGGCCAGCCCCTCCCCCCAAGGCTATAGCCCACCCGTTTTTTGGCAATTTTTCCGCTGGACGAACTTGGCGCCCCGGCCTTCGGGCGGTTATTTTTGGGCGAGGCTGTGCCCGCGGCCTATTTTTATCACGTGGAGGCCGCTTGCAAAGTCTCGCCCCATTCCGAGTCCGGCGGACGAAGTTGGCCAGCCCCTCCCCCCAAGGCTATAGCCCACCCGTTTTTTGGCCATTTTTCCGCTGGACGTACTTGGCGCCCCGGCCTTCGGGCGGTTATTTTTGGGCGCGGCTGTGTCCGGGCCAATTTTTGGCATAGGGAGGCCGCTCGTAAAGTCTCCCTCCATTCCGAGTCCGTCGGACGAAGTGGTGCAGCCCCTCCCCCCAAGGCTATAGCCCACCCGTTTTTGGGCCATTTTTCCGCTGGACGAACTTGGCGCCCCGGACTTGGGGGGGTTATTTTTGGGAGCGGCTGTGGCCGCAGCCTATTTTTGGCACGCGGAGGCCGCTCGCAAAGTCTCGCCCCATTCCGAGTCCGGCGGACGAAGTTGGCCAGCCCCTCCCCCCAACGCTATAGCCCACCCGTTTGTTGGCCATTTTTCCGCTGGACGAACTTAGTGCCCCGGTGTTCGGGTGGTTATTTTTGGGCGAGGCTGTGCCCGCGGCCTATTTTTTGCACGCGGAGGCCACTTGCAAAGTCTCGCTCCATTCCGAGTCCGGCGGACGAAGTGGTGCAGCCCCTCCCCCCAAGGCTATAGCCCACCCGTTTTTGGACCATTTTTCCGTTGGACGAACTTGGCGCCCCGGCCTTCGGGCGGTTATTTTTGGGCGCGGCTGTGCCCACGGCCTATTTTTGGCACGCGGAGGCCACTCCCAAAGTCTCGCCCCATTCCGAGTCCGGCGGACGAAGTTGGCCAGCCCCTCCCCCCAAGGCTATAGCCCTCCCCTTTTTTGGCCATTTTTCCGCTGGACGAACTTGGCGCCCCGGCCTTCGGGGGGTTATTTTTGGGCGCGGCTGTGTCCACGGACAATTTTTGGCACGCAGTGGCCGCTCGCAAAGTCTCGTCCCATTCCGAGTCCGGCGGACGAAGTCGGCCAGCCCCTCCGCCCAAGGCTATAGCCCACCCGTTTTTTGGCCATTTTTCCGCTGGGGGGTTTGGGCGCGCAGACCTTCGGGGGGTTCTTTTTGGGCGCGGCTGTGCCCGCGGCCTATTTTTGGCACGCGGAGGCCGTTCGCAAAGTCTCTCCCCATTCCGAGTCCGGCGGACGAAGTGGGCCAGCCCTCCCCCCAAGGCTATAGCCCACCCGTTTTTTGGCAATTTTTCTGCTGGACGAACTTGGCGCCCCGGCCTTCGGGCGGTTATTTTTGGGCGAGGTTGTGCCCGCGGCCTATTTTTAGCACGCGGAGGCCGTTTGCAAAGTCTCACCCTATTCCGAGTCCGGCGGACGAAGTTGGCCCGCCCCTCCCCCCAAGGCTATAGCCCACCCGTTTTTTGGCCATTTTTCCGCTGGACGTACTTGGCGCCCCGGCCTTCGGGCGGTTATTTTTGGGCGCGGCTGTGTCCGGGCCAATTTTTGGCATAGGGAGGCCGCTCGTAAAGTCTCCCTCCATTCCGAGTCCGTCGGACGAAGTGGTGCAGCCCCTCCCCCCAAGGCTATAGCCCACCCGTTTTTGGGCCATTTTTCCGCTGGACGAACTTGGCGCCCCGGCCTTCGGGGGGTTATTTTTGGGCGCAGCTGTGGCCGCAGCCTATTTTTGGCACGCGGAGACCGCTCGCAAAGTCTCGCCCCATTCCGAGTCCGGCGGACGAAGTGGACCAGCCCCTCCCCCCAAGGCTATAGCCCACCCGGTTGTTGGCCATTTTTCCGCTGGACGAACTTAGCGCCCCGGTGTTCGGACGGTTATTTTTGGGCGAGGCTGTGCCCGCGGCCTATTTTTGGCACGCGGAGGCCGCTTGCAAAGTCTCGCCCCATTCTGAGTCCGGCGGACGAAGTGGACCAGCCCCTCCCCCCAAGGCTATAGCCCACCCGTTTTTTGGCCATTTTTCCACTGGACGTACTTGGCGCCCCGGCCTTTGGGCGGTTATTTTTGGGCGCGGCTGTGTTCGCGGCCTATTTTTGGTACGCGGAGGCCGCTCGCAAAGTCTCGCTCCATTCCGAGTCCGGCGGACGAAGTGGTGCAGCCGCTCCCCCCAAGGCTATAGCCCACCCGTTTTTGGACCATTTTTCCGTTGGACGAACTTGGCGCCCCGGCCTTCGGGCGGTTATTTTTGGGCGCGGCTGTGCCCGTGGCCTATTTTTGGAATGCGGAGGCCACTCCCAAAGTCTCGTCCCATTCCGAATTCGGCGGACGAAATTGGGCAGCCCCTCCCCCCAAGGCTATAGCCCTCCCGTTTTTTGGCCATTTTTCCGCTGGACGAACTTGGCGCCCCGCCCTTCGGGGGGTTATTTTTGATCGCGGCTGTGTCCGCGGCCAATTTTTGGCACGCGGAGGCCGCTCGCAAAATCTCGTCCCATTCCGAGTCCGGCGGACGAAGTTGGCCAGCCCCTCCCCCCAAGGCTATAGCCCACCCGTTTTTTGGCCATTTTTCCGCTGGACGAACTTGGCGCCCCGGACTTGGGGGGGTTATTTTTGGGAGCGGCTGTGGCCGCAGCCTGGCCCACAGCACGCGGAGGCCGCTCGCAAAGTCTCGCCCCATTCCGAGTCCGGCGGACGAAGTTGGCCAGCCCCTCCCCCCAACGCTATAGCCCACCCGTTTGTTGGCCATTTTTCCGCTGGACGAACTTAGTGCCCCGGTGTTCGGGTGGTTATTTTTGGGCGAGGCTGTGCCCGCGGCCTATTTTTTGCACGCGGAGGCCACTTGCAAAGTCTCGCTCCATTCCGAGTCCGGCGGACGAAGTGGTGCAGCCCCTCCCCCCAAGGCTATAGCCCACCCGTTTTTGGACCATTTTTCCGTTGGACGAACTTGGCGCCCCGGCCTTCGGGCGGTTATTTTTGGGCGCGGCTGTGCCCACGGCCTATTTTTGGCACGCGGAGGCCACTCCCAAAGTCTCGCCCCATTCCGAGTCCGGCGGACGAAGTTGGCCAGCCCCTCCCCCCAAGGCTATAGCCCTCCCCTTTTTTGGCCATTTTTCCGCTGGACGAACTTGGCGCCCCGGCCTTCGGGGGGTTATTTTTGGGCGCGGCTGTGTCCACGGACAATTTTTGGCACGCAGTGGCCGCTCGCAAAGTCTCGTCCCATTCCGAGTCCGGCGGACGAAGTCGGCCAGCCCCTCCGCCCAAGGCTATAGCCCACCCGTTTTTTGGCCATTTTTCCGCTGGGGGGTTTGGGCGCGCAGACCTTCGGGGGGTTCTTTTTGGGCGCGGCTGTGCCCGCGGCCTATTTTTGGCACGCGGAGGCCGTTCGCAAAGTCTCTCCCCATTCCGAGTCCGGCGGACGAAGTGGGCCAGCCCTCCCCCCAAGGCTATAGCCCACCCGTTTTTTGGCAATTTTTCTGCTGGACGAACTTGGCGCCCCGGCCTTCGGGCGGTTATTTTTGGGCGAGGTTGTGCCCGCGGCCTATTTTAACCACGCGGAGGCCGTTCGCAAAGTCTCTCCCCATTCCGCGTCCGGCGGACGAAGTGGGCCAGCCCTCCCCCCAAGGCTATAGCCCACCCGTTTTTTGGCCATTTTTCCGCTGGACGTACTTGGCGCCCCGGCCTTCGGGCGGTTATTTTTGGGCGCGGCTGTGTCCGGGCCAATTTTTGGCATAGGGAGGCCGCTCGTAAAGTCTCCCTCCATTCCGAGTCCGTCGGACGAAGTGGTGCAGCCCCTCCCCCCAAGGCTATAGCCCACCCGTTTTTGGGCCATTTTTCCGCTGGACGAACTTGGCGCCCCGGCCTTCGGGGGGTTATTTTTGGGCGCAGCTGTGGCCGCAGCCTATTTTTGGCACGCGGAGACCGCTCGCAAAGTCTCGCCCCATTCCGAGTCCGGCGGACGAAGTTGGCCAGCCCCTCCCCCCAAGGCTATAGCCCACCCGTTTTTTGGCCATTTTTCCGCTGGACGAACTTAGCGCCCCGGTGTTCGGACGGTTATTTTTGGGCGAGGCTGTGCCCGCGGCCTATTTTTGGCACGCGGAGGCCGCTTGCAAAGTCTCGCCCCATTCTGAGTCCGGCGGACGAAGTGGACCAGCCCCTCCCCCCAAGGCTATAGCCCACCCGTTTTTTGGCCATTTTTCCACTGGACGTACTTGGCGCCCCGGCCTTTGGGCGGTTATTTTTGGGCGCGGCTGTGTTCGCGGCCTATTTTTGGTACGCGGAGGCCGCTCGCAAAGTCTCGCTCCATTCCGAGTCCGGCGGACGAAGTGGTGCAGCCGCTCCCCCCAAGGCTATAGCCCACCCGTTTTTGGACCATTTTTCCGTTGGACGAACTTGGCGCCCCGGCCTTCGGGCGGTTATTTTTGGGCGCGGCTGTGCCCGTGGCCTATTTTTGGAATGCGGAGGCCACTCCCAAAGTCTCGTCCCATTCCGAATTCGGCGGACGAAATTGGGCAGCCCCTCCCCCCAAGGCTATAGCCCTCCCGTTTTTTGGCCATTTTTCCGCTGGACGAACTTGGCGCCCCGCCCTTCGGGGGGTTATTTTTGATCGCGGCTGTGTCCGCGGCCAATTTTTGGCACGCGGAGGCCGCTCGCAAAATCTCGTCCCATTCCGAGTCCGGCGGACGAAGTTGGCCAGCCCCTCCCCCCAAGGCTATAGCCCACCCGTTTTTTGGCCATTTTTCCACTGGGGGGTTTGGGCGCGCCGACCATCGGGTGGTTATTTTTGGGCGCGGCTGTGCCCGCGTCCTATTTTTGGCACACGGAGGCCGCTCGCAAAGTCTCGCCCATTCCGAGTCCGGCGGACGAGGTTGGCCAGCCCCTCCCCCCAAGGCTATAGCCCACCCGTTTTTTGGCCATTTTTCCACTGGGGGGTTTGGGCGCGCCGACCATCGGGGGGTTATTTTTGGGCGCGGCTGTGCCCGCGGCCTATTTTTGGCACACGGAGGCCGCTCGCAAAGTCTCGCCCATTCCGAGTCCGGCGGACGAGGTTGGCCAGCCCCTCCCCCCAAGGCTATAGCCCACCCGTTTTTTGGCCATTTTTCCGCTGGACGTACTTGGCGCCCCGGCCATCGGGAGGTTATTATTGGGCGCGGCTGCACCCGCGGCCTATTTTTGGTATGGGGAGGCCGCTCGCAATGTCTCGCCCCATTCCGAGTCCGGCGGACGAAGTTCGCCAGCCCCTCCCCCCAAGGCTATAGCCCACCCGTTTTTTGGCCATTTTTCCGCTGGACGAACTTGGCGCCCCGGCCTTCGGGAGGTTATTTTTGGGCGAGGCTGTGCCCGCGGCCTATTTTTAGCACGCGGAGGCCACTTGCGAAGTCTCGCCCCATTCCGAGTCCGGCGGACGAAGTGGGCCAGCTCCTCCCCCCAAGGCTATAGCCCACCCGTTTTTTGGCCATTTTTCCGCTGGACGTACTTGGCGTGCCGGCCTTCGGGCGGTTATTTTTGGGCGCGGCTGTGTCCGGGCCTATTTTTGGCACAGGGAGGCCGCTCACAAAGTCTCGCTCCATTCCGAGTCCGGCGGACGAAGTTGGCCAGCCCCTCCCCCCAAGGCTATAGCCCACCCGTTTTTTGGCCATTTTTCCACTGGGGGGTTTGGGCGCGCCGACCATCGGGGGGTTATTTTTGGGCGCGGCTGTGGCCGCGGCCTATTTTTGGCACACGGAGGCCGCTCGCAAAGTCTCGCCCATTCCGAGTCCGGCGGACGAGGTTCGCCAGCCCCTCCCCCCAAGGCTATAGCCCACCCGTTTTTTGGCCATTTTTCCGCTGGACGTACTTGGCGCCCCGGCCATCGGGAGGTTATTATTGGGCGCGGCTGCACCCGAGGCCTATTTTTGGCATGGGTAGGCCGCTCGCAATTTCTCACCCCATTCCGAGTCCGGCGGACGAAGTTCGCCAGCCCCTCCCCCCAAGGCTATAGCCCACCCGTTTTTTGGCCATTTTTCCGCTGGACGAACTTGGCGCCCCGGCCTTCGGGCGGTTATTTTTGGGCGAGGCTGTGCGCGTGGCCTATTTTTAGCACGCGGAGGCCACTTGCAAAGTCTCGCCCCATTCCGAGTCCGGCGGACGAAGTGGGCCAGCTCCTCCCCCCAAGGCTATAGCCCACCCGTTTTTTGGCCATTTTTCCGCTGGACGTACTTGGCGCCCCGGCCATCGGGAGGTTATTATTGGGCGCGGCTGCACCCGTGGCCTATTTTTGGCATGGGTAGGCCGCTCGCAATGTCTCGCCCCATTCCGAGTCCGGCGGACGAAGTTCGCCAGCCCCTCCCCCCAAGGCTATAGCCCACCCGTTTTTTGGCCATTTTTCCGCTCGACGAACTTGGCGCCCCGGCCTTCGGGAGGTTATTTTTGGCCGAGGCTGTGCCCGCGGCCTATTTTTAGCACGCGGAGGCCACTTGCGAAGTCTCGCCCCATTCCGAGTCCGGCGGACGAAGTGGGCCAGCTCCTCCCCCCAAGGCTATAGCCCACCCGTTTTTTGGCCATTTTTCCGCTGGACGTACTTGGCGCGCCGGCCTTCGGGCGGTTATTTTTGGGCGCGGCTGTGTCCGGGCCTATTTTTGGCACAGGGAGGCCGATCACAAAGTCTCGCTCCATTCCGAGTCCGGCGGACGAAGTCGGCCAGCCCCTCCCCCCAAGGCTATAGCCCACCCGTTTTTTGGCCATTTTTCCACTGGGGGGTTTGGGCGCGCCGACCATCGGGGGGTTATTTTTGGGCGCGGCTGTGCCCGCGGCCTATTTTTAGCACACGGAGGCCGCTCGCAAAGTCTCGCCCATTCCGAGTCCAGCGGACGAGGTTCGCCAGCCCCTCCCCCCAAGTCTATAGCCCACCCGTTTTTTGGCCATTTTTCCGCTGGACGTACTTGGCGCCCCGGCCATCGGGAGGTTATTATTGGGCGCGGCTGCACCCGTGGCCTATTTTTGGCATGGGTAGGCCGCTCGCAATTTCTCGCCCCATTCCGAGTCCGGCGGACGAAGTTCGCCAGCCCCTCCCCCCAAGGCTATAGCCCACCCGTTTTTTGGCCATTTTTCCGCTGGACGAACTTGGCGCCCCGGCCTTCGGGCGGTTATTTTTGGGCGAGGCTGTGCGCGTGGCCTATTTTTAGCACGCGGAGGCCACTTGCAAAGTCTCGCCCCATTCCGAGTCCGGCGGACGAAGTGGGCCAGCTCCTCCCCCCAAGGCTATAGCCCACCCGTTTTTTGGCCATTTTTCCGCTGGACGTACTTGGCGCCCCGGCCTTCGGGTGGTTATTTTTGGGCGCGGCTGTGTCCGGGCCTATTTTTGGCACAGGGAGGCCGCTCACAAAGTCTCGCTCCATTCCGAGTCCGGCGGACGAAGTTGGCCAGCCCCTCCCCCCAAGGCTATGGCCCACCCGTTTTTTTGCCATTTTTCCGCTGGGGGGTTTGGGCGCGCCAACCTTCGGGGGGTTATTTTTGGGCGCGGCTGTGTCCGCGGCCTATTTTTGGCATGCGGAGGCCGCTCGCAAAGTCTCGTCCCATTCCGAGTCCGGCGGACGAAGTGGGCCAGCCCCTCCCCCCAAGGCTATAGCCCACCCGTTTTTTGGCCATTTTTCCGCTGGACGAACTTGGCGCCCCGCCCTTCGGGGGGTTATTTTTGGGCGCGGCTGTGTCCGCGGCCAATTTTTGGCACGCGGAGGCCGTTCGCAAAGTCTCGTCCCATTCCGAGTCCGGCGGACGAAGTTGGCCAGCCCCTCCCCCCAAGCCTATAGCCCGCCCGTTTTTTGGCCATTTTTCCACTGGGGGGTTTGGGCGCGCCGACCATCGGGGGGTTATTTTTGGGCGCGGATGTGCCCACGGCCTATTTTTGGCACACGGAGGCCGCTCGCAAAGTCTCGCCCATTCCGAGTCCGGCGGACGAGGTTGGCCAGTCCCTCCCCCCAAGGCTATAGCCCACCCGTTTTTTGGCCATTTTTCCGCTGGACGTACTTGGCGCCCCGGCCTTCGGGCGGTTATTTTTGGGCGCGGCTGTGTTCGCGGCCTATTTTTGGCACGCGGAGGCAGCTCACAAAGTCTCGCTCCTTTCCGAGTCCGGCGGACGAAGTGGTGCAGCCCCTCCCCCCAAGGCTATAGCCCACCCGTTTTTGGAGCATTTTTCCGTTGGATGAACTTGGCGCCCCGGCCTTCCGGCGGTTATTTTTGGGCGTGGCTTTGCCCGCGGCCTATTTTTGGCACGCGGAGGCCACTCCCAGAGTCTCGCCCCATTCCGAGTCCGGCGGACGAAGTTGGCCAGCCCCTCCCCCCAAGGCTATAGCCCTCCCGTTTTTTGCCCATTTTTCCGCTGGACGAACTTGGCGCCCCGCCCTTCGGGGGGTTATTTTTGGGCGAGGCTGTGTCCGCGGCCAATTTTTGGCACGCGGAGACCGCTCGCAAAGTCTCGTCCCATTCCGAGTCCGGCGGACGAAGTCGCCCAGCCCCTCCCCCCAAGGCTATAGCCCACCCGTTTTTTGGCCATTTTTCCACTGGGGGGTTTGGGCGCGCCGACCATCGGGGGGTTATTTTTGGGCGCGGCTGTGCCCGCGGCCTACTTTTGGCACACGGAGGCCGCTCGCAAAGTCTCGCCCATTCCGAGTCCGGCGGACGAGGTTGGCCAGCCCCTCCCCCCAAGGCTATAACCCACCCGTTTTTTGGCCATTTTTCCGCTGGACGTACTTGGCGCCCCGGCAATCGGGAGGTTATTATTGGGCGCGGCTGTGTCCGGGAATATTTTTGGCACAGGGAGGCCGCTCACAAAGTCTCGCTCCATTCCGAGTCCGGCGGACGAAGTTGGCCAGCCCCTCCCCCCAAGGCTGTAGCCCACCCGCTTTTTGGCCATTTTTCCGCTGGACGTACTTGGCGCCCCGGCCTTCGGGCGGTTATTTTTGGGCGCGGCTGTGTCCGGGCCTATTTTTGGCACAGGGAGGCCGCTCACAAAGTCTCGCTCCATTCCGAGACCGGCGGACGAAGTTGGCCAGCCCCTCCCCCCAAGGCTATAGCCCACCCGTTTTTTGGCCATTTTTCCACTGGGGGGTTTGGGCGCGCCGACCATCGGGGGGTTATTTTTGGGTTCGGCTGTGCCCGCGGCCTATTTTTGGCGCACGGAGGCCGCTCGCAAAGTCTCACCCATTCCGAGTCCGGCGGACGAGGTTGGCCAGCCCCTCCCCCCAAGGCTATAGCCCACCCGTTTTTTGGCCATTTTTCCGCTAGACGTACTTGGCGCCCCGGCCATCGGGAGGTTATTATTGGGCGCGGCTGCACCCCGGGCCTATTTTTGGCATGGGGAGGCCGCTCGCAATGTCTCGCCCCATTCCGAGTCCGGCGGACGAAGTTGGCCAGCCCCTCCCCCCAAGGCTATAGCCCACCCGTTTTTTGGCCATTTTTCCGCTGGACGAACTTAGCGCCCCGGTGTTCGGGCGGTTATTTTTGGGCGAGGCTGTGCCCGCGGCCTACTTTTGGCATGCGGAGGCCGCTGGCAAAGTCTCGCCCCATTCCGAGTCCGGCGGACGAAGTAGGCCAGCCCCTCCCCCCAAGGCTATACCCACCCATTTTTTGGCCATTTTTCCGCTGGACGTACTTGGCGCCCCGGCCTTCGGGCGGTAATTTTTGGGCACGGCTGTGTCCGGGCCTATTTTTGTCACGCGGAGGCCGCTCGCAAAGTCTCGCCCCATTCCGATTCCGGCGAACGTAGTGGGCCAGCCCCTCCCCCCAAGGCCATAGCCCACCCGTTTTTTGGCCATTTTTCCGCTGGACGTACTTGGCGCCCCGGCCTTCGAGCGGTTATTTTTGGGCGCGGCTGTGTCCGGGCCTATTTTTGGCACAGGGAGGCCGCTCACAAAGTCTCGCTCCATTCCGAGTCCGGCGGACGAAGTTGGCCAGCCCCTCCCCCCAAGGCTATAGCCCACCCGTTTTTTGGCCATTTTTCCGCTGGACGTACTTGGCGCCCCGGCCTTCGGGCGGTTATTTTTGGGCGCGGTTGTGTCCGGGCCTATTTTTGGCACAGGGAGGCCGCTCACAAAGTCTCGCTCCATTCCGAGACCGGCGGACGAAGTTGGCCAGCCCCTCCCCCCAAGGCTATAGCCCACCCGTTTTTTGGCCATTTTTCCACTGGGGGGTTTGGGCGCGCCGACCATCGGGGGGTTATTTTTGGGCGCGGCTGTGCCCGCGGCCTATTTTTGGCACACGGAGGCCGCTCGCAAAGTCTCACCCATTCCGAGTCCGGCGGACGAGGTTGGCCAGCCCCTCCCCCCAAGGCTATAGCCCACCCGTTTTTTGGCCATTTTTCCGCTAGACGTACTTGGCGCCCCGGCCATCGGGAGGTTATTATTGGGCGCGGCTGCACCCGCGGCCTATTTTTGGCATGGGGAGGCCGCTCGCAATGTCTCGCCCCATTCCGAGTCCGGCGGACGAAGTTGGCCAGCCCCTCCCCCCAAGGCTATAGCCCACCCGTTTTTTGGCCATTTTTCCGCTGGACGAACTTAGCGTCCCGGTGTTCGGGCGGTTATTTTTGGGTACGGCTGTGCCCGCGGCCTATTTTTGGCACGCGGAGGCCGCTCGCAAAGTCTCGCCCCATTCCGAGTCCGGCGGACGAAGTTGGCCAGCCCCTCCCCCCAAGGCTATAGCCCACCCGTTTTTTGGCCATTTTTCCGCTGGACGAACTTAGCGCCCCGGTGTTCGGGCGGTTATTTTTGGGCGAGGCTGTGACCGCGGCCTACTTTTGGGACGCGGAGGCCGCTGGCAAAGTCTCGCCCCATTCCGAGTCCGGCGGACGAAGTAGGCCAGCCCCTCCCCCCAAGGCTATAGCCCACCCATTTTTTGGCCATTTTTCCGCTGGACGTACTTGGCGCCCCGGCCTTCGGGCAGTAATGTTTGGGCACGGCTGTGTCCGGGCCTATTTTTGTCACGCGGAGGCCGCTCGCAAAGTCTCGCCCCATTCCGATTCCGGCGAACGTAGTGGGCCAGCCCCTCCCCCCAAGGCCATAGCCCACCCGTTTTTTGGCCATTTTTCCGCTGGACGTACTTGGCGCCCCGGCCTTCGAGCGGTTATTTTTGGGCGCGGCTGTGTCCGGGCCTATTTTTGGCACAGGGAGGCCGCTCACAAAGTCTCGCTCCATTCCGAGTCCGGCGGACGAAGTTGGCCAGCCCCTCCCCCCAAGGCTATAGCCCACCCGTTTTTTGGCCATTTTTCCACTGGGGGGTTTGGGCGCGCCGACCATCGGGGGGTTATTTTTGGGCGCGGCTGTGCCCGCGGCCTATTTTTGGCACACGGAGGCCGCTCGCAAAGTCTCACCCATTCCGAGTCCGGCGGACGAGGTTGGCCAGCCCCTCCCCCCAAGGCTATAGCCCACCCGTTTTTTGGCCATTTTTCCGCTAGACGTACTTGGCGCCCCGGCCATCGGGAGGTTATTATTGGGCGCGGCTGCACCCGCGGCCTATTTTTGGCATGGGGAGGCCGCTCGCAATGTCTCGCCCCATTCCGAGTCCGGCGGACGAAGTTGGCCAGCCCCTCCCCCCAAGGCTATAGCCCACCCGTTTTTTGGCCATTTTTCCGCTGGACGAACTTGGCGCCCCGGCCTTCGGGCGGTAATTTTTGGGCACGGCTGTGTCCGGGCCTATTTTTGTCACGCGGAGGCCGCTCGCAAAGTCTCGCCCCATTCCGATTCCGGCGAACGTAGTGGGCCAGCCCCTCCCCCCAAGGCCATAGCCCACCCGTTTTTTGGCCATTTTTCCGCTGGACGTACTTGGCGCCCCGGCCTTCGAGCGGTTATTTTTGGGCGCGGCTGTGTCCGGGCCTTTTTTTGGCACAGGGAGGCCGCTCACAAAGTCTCGCTCCATTCCGAGTCCGGCGGACGAAGTTGGCCAGCCCCTCCCCCCAAGGCTATAGCCCACCCGTTTTTTGGCCATTTTTCCGCTGGACGTACTTGGCGCCCCGGCCTTCGGGCGGTTATTTTTGGGCGCGGTTGTGTCCGGGCCTATTTTTGGCACAGGGAGGCCGCTCACAAAGTCTCGCTCCATTCCGAGACCGGCGGACGAGGTTGGCCAGCCCCTCCCCCCAAGGCTATAGCCCACCCGTTTTTTGGCCATTTTTCCGCTAGACGTACTTGGCGCCCCGGCCATCGGGAGGTTATTATTGGGCGCGGCTGCACCCGCGGCCTATTTTTGGCATGGGGAGGCCGCTCGCAATGTCTCGCCCCATTCCGAGTCCGGCGGACGAAGTTGGCCAGCCCCTCCCCCCAAGGCTATAGCCCACCCGTTTTTTGGCCATTTTTCCGCTGGACGAACTTAGCGTCCCGGTGTTCGGGCGGTTATTTTTGGGTACGGCTGTGCCCGCGGCCTATTTTTGGCATGGGGAGGCCGCTCGCAATGTCTCGCCCCATTCCGAGTCCGGCGGACGAAGTTGGCCAGCCCCTCCCCCCAAGGCTATAGCCCACCCGTTTTTTGGCCATTTTTCCGCTGGACGTACTTGGCGCCCCGGCCATCGGGAGGTTATTATTGGGCGCGGCTGCACCCGCGGCCTATTTTTGGCATGGGGAGGCCGCTCGCAATGTCTCGCCCCATTCCGAGTCCGGCGGACGAAGTTGGCCAGCCCCTCCCCCCAAGGCTATAGCCCACCCGTTTTTTGGCCATTTTTCCGCTGGACGAACTTAGCGTCCCGGTGTTCGGGCGGTTATTTTTGGGTACGGCTGTGCCCGCGGCCTATTTTTGGCACAGGGAGGCCGCTCGCAAAGTCTCGCACCATTCCGAGTCCGTCGGACAAAGTGGTGCAGCCCCTACCCCCAAGGCTATAGCCCACCCGTTTTTGGGCCATTTTTTCGCTGGACGAACTTGGCGCCCCGGCCTTCGGGGGGTTATTTTTGGGCGCGGCTGTGGTCGCGGCCTATTTTTGCCACGCGTAGACCGCTCGCAAAGTCTCGCCCCATTCCGAGTCCGGCGGACGAAGTTGGCCAGCCCCTCCCCCCAAGGCTATAGCCCACCCGTTTTTTGGCCATTTTTCCGCTGGACGAACTTAGCGTCCCGGTGTTCGGGCGGTTATTTCTGGCTACGGCTGTGCCCGCGGCCTATTTTTGGCACACGGAGGCCGCTCGCAAAGTCTCGTCCCATTCCGCGTCCGGCGGACGAAGTTGGCCAGCCCCTCCCCCCAAGGCTATAGCCCACCCGTTTTTTGGCCATGTTTCCGCTGGACGAACTTAGCGCCCCGGTGTTCGGGTGGTTATTTTTGGGCGAGGCTGTGCCCGCGGCCTATTTTTGGCATGCGGAGGCCGCTGGCAAAGTCTCGCCCCATTCCGAGTCCGGCGGACGAAGTAGGCCAGCCCCTCCCCCCAAGGCTATAGCCCACCCGTTTTTTGGCCATTTTTCCGCTGGACGTACTTGGCGCCCCGGCCTTCGGGCGGTTATTTTTGTCGAGGCTCTGCCCGCGGCCTATTTTTGGCAAGCGGAGGCCGCTTGCAAAGTCTCGCCCCATTCCGAGTCCGGCGGACGAAGTGGGCCAGCCCCTCCCCCCAAGGCTATAGCCCACCCGTTTTTTGGCCATTTTTCCGCTGGGCGTACTTGGCGCCCCGGCCTTCGGGCGGTTATTTTTGGGCGCGGCTGTGTCCGGGCCTATTTTTGGCACAGAGAGGCCGCTCGCAAAGTCTCACACCATTCCGAGTCCGTCGGACGAAGTGGTGCAGCCCCTCCCCCCAAGGCTATAGCCCACCCGTTTTTTGGCCAATTTCGGCTGGGGGGTTTGGGCGCGCCGACCTTCGGGGGGTTATTTTTGGACGCGGCTGTGTCCACGGCTCATTTTTGGTACGCGGAGGCCGCTCCCAAAGTCTCGCCCCATTCCGAATCCGGCGGACGAAGTTGGCCAGCCCCTCCCCCCAAGGCTATAGCCCATCCGTTTTTTGGCCATATTTCCGCTGGACGAACTTGACGCCTCGGCCGTCGGACTGTTGTTTTTGGGCGCGGCTGTGACCGTAGCCTATTTTTGGCACGCGGAGTCCGCTCGTAAAGTCTCTCCCCATTCCGAGTCCGGCGGACGAAGTTGGCCAGCCCCTCCCCACAAGGCTATACCCCACTCGTTTTTTGGCCATTTTTCCGCTGTGGGGTTTGGGCGCGCCGACCTTCGGGGGGTTATTTTTGGGCGAGGCTGTGCCTGTGGCCTATTTTTGGGATGCAGAGGCCGCTCGTAAAGTCTCCCCCCATTCCGAGTCCGGCGGACGAAGTTGGCCAGCCCCTCCCCCCAAGGCTATAGCCCACCCGTTTTTTAGCCATTTTTCCGCTAAGGGTTTGGGCGCGCCGACCTTCGGGGGGTTATTTTTGGATGCGACTGTGCCCGCAGCCTATCTTTGGCACACGGAGACCGCTCGCAAAGTCTCGCCCCATTCCGAGTCCGGCGGACGAAGTTGGCCAGCCCCTCCCCCCAAGGCTATAGCCCACCCGGTTTTTGGCCATTTTTCCGCTGGACGAACTTGGCGCCCCGCCCTTCGGGGGTTTATTTTTGGACGCAGCTGCGCCCGCGGCCTATTTTTGGCACTCGGAGGCCGCTCGCAAAGTCTCGCCCCATTCCGAGTCCGGCGGACGAAGTTGGCCAGCCCCTCCCCCCAAGGCTATAGCCCACCCGTTTTTTGGCCAATTTCGGCTGGGGGGTTTCGGCGCGCCGACCTTCGGGAGTTATTTTTGGGCGCAGCTGTGTCCGCGGCCTATTTTTGGCACGCGGAGGCCACTCGCAAAGTCTCGGCCCATTCTGAGTCCGACGGACGAAGTTGGCCAGCCCCTCCCCCCAAGGCTATAGCCCACCCGTTTTTTGGCCATTTTTCCGCTGGGGGGTTTGGGCGCGCCGACCTTCGGGAGGTTATTTTTGGGCGCGGCTGTGCCCGGGGCCTATTTTTGGCACGCGTCGGACACTCGCAAAGTCTCACCCCATTCCGAGTCCGGCGGACGAAGTTGGCCAGCCCCTCCCCCAAGGCTATAGCCCACCCGTTTTTTGGCCATTTTTCCTCTGGACGAACTTGGCTCCCCGGCCTTCAGGCAGTTATTTTTGGGCGCGGCTGTGCCCGCGGCCTATTTTTTGCACACGGAGGCCGCTCGCAAAGTCTCGTCCCATTCCGAGTTCGACGGACGAAGTTGGCCAGCCCCTACCCCCAAGGCTATAGCCCACCCGTTTTCTGGCCATTTTTCCGCTGGGGGGTTTGGGCGCACTGACCTTCGGGGGGTTATTTTTGGGCGCGGCTGTGTCCGCGGCCTATTTTTGGCACGCCGACGTGGCTCGCAAAGTCTCGTCCCATTCCGAGTCCGGCAGACGAAGTTGGCCAGCCGCTCCCCCCAAGGCTATAGCCCACCCGTTTTTTGGCCATTTTTCCGCTGGACGAACTTGGCCCCCCGGCCTTCGGGCGGTTATTTTTGGGTGCGGCTGTGTCCGCGGCCTATTTTTGGCAGGCGGAGGCTGCGCGCAAAGTCTAGCCCCATTCCGAGTCCGGCGGACGAAGTTGGCCAGCCCCTCCCCCCAAGGCAATAGCCCACCCATTTTTTGGCCATTTTCCGCTGGATGAACTTGGCACCCCGACCTTCGGGGGGTTATTTTTGGGCGCGGCTGTGACCGCGGCCTATTTTTGGCACGCGGAGGCCGCTCGGAAAGTATCACCCCATTCCGAGTCCGGCGGACGAAGTTGGCCAGCCCCTCCCCCAAAGGCTATAGCCCACCCGTTTTTTGGCCATTTTTCCGCTGGGGGGCTTGGACGCGCCGACCTTCGGGGGGTTATTTTTGGGGGCGGCTGTGCCCGTGGCCTATTTTTGGCACGCCGACGCGGCTCGCAAAGTCTCGCCCCATGTCGAGTCCGGCAGACGAAGTTGGCCAGCCGCTCCCCCCAAGGCTATAGCCCACCCGTTTTTTGCCATTTTTCCGCTGGACGAACTTGGCCCCCTGGCCTTCGGGCGGTTATTTTTGGGTGCGGCTGTGACCGCGGCCTATTTTTGGCACGCGGAGGACGCTCGCAAAGTATCGCCCCATTCCGAGTCCGGCGGACGAAGTTGGCCAGCCCCTCCCCCAAAGGCTATAGCCCACCCGTTTTTTGGCCATTTTTCCGCTGGGGGGCTTGGGCGCGCCGACCTTCGGGGGGTTATTTTTGGGGGCGGCTGTGCCCGTGGCCTATTTTTGGCACGCGGAGGCACCTCGCAAAGTCTCGCCCCATTCCGAGTCCGGCGGACGAAGTTGGCCAGCCCTTCCCCCCAAGGCTATAGCCCACCCGTTTTTTGGCCATTTTTCCGCTGGACGAACTTGGCGCCCCGGCCTTCGGGCAGAATTTTTTTGGGCGCGGCTGTGCCGCGGCCTATTTTTGGTACACGGAGACCGCTCGCAAAGTCTCGCCCCATTCCGAGTCCGGCGGACGAAGTTGGCCAGCCCCTCCCCCCAATGCTATAGCCCACCCGTTTTTTTGCCATTTTTCCGCTGGGGGGATTGGGCGCGCCGACCTTCGGGGGGTTATTTTTGGGCGCGGCTGTGCCCGCGGCTCATTTTTGGTACGCGGAGGCTGCTCGCAAAGTCTCATCCCATTCCGAGTCCGGCGGACGAAGTTGGCCAGCCCTTCCCACCAAGGCTATAGCCCACCCGTTTTTTGGCCATTTTTCCGCTGGGGGGTTTGGGCGCGCCGACCTTCGGGGGGTTATTTTTGGGTGCGGCTGTGCCTGCGGCCTATTTTTGGCACGCGGAGGCCGCTCGCAAAGTCTGGCCCCATTCCGAGTCCGGCGGACGAAGTTGGCCAGCCCTTCCCACCAAGGCTATAGCCCACCCGTTTTTTTGCCATATTTCCGCTGGACGAACTTGGCGCCCCGGCCTTCGGGGGGTTATTTTTGGACGCGGCTGCGTCCGCGGCCTATTTTTGGCACTCGGAGGCCGCTCGCAAAGTCTCGCCCCATTCCGAGTCCGGCGGACGAAGTTGGCCAGCCCCTCCACCCAAGGCTATAGCCCACCCGTTTTTTGGCCAATTTCGGCTGGGGGGTTTGGGCGCGCCGACCTTCGGGGGGTTATTTTTGGGTGCAGCAGTGTCCGCAGCCTATTTTTGGCACACGGAGGCCGCTCGCAAAGTCTCGGCCCATTCTGAGTCCGACGGACGAAGTTGGCCAGCCCCTCCCCCCAAGGCTATAGCCCACCCGTTTTTTTTGCCATTTTTCCGCCGGGGTTTGGGCGCGCCGACCTTCAGGGGGTTATTTTTGGGTGCGGCTGTGCCCGCGGCCTAATTTTGGTATGGGAATGCCGCTCGCAAAGTCTCACGCCATTCCGAGTCCGGCGGACAAAGATGGCCAGCCCCACCCCCCAAGGCTATAGCCCACCCGTTTTTGTGGCCTTTTTCCTCTGGACGAACTTGGCGCCCCGGCCTTCGGGCGGGTATTTTTGGACGCGGCTGTACCCGCGGCCTATTTTTGGCACACGGAGGTGCCTCGCAAAGTCTCGCGCAATTCCGAGTCCGGCGGACGAAGTTGGCAAGCCCCACCCCCCAAGGCTATAGCCCAACCGTTTTTGTGGCCTTTTTCCGTTGGACGAACATGGCGCCCCGGCCTTCGGGCGGGTATTTTTGGGTGCAGCTGTGCCCGCGGCCTATTTTTGGCACACGGAGGCGCGCGAGACTTGCCCAGCCCCGGCCCCCAAGGCTATAGCCCACCCGTTTTTGTGTCCTTTTTCCGCTGGACGAACTTGGCGCCCCGTCCTTCGGGCGGGTATTTTTGGGCGCGGCTGTGCCCGCGGCCTATTTTTGGCACACGGAGGCGCCCCGCAATGTCTCGCGCCATTCCGATTCCAGCGGACGAAGTTGGCCAGCCCCACCCCCCAAGGCTATAGCCCACCCGTTTTTGTGGCCTTTTTCCGCTGGACGAACTTGGCGCCCCTGCCTTCGGGCGGGCATTTTTGGGCGCGGCTTTGTCCGCAGCCTATTTTTGGCACATGGAGGCGCCGCGCAAAGTCTCGCACCATTCCGAGTCCGCCGGACGAAGATGGCTAGCCCCACCCCCCAAGGCTATAGCCCACCCGTTTTTGTGGCCTTTTTCCGCTGGACGAATTTGGCGCCCCGGCCTTCGGGCGGGTATTTTTGGGCGCGGCTGTGTCCACGGCCTATGTTTGGCACACGGAGGCACCTCGGAAAGTCTCGAGCCATTCCGAGTCCGGCGGACGAAGTGGGCCAGCCCCACCCCCCAAGGCTATAGCCCACCCGTTTTTGTGGCCTTTTTCCGCAGGACGAACTTGGCGCCCCAGCCTTCGGGCGGGTATTTTTGGGCGCGGCTGTGCCCGCGGCATATTTTTGGCACACGGAGGTGCCTCGCAAAGTCTTGAGCCATTCCGAGTCCGGCGGACGACGTTGGCCAGCCCCACCCCCCAAGGCTATAGCCCACCCGTTTTTGTGGCCTTTTTCCGCAGGACGAACTTGGCGCCCCGGCCTTCGGGCGGGTATTTTTAGCCGCGGCTGTACCCGCGGCCTATTTTTTTACACACGGAGGTGCCTCGCAAAGTCTCACGCCATTCCGAGTCTGGCGGATGAAGTGGGCCAGCCCCACCCCCCAAGGCTGTAGCCCACCCGTTTTTGTGGCCTTTTTCCGCAGGACGAACTTGGCGCCCAGGCCTTCGGGCTGGTATTTTTGAGCGCGGCTGTGCTCGCGGCCTATTTTTGGCACACGGAGGTGCCTCGCAAAGTCTCGAGCCATTCCGAGTCCGGCGGACGAAGTTGGCCAGCCCCACACCCCAAGGCTATAGCCCACCCGTTTTTGTGGCCTTTTTCCGCTGGACGAACTTGGCGCCCCGGCCTTCGGGCGGGTATTTTTATCCGCGGCTGTACCCGCGGTCTATTTTTGGCACACGAAGGTGCCTCGCAAAGTCTCGCACCATTCCGAGTCCGGCGGACGAAGTGGGCCAGCCCCACCCCCCAAGGCTATAGCCCACCCGTTTTTGTTGCCTTTTTCCGCAGGACGAACTTGGCGCCCCAGCCTTCGGGCGGGTATTTTTGGGCGCGGCTGTGTCCACAGCCTATTTTTGGCACACGGAGGCACCTCGCAAAGTCTCGAGCCATTCCGAGTCCGGCGGACGAAGTGGGCCAGCCCCACCCCCCAAGGCTATAGCCCACCCGTTTTTGTGGCCTTTTTCCGCTGGACGAACTTGGCGCCCCGGCCTTCGGGCGGGTATTTTTGGGCGCGGCTGTGCCCGCGGCATATTTTTGGCACACGGAGGTGTCTCGCAAATTCTCGCGCCATTCCGAGTCCGGCGGACGAAGTTGGCCAGTCCGGCCCCCAAGGCTATAGCCCACCCGTTTTTGTGGCCTTTTTCCGCAGGACGAACTTGGCGCCCCGGCCTTCGGGCGGGTATTTTTGGGCGCGACTGTGCCCGCGGCCTATTTTTGGCACGCGGAGGTGCCTCGCAAAGTCTCGCACCATTCCGAGTCCGGCTGACGAATTTGGCCAGCCCCACCCCCCAAGGCTATAGCCCACACGTTTTTGTGACCTTTTTCCGCTGGACGAACTTGGCGCACCGGCCTTCGGGCGGGTATTTTTAGCCGCGGCTGTACCCGCGGCCTATTTTTTTACACACGGAGGTGCCTCGCAAAGTCTCACGCCATTCCGAGTCTGGCGGACGAAGTGGGCCAGCCCCACTCCCCAAGGCTGTAGCCCACCCGTTTTTGTGGCCTTTTTCCGCAGGACGAACTTGGCGCCCAGGCCTTCGGGCTTGTATTTTTGAGCGCGGCTGTGCTCGCGGCCTATTTTTGGCACACAGAGGTGCCTCGCAAAGTCTCGAGCCATTCCGAGTCCGGCGGACGAAGTTGGCCAGCCGCACACCCCAAGGGTATAGCCCACCCGTTTTTGTGGCCTTTTTCCGCTGGACGACCTTGGCGCCCCGGCCTTCGGGCGGGTATTTTTATCCGCGGCTGTACCCGCAGCCTATTTTTGGCACACGAAGGTGCCTCGCAAAGTCTCGCACCATTCCGAGTCCGGCGGACGAAGTGGGCCATCCCCACCCCCCAAGGCTATAGCCCACCCGTTTTTGTTGCCTTTTTCCGCAGGACGAACTTGGCGCCCCAGCCTTCGGGCGGGTATTTTTGGGCGCGGCTGTGTCCACGGCCTATTTTTGGCACACGGAGGCACCTCGCAAAGTCTCGAGCCATTCCGAGTCCGGCGGACGAAGTGGGCCAGCCCCACCCCCCAAGGCTATAGCCCACCCGTTTTTGTGGCCTTTTTCCGCAGGACGAACTTGGCGCCCCAGCCTTCGGGCGGGTATTTTTGGGCGCGGCTGTGCCCGCGGCATATTTTTCGCACACGGAGGTGCCTCGCAAAGTCTTGAGCCATTCCAAGTCCGGCGGACGAAGTTGGCCAGCCCCACCCCCCAAGGCTATAGC
Source organism: Citrus sp. QX-2021 (assembly GCA_030444885.1). Taxonomy (NCBI): domain Eukaryota; kingdom Viridiplantae; phylum Streptophyta; class Magnoliopsida; order Sapindales; family Rutaceae; genus Citrus; species Citrus sp. QX-2021. The sequence goes on from JAUJEF010000181.1 coordinate 41,479, forward strand.
CCACCCGTTTTTGTGGCCTTTTTCCGCAGGACGAACTTGGCGCCCCGGCCTTCGGGCGGGTATTTTTGGGCGCGACTGTGCCCGCGGCCTATTTTTGGCACGCGGAGGTGCCTCGCAAAGTCTCGCAGCATTCCGAGTCCGGCTGACGAATTTGGCTGCCCCACCCCCCAAGGCTATAGCCCACACGTTTTTGTGGCCTTTTTCCGCAGGACGAACTTGGCGCCCCAGCCTTCGGGCGGGTATTTTTGGGCGCGGCTGTGCCCGCGGCATATTTTTCGCACACGGAGGTGCCTCGCAAAGTCTTGAGCCATTCCGAGTCCGGCGGACGAAGTTGGCCAGCCCCACCCCCCAAGGCTATAGCCCACCCGTTTTTGTGGCCTTTTTCCGCAGGACGAACTTGGCGCCCCAGCCTTCGGGCGGGTATTTTTGGGCGCGACTGTGCCCGCGGCCTATTTTTGGCACGCGGAGGTGCCTCGCAAAGTCTCGCAGCATTCCGAGTCCGGCTGACGAATTTGGCCAGCCCCACCCCCCAAGGCTATAGCCCACACGTTTTTGTGGCCTTTTTCCGCTGGACGAACTTGGCGCACCAGCCTTCGGGCAGGTATTTTTAGCCGCGGCTGTACCCGCGGCCTATTTTTTTACACACGGAGGTGCCTCGCAAAGTCTCACGCCATTCCGAGTCTGGCGGACGAAGTGGGCCAGCCCCACCCCCAAGGTCAGAGCCCACCCGTTTTTGTGTCCTTTTTCCGCAGGACGAACTTGGCGCCCAGGCCTTCGGGCTGGTATTTTTGAGCGCGGCTGTGCTCGCGGCCTATTTTTGGCACACGGAGGTGCCTCGCAAAGTCTCGAGCCATTCCAAGTCCGGCGGACGAAGTGGGCCAGCCCCACCCCCCAAGGCTATAGCCCACCCGTTTTTGTGGCCTTTTTCCGCAGGACGAACTTGGCGCCCAGGCCTTCGGGCTTGTATTTTTTAGCGCGGCTGTGCTCGCGGCCTATTTTTGGCACACGGAGGTGCCTCGCAAAGTCTCGAGCCATTCCGAGTCCGGCGGACGAAGTTGGCCAGCCGCACACCCCAAGGGTATAGCCCACCCGTTTTTGTGGCCTTTTTCCGCTGGACGAACTTGGCGCCCCAGCCTTCGGGCGGGTATTTTTATCCGTGGCTGTACCCGCAGCCTATTTTTGGCACACGAAGGTGCCTCGCAAAGTCTCGCACCATTCCGAGTCCGGCGGACGAAGTGGGCCAGCCCCACCCCCCAAGGCTATAGCCCACCCGTTTTTGTTGCCTTTTTCCGCAGGACGAACTTGGCGCCCCAGCCTTCGGGCGGGTATTTTTGGGCGCGGCTGTGCTCGCGGCCTATTTTTGGCACACGGAGGTGCCTCGCAAAGTCTCGAATCATTCCGAGTCCGGCGGACGAAGTTGGCCAGCCCCACCCCCCAAGGCTATAGCCCACCCGTTTTTGTGGCCTTTTTCCGCTGGACGAACTTGGCGCCCCGGCCTTCGGGCGGGTATTTTTGGGCGCGGCTGTGCCCGCGGCATATTTTTGGCACACGGAGGTGTCTCGCAAAGTCTCGCGCCATTCCGAGTCCGGCGGACGAAGTTGGCCAGCCCCGGCCCCCAAGGCTATAGCCCACCCGTTTTTGTGGCCTTTTTCCGCTGGACGAACTTGGCGCCCCTGCCTTCGGGCGGGTATTTTTGGGCGCGGCTGTGCCCGCGATCTATTTTTGGCACATGGAGGCGCCTCGCAAAGTCTCGCGCCATTCCGAGTCCGGCGAACGAAGTTGGCCAGCCCCGGCCCCCAAGGCTATAGCCCACCCGTTTTTGTGGCCTTTTTCCGCTGGACGAACTTGGCGCCCGGCCTTCGGGCGGGTATTTTTAGGCGCGGCAGTGCCCATGCTGGCCTATTTTTGGCACACGGAGGCGCCTCGCAAAGTCTTGCGCCATTCCGATTCCGGCGGACGAAGTTGGCCAGCCCCACCCCCCAAGGCTATAGCCCACCCGTTTTTGTGGCCGTTTTCCGCTGGTCGGGCTTGGCGGCCGGGCCTTCGGGCGGGTATTTTTGGGCGCGGCTGTGCCCGCGGCATATTTTTGGCACACGGAGGTGCCTCGCAAAGTCTCGCGCCATTCCGAGTCCGGCGGACGAAGTTTGCCAGCCCCGGCCCCCAAGGCTATAGCCCACCCGTTTTTGTGGCCTTTTTCCGCTGGACGAACTTGGCGCCCCTGCCTTCGGGCGGGAGATTTTTAGCGCGGCTGTGCCCGCGATCTATTTTTGGCACACGGAGGTGCCTCGCAAAGTCTCGCGCCATTCCGAGTCCGGCGAACGAAGTTGGCCAGCCCCGGCCCCCAAGGCTATAGCCCACCCGTTTTTGTGGCCTTTTTCCGCTGGACGAACTTGGCGCCCCGGCTTTCGGGCGGGTATTTTTGGGCGCGGCTGTGGCCGCGGCATATTTTTGGCACACGGAGGTGCCTCGCAAAGTCTCGCGCCATTCCGAGTCCGGCGGACAAAGTTTGCCAGCCCCGGCCCCCAAGGCTATAGCCCACCCGTTTTTGTGGCCTTTTTCCGCTGGACGAACTTGGCGCCCCTGCCTTCGGGCGGGTATTTTTGGGCGCGGCTGTGCCCGCGATCTATTTTTGGCACATGGAGGCGCCTCGCAAAGTCTCGCGCCATTCCGAGTCCGGCGAACGAAGTTGGCCAGCCCCGGCCCCCAAGGCTATAGCCCACCCGTTTTTGTGGCCTTTTTCCGCTGGACGAACTTGGCGCCCCGGCCTTCGGGCGGGTATTTTTGGGCGCGGCTGTGCCCACGGCCTATTTTTGGCACACGGAGGTGCCTCGCAAAGTCTCGCGCCATTCCGAGTCCGGCGGACGAAGTTGGACAGCCCCACCCCCCAAGCCTATAGCCCACCCGTTTTCGTGGCTTTTATCGCTGGACGAACTGGGTGCCCCGGCCTTTGGGTGGGTATTTTTGGACGCGGCTGTGCCCGCGGCCTATTTTTGGCACACGGAGGCGGGTCACAACGTCTCGCGCCATTCCGAGTCCGGCGGACGAAGTTGGCCAGCCCCACCCCTCAAGGCTATAGCCCACCCGTTTTTGTGGCCTTTTTGCGCTGGACTAACTTGGCGCCCCGGCCTTCGGGCGGGTATTTTTATGCATGGCTGTGCCCGTGGCCTATTTTTGGCACACAGAGGCGCCTCGTAAAGTCTCGCGCCATTCCGAGTCCGGCGGACGAAGTTGGCCAGCCCCACCCCCCAAGGGTATAGCCCACCCGTTTTTGTGGCCTTTTACCGCTGGACGAATTTGGCGCCCCGGCCTTCGGGCGGGTATTTTTGGGCGCGGCTGTGCCCACGGCCAATTTTTGGCACACGGAGGTGCCTCGAAAATTCTGGCGCCATTCCGAGTCCGGCGGACGAAGTTGGCCAGCCCCACCCCCCAAGACTATAGCCCACCCGTTTTTGTGGCCTTTTTCCGCTGGACGAACTTGGCGCCCGGCCTTCGGGCGGGTATTTTTGCGCGGCTGCACCTGCGGCTCTATTTTGGCACACGGAGGTGCCTCGCAAAGTCTTGCGCCATTCCGAGTCCGGCGGATTTGTCGGCCAGCCCCACCCCCAAGGCTATAGCCTACCCGTTTTGTGGCCTTTTTCCGCTGGACGAACTTGGTGCCCCGGCCTCGGGCGGGAATTTTTGGCGCGGCTGTGCCCAAGGTCTATTTTTGGCACACGGAGGTGCCTCGCAAAGTCTCGCGCATTCCGAGTCCGGCGGACGAAGTCGGCCAGCCCCACCCCCAAGGCTATAGCCCACCCGTTTTGTGGCCTTTTTCGCTGGGACGAACTTGGCGCCGCAGCCTTCGGGCGGGTATTTTTGGACGCGGCTGTACCCGCGGCCTATTTTTGGCCCACGGAGGTGCCTTACAAAGGCTTGTGCCATTCCAAGTCCGGCGGACGAAGTAGGCCAGCCCCACCCCCCAAGGCTATAGCCCACCCGTTTTTTAGCCTTTTACCGCTGGACGAACTTGGCGCCCCGGCCTTCAGGCGGGTATTTTTATGCATGGCTGTGCCCGCGGCCTATTTTTGGCACACAGAGGCGCCTCATAAAGTCTCGCGCCATTCCGAGTCCGGCGGACGAAGTTGGCCAGCTCCACCCCCCGAGGCTATAGCCCACCCGCCACAGGCCTTTACCGCTGGACGAACTTGGCGCCCCGTCCTTCTGGCGGGTATTTTTGTGCGCGGCTGTGCCCTCCGCCTATTTTTGGCACACGGAGGCGCCTCGAAACGTCTGGCGCCATTCCGAGTCCGGCGGACGAAGTTGGCCAGCCCCACCCCCCAAGGCTATAGCCCACCCGTTTTTGGGGCCTTTTTCCGCTGGACGAACTTGGCGCCCGGCCTTCAAGCGGGTATTTTCAGGCAGCGGCTGCGTCCAAGGCCTATTTTTGGCACGCGGAGGTGCCTCGCAGTCTCGCGCATTCCGAGTCCGGCGACGAAGTCGGCCAGCCCCCCCCAAGGCTATAGCCCACCCGTTTTGGGGCCTTTTTCCGCTGGACGAACTTGGCGCCCGGCCTTCGAGGCGGGTATTTTTGTCATGCTGCTGCGTCCGCGCCTATTTTTGGCACGCGGAGGCGCCTCGCAAAGTCTCGCGCCATTCCGAGTCCGGCGGACGAAGTGGGCCAGCCCCACCCCCCAAGGCTATAGCCCACCCGTTTTCGTGGCTTTTACCGCTGGACGAACTTGGTGCCCCGGCCTTCGGGTGGGTATTTTTGGGCGTGGCTGTGCCCGCGGCCTATTTTTGGCACACGGAGGTGGGTCGCAGAGTCTCGCGCCATTCCGAGTCCGGCGGACGAAGTTGGCTACCCCACCCCCCAAGGCTATAGCCCACCTGCTGCTGGGCAGGGCTTTTACCGCTGGACGAACTTGGCGCCCCGGCCTTCGGGTGGGAATTTTTGGGCGCGGCTGTGCCCGCGGCCTATTTTTGGCGCACGGAGGTGCCTCGCAAAGTCTCACGCCATTCCGAGTCCGGCGGACGAAGTCGGTCAGCCCCACCCCCCAAGGCTATAGCCCACCCGTTTTTGTGGCCTTTTTCCGCTGGACGAACTTGGCGCCCCGGCCTTCGGGCGGGTATTTTTGGCCGCGGCTGCGTCCGCGGCCTATTTTTGGCACGCGGAGGTGCCTCGCAAAGTCTCGCGCCATTCCGAGTCCGGCGGACGAAGTGGGCCAGCCCCACCCCCCAAGGCTATAGCCCACCCGTTTTCGTGGCTTTTACCGCTGGACGAACTTGGTGCCCCGGCCTTCGGGTGGGTATTTTTGGGCGTGGCTGTGCCCGCGGCCTATTTTTGGCACACGGAGGTGGGTCGCAGAGTCTCGTGCCATTCCGAGTCCGGCGGACGAAGTTGGCTACCCCACCCCCCAAGGCTATAGCCCACCCGTTTTCGTGGCTTTTACCGCTGGACGAACTTGGCGCCCCGGCCTTCGGGCGGGAATTTTTGGGCGCGGCTGTGCCCGCGGCCTATTTTTGGCGCACGGAGGTGCCTCGCAAAGTCTCGCGCCATTCCGAGTCCGGCGGACGAAGTCGGTCAGCCCCACCCCCCAAGGCTATAGCCCACCCGTTTTTGTGGCCTTTTTCCGCTGGACGAACTTGGCGCCCCGGCCTTCGGGCGGGTATTTTTGGGTGCGGCTGCACCTGCGGCCTATTTTTGGCACACGGAGGTGCCTCGCAAAGTCTGGCGCCATTCCGAGTCCGGCGGGACGGTCGCCAGCCCCACCCCCCCAAGGCTATAGCATACCCGTTTTTGTGGCCTTTTTCCGCTGGACGAACTTGGTGCCCCGGGCCTTCGGCGGAATTTTTGGGCGCGGCTGTGCCCGCGGCCTATTTTTGGCACACGGAGGTGCCTCGCAAAGTCTCGCGCCATTCCGAGTCCGGCGGACGAAGTCGGCCAGCCCCACCCCCCAAGGCTATAGCCCACCCGTTTTTGTGGCCTTTTTTCGCTGGACGAACTTGGCGCCGCAGCCTTCGGGCGGGTATTTTTGGACGCGGCTGTACCCGCGGCCTATTTTTGGCCCACGGAGGTGCCTTACAAAGGCTTGTGCCATTCCAAGTCCGGCGGACGAAGTAGGCCAGCCCCACCCCCCAAGGCTATAGCCCACCCGTTTTTTAGCCTTTTACCGCTGGACGAACTTGGCGCCCCGGCCTTCAGGCGGGTATTTTTATGCATGGCTGTGCCCGCGGCCTATTTTTGGCACACAGAGGCGCCTCATAAAGTCTCGCGCCATTCCGAGTCCGGCGGACGAAGTTGGCCAGCTCCACCCCCCGAGGCTATAGCCCACCCGTTTTTGTGGCCTTTTACCGCTGGACGAACTTGGCGCCCCGTCCTTCGGGCGGGTATTTTTGGGCGCGGCTGTGCCCACAGCCTATTTTTGGCACACGGAGGCGCCTCGAAACGTCTGGCGCCATTCCGAGTCCGGCGGACGAAGTCGGCCAGCCCCACCCCCCAAGGCTATAGCCCACCCGTTTTTGTGGCCTTTTTCCGCTGGACGAACTTGGCGCCCCGGCCTTCGGGCGGGTATTTTTGGCCGCGGCTGCGTCCGCGGCCTATTTTTGGCACGCGGAGGTGCCTCGCAAAGTCTCGCGCCATTCCGAGTCCGGCGGACGAAGTCGGCCAGCCCCACCCCCCAAGGCTATAGCCCACCCGTTTTTGGGGCCTTTTTCCGCTGGACGAACTTGGCGCCCCGGCCTTCGGGCGGGTATTTTTATGCATGGCTGTGCCCGTGGCCTATTTTTGGCACACAGAGGCGCCTCGTAAAGTCTCGCGCCATTCCGAGTCCGGCGGACGAAGTTGGCCAGCCCCACCCCCCAAGGCTATAGCCCACCCGTTTTCGTGGCTTTTACCGCTGGACGAATTTGGCGCCCCGGCCTTCGGGCGGGTATTTTTGGGCGCGGCTGTGCCCACGGCCAATTTTTGGCACACGGAGGTGCCTCGAAAATTCTGGCGCCATTCCGAGTCCGGCGGACGAAGTTGGCCAGCCCCACCCCCCAAGACTATAGCCCACCCGTTTTTGTGGCCTTTTTCCGCTGGACGAACTTGGCGCCCCGGCCTTCGGGCGGGTATTTTTGGGCGCGGCTGCACCTGCGGCCTATTTTTGGCACACGGAGGTGCCTCGCAAAGTCTTGCGCCATTCCGAGTCCGGCGGACGAAGTCGGCCAGCCCCACCCCCCCCCCCCAAGGCTATAGCCTACCCGTTTTTGTGGCCTTTTTCCGCTGGACGAACTTGGTGCCCCGGCCTTCGGGCGGGAATTTTTGGGCGCGGCTGTGCCCGCGGCCTATTTTTGGCACACGGAGGTGCCTCGCAAAGTCTCGCGCCATTCCGAGTCCGGCGGACGAAGTCGGCCAGCCCCACCCCCCAAGGCTATAGCCCACCCGTTTTTGTGGCCTTTTTTCGCTGGACGAACTTGGCGCCGCAGCCTTCGGGCGGGTATTTTTGGACGCGGCTGTACCCGCGGCCTATTTTTGGCCCACGGAGGTGCCTTACAAAGGCTTGTGCCATTCCAAGTCCGGCGGACGAAGTAGGCCAGCCCCACCCCCCAAGGCTATAGCCCACCCGTTTTTTAGCCTTTTACCGCTGGACGAACTTGGCGCCCCGGCCTTCAGGCGGGTATTTTTATGCATGGCTGTGCCCGCGGCCTATTTTTGGCACACAGAGGCGCCTCATAAAGTCTCGCGCCATTCCGAGTCCGGCGGACGAAGTTGGCCACCCCACCCCCCAAGGCTATAGCCCACCCGTTTTCGTGGCTTTTACCGCTGGACGAACTTGGCGCCCCGGCCTTCGGGCGGGAGCTTTTTAGGCGCGCGGCTGTGCCCGCGGCATATTTTTGGCACACGGAGGCGGGTCGCAAAGTCTCGCGCCATTCCGAGTCCGGCGGACGAAGTTGGCCAGCCCCACCCCCCAAGGCTATAGCCCACCCGTTTTTGTAGCCTTTTTCTGCTGGACGAACTTGGCGCCCCGGGCTTCGGGCAGGTATTTTTGCGCATGGCTGTGCCCGCGCCCTATTTTTGGCACACGGAGGCGCCTCGCAAATTCTCGCGCCATTCCGAGTCCGACGGACGAACTTGGCCAGCCACACCCCCCAAGGCTATACCCCACCCGTTTTTGTGGCCTTTTTCCGCTGGATGAACTTGGCGCCCCGGCCTTCGGGCGGGTATTTTTGGGCGAGGCTGCGCCCGCGGCCTATTTTTGGTACACGGAGGTCCCTCGTAATGTCTTGCGCCATCCCGAGTCCGGCGGACGAAGGTGGCCAGCCCCACCCCCCAAGGCTATAGCCCACCCGTTTGCGTGGCCTTTTTCCGCTGGACGAACTTGGCGCCCGGGCTTCAAGGGTATATTTGCGCATGGCTGTGCCCGCGCCCTATTTTTGGCACACGGAGGCGCCTCGCAAATTCTCGCACCATTCCGAGTCCGGCGGACGAACTTGGCCAGCCCCACCCCCCAAGGCTATACCCCACCCGTTTTTGTGGCCTTTTTCCGCTGGACGAACTTGGCGCCCCGGGCTTCGGGCAGGTATTTTTGCGCATGGCTGTGCCCGCGCCCTATTTTTGGCACACGGAGGCGCCTCGCAAATTCTCGCGCCATTCCGAGTCCGACGGACGAACTTGGCCAGCCCCACCCCCCAAGGCTATACCCCACCCGTTTTTGTGGCCTTTTTCCGCTGGATGAACTTGGCGCCCCGGCCTTCGGGCGGGTATTTTTGGGCGAGGCTGTGCCCGCGGCCTATTTTTGGCACACGGAGGTCCCTCGTAATGTCTTGCGCCATCCCGAGTCCGGCGGACGAAGGTGGCCAGCCCCACCCCCCAAGGCTATAGCCCACCCGTTTGCGTGGCCTTTTTCCGCTGGACGAACTTGGCGCCCCGGGCTTCGGGCGGGCATATTTGCGCATGGCTGTGCCCGCGCCCTATTTTTGGCACACGGAGGCGCCTCGCAAATTCTCGCACCATTCCGAGTCCGGCGGACGAACTTGGCCAGCCCCACCCCCCAAGGCTATAGCCCACCCGTTTTTGTGGCCTTTTTCCGCTGGACGAACTTGGCGCCCCGGACTTCGGGTGGGTATTTATGGGCGCGGCTGTGTCCGCGGCCTATTTTTGTCATACGGAAGAGCTTCGCAAAGTCTCACGCCATTCCGAGTCCGGCGGACGAAGTGGGCCAGACCCTCCCCCCAAGGCTATAGCCCACCCGTTTTTTGGTCATTTTTCGGCTGGGGGGTTTGGGCGCGCCGACCATCGGGGGGTTATTTTTGGGCGCGGCTGTGCCCGCGGTCTATTTTTGGCACGCGGAGGCCACTCGCAAAGTCTCACCCCATTCTGAGTCCGGCGGACAAAGTTGGCCAGCCCCTACCCCCAAGGCTATAGCCCACCCGATTTTTGGCCATTTTTCCGCTGTGGGGTTTGGGCGCGCCGACATTCGGCTGGTTATTTTTGGGCGCCGCTGTGACCGAGGTCTTTTTTTGGCACGTGGAGGCCGCTCGCAAAGTCTCGCGCCATTCCGAGTCCGGCGGACGAAGTTGGCCAGCCCGTCCCCCCAAGGCTATAGCCCATCCGTTTTTTGGCCATTTTTCCGCTGGACAAACTTGGCGCCCTGGCGTTCGGGCGGTTATTTTTGGGTGCGGCTGTGCCCAAGGCCTATCTTTGGCACGCGGAGGCCGCTCGCCAAGTCTCGTCCCATTCCGAGTCCGGCGGACGAAGTTGGCCAGCCCTTCCCCCCAAGGCTATAGCCCACCCGTTTTTTGGCCATTTTTCCGCTGGACGAACTTGGCGCCCCGGCCTTCGGGCAGTTATTTTTGGGCGCGGCTGTGCCCGCGGCCTATTTTTGGCACGCGGAGGCTGCTCGCAAAGTCTTGCCCCATTCCGAGTCCGGCGGACGAAGTGGGCCAGCCCCTCCCCCCAAGGCTATAACCCACCCGTTTTTTGGCCATTTTTCCGCTGGGGGGTTTCGGCGCGCCGACCTTCGGGGGGTTATTTTTGGGCGCGGCTGTGCGCGAGGCCTATTTTTAGCACGCGGAGGCCGCTCGCAAAGTCTCTCCCCATTCCGAGTCCGGCGGATGATGTTGGCCAGCCCCTCCCCCCAAGGCTATAGCCCACCCGTTTTTTGGCCATTTGTCCGCTGGACGAACTTGGCCCCCCGGCCTTCGGGTGGTTATTTTTGGGCGCGGCTGTGCCTGCGGCCTATTTTGGGCACGCGGAGACCACTCGCAAAGTCTCGACCCATTCCGAGTCCGGCAGACGAAGTGGGCCAGCCCCTCCCCCCAAGGCTATAGCCCACCAGTTTTTTTGCCATTTTTCCGCCGGAGGAAGTTGGCGCCCCGGCCTTCGGGCGGTTATTTTTAGGCGCGGCTGAGCCCGCGGCCTATTTTTGGCACGCGGAGTCCGCTCGCAAAGTCTCACCCCATTCAGAGTCCATCGGACGGTGTTGGCCAGCCCCTCCCCCCAAGGCTGTAGCCCACCCGTTTTTTGGCCATTTTTCCGCTGGGGGGTTTGGGCGCGCCCACCTTCGGGGGGTTATTATTGGGCGCGGCTGTACCCGCGGCTTATTTTTGGTACATGGAGGCCGCTCGCAAAGTCTCGCCCCATTCCGAGTCCGGCGGACGAAGTGGGCCAGCCCCTTCCCCCAGGGCTATAGCCCACCCGTTTTTTGGCCATTTTTCCGCTGGGGGGTTTGGGCGCGCCCGCCTTCGGGGGGTTATTTTTGGGCGCGGCTGTACCCGCGGCTTATTTTTGGTACATGGAGGCCGCTCGCAAAGTCTCGCCCCATTCCGAGTCCGGCGGACGAAGTGGGCCAGCCCCTCCCCCCAAGGCTATAGCCCACCTGTTTTTTGGCCATTTTTCCGCCGGGGGGTTTGGGCGCGCCGACCTTTGGGGGGTTATTTTAGGGTGCGCCTTTGCCCGCGGCCTATTTTTGGCACGCGGAGGCCGCTCGTAAAGTCTCGCCCCATTCCGAGTCCGGCGGACGAAGTTGGCCAGCCCCTCCCCCCAAGGCTATAGCCCACCCGTTTTTTGGCCATTTTTCCGCTGGACGAACTTGGCGCCCCGGCCTTCGGGCGGTTATTTTTAGGCGCGGCTGTGCCCGCTGCCTATTTTTGGCTTCGGGAGGCCGCTCGCAAAGTCTCGCCCCCTTCCGAGTCCGGCGGACGAAGTGGGCCAGCCCCTTCCCCCAGGGCTATAGCCCACCCGTTTTTTGGCCATTTTTCCGCTGGGGGGTTTGGGCGCGCCGACCTTCGGGGGGTTATTTTCGGGTGCGGCTGTACCCGCGGCCTATTTTTGGCACGCGGAGTACGCTCGTAAAGTCTCGCCCCATTCCGAGTGCGGCGGACGAAGTGGGCCAGCCCCTCCCACCAAGGCTATATCCCACCCGTTTTTTGGCCATTTTTTCGCTGGACGAACTTCGCGTCCCGGCCTTCGGGCGGTTATTTTTGGGCGCGGCTGTGCCCATGGCCTATTTTTTTCACGCGGAGGCCGTTCGCAAAGTCTCACCCCATTCCTAGTCCGGCGGACGAAGTTGGCTAGCCCCTCCCCCCAAGGCTATAGCCCACCCGGTTTTTGGCCATTTTTCCGCTGGACGAACTTGGCGCCCCGGCCTTCGGGCAGTTATTTTTTGGCGTGGCTGTACCCGCGGCCTATTTTTGGCACGCGGAGGCTGCTCGCAAAGTCTCGCCCCATTCCGAGTCCGGCGGACGAAGTGTGCCAGCCCCTCCCCCCAAGGCTATAGCCCACCCGTTTTTTGGCAATTTTTCCGCTGGGGGGTTTGGGCGCGCCGACCTTCGGGGGTTATTTTTGGGCGCGGCTGTGCCCGTGTCCTATTTTTGGCACGCGGAGGCCGTTCGCAAAGTCTCGCCCCATTCCGAGTCCGGCGGACGAAGTTGGCCAGCCCCTCCCCCCAAGGCTATAGCCCACCTGTTTTTTGGACATTTTTCCGCCGGGGGGTTTGGGCGTGCCAACCTTCGGGCGGTTATTTTTGGGCGCGGCTGTGCCCACGGCCTATTTTTGGTACGCGGAGGTCGTTCACAAAGTCTTGCCCCATTCCGAGTCCGGCGGACGAAGTTGGCCAGCCCCTCCCCCCAAGGCTGTAGCCCACCCGTTTTTTGGCCATTTTTCCGCTGGGGGGTTTGTGCGCGCCGACCTTCGGCGGTTATTTTTGGGCGCGGCTGTGCCCGAGGCCTATTTTTGGCATGCGGAGGCCGCTCGCAATGTCTCTCCCCATTCCGAGCCCGGCGGACGAAGTTTGCCAGCCCCTCCGCCCAAGGCTATAGCCCACCCGTTTTTTGGCCATTTTTCCGCTGGACGAACTTGGCGCCCCGGCCTTCGGGCGGTTATTTTTGGGCGCGGCGGTGCCTGCGGCCTATTTTGGGCACGCGGAGGCCGCTCGCAAAGTCTCGCCCCATTCCGAGTCCGCGGACGAAGTGGGCCAGCCCCTCCCCCCAAGGCTATAGCCCACCCGTTTTTTGTCCATTTTTCCGCTGGTCGAATTTGGCGCCCCGGCCTTCGGGCAGTTATTTTTGGGCGCGGCTGTGCCAGCGGCCTATTTTTGGCACGCGGAGGCCGCTCGCAAAGTCTCGCCCCATTCCGAGTCCGGGGAACGAAGTTGGCCAGCCCCTCCCCCCAAGGCTATAGCCCACCCATTTTTTGGCCATTTTTCCGCTGGGGGGTTTGGGTGCGCCGACCTTCGAGGGATAATTTTTGGGCGCGGCGGTGCCCGCAGAATATTTTTGGCATACGGAGACCGCTCGCAAAGTCTCGTCGCATTCCGAGTACGGCGGACGAAGTGGGCCAGCCCCTCCCCCCAAGGCTATAGCCCACCCGTTTTTTGGCCATTTTTCCGCTGGTCGAACTTGGCGCCCCGGCCTTCGGGCAGTTATTTTTGGGCGTGGCTGTGCCCGCGGACTATTTTTGGCACGCGGAGGGCGTTCGCAAAGTCTCGCCCCATTTCGAGTCCGGCGGACGAAGTGGGCCAGCCCCTCCCCCCAAGGCTGTAGCCCACCCGTTTTTTGGCCTTTTTTCCGCTGGGGGGTTTGGGCGCGCCGACCTTCGTGGGTTATTTTTGGACGCGGCTGTGCCAGCGGCCTATTTTTGGCATGCGGAGGCTGCTCGTAAAGTCTCGCCCCATTCCGAGTCCGGCGGACGAAGTGGGCCAGCCCCTCCCCCCAAGGCTATAGCCCACCCGTTTTTTGTCCATTTTTCCGCTGAACGAACTTGGCGCCCCGGCCTTCGGGCGGTTATTTTTGGGCGCGGCTGTGACCGCGGCCTATTTTTGGCATGCGGTGGCCGCTCGCAAAGTCTCGCCCCCTTCCGAGTCCGGCGGACGAAGTGGGCCAGCCCCTCCCCCCAAGGCTATAGCCCACCCGTTTTTTGGCCATTTTTCCGCTGGGGGGTTTGGGCGCGCCGAGCTTCGGGGGGTTATTTTTGGACGCAGCTGTGCCCGCGGCCTATTTTTGGCACGCGGAGGCCGCTCACAAAGTCTCGCCCCATTCCAAGTCCGGCGGACGAAGTTGGCCAGCCCCTCCCCCCAAGGCTATAGCCCACCCATTTTTTGGCCATTTTTCCGCTGGGGGGTTTGGGTGCGCCGAGCTTCGGGGGTTATTTTTGGGTGCGGCTGTGCCCGCGGCCTATTTTTGGCACGCGGAGGGCGCTCTCAAAGTCTCGCCCCATTCCGAGTCCGGCGGACGAAGTTGGCCAGCCCCTCCCCCCAAGGCTATAGCCCACCCGTTTTTTGGCCATTTTTCAGCTGGGGGGTTTGGGCGCGCCGACCTTTGGGGGGTTATTTTTGGGTGCGGCTGTGCCCGCAGCCTATTTTTGGCACGCGGAGGCCCCTCCCAAAGTCTCGCCCCATTCCGAGTCCGGCGGCAGAAGTTGGCCAGCCCCTCCCCCCAAGGCTATAGCCCACCCGTTTTTTGGCCATTTTTCCGCTGGGGGGTTTGGGTGCGCCGACCTTCGGGGGGTTATTTTAGGGCGCGGCTGTGCCCGTGGCCTATTTTTTGTACACGGAGGCCACTCGCAAAGTCTCGCCCCATTCCGAGTCCGGCGGACGAAGTCGGCCTGCCCCTCCCCCAAGGCTATTGCCCACCCGTTTTTTGTTCATTTTTCCGCTGGGGGGTTTCGGCGCGCCGACCTTCGGGGGGTTATTTTTTTGGCGCGGCTGTGTCCACGGCCTATTTTTGGCACGCGGAGGCCGCTCGCAAGGTCTCGCCCCATTCCGAGTCCGTCGGACGAAGTTGGCTAGCCCCTCCCCGAAGGCTATAGCCCACCCGTTTTTTGGTCATTTTTCCGCTGGGGGGTTTGGGCGCGCCGACCTTCGGGGGGTTATTTTTGGGCACGGCTGTGCCCGCGGCCTATTTTTGTTACGCGGAGGCCGCTCACAAAGTCTCGCCCCATTCCGAGTCCGGCGGAGGAAGTTGGCCAGCCCCTCCCCCCAAGGCTATAGCCCACCCGTTTTTTGGCCATTTTTCCGCTGGGGGGTTTGGGCAAGCCGACCTTCGGGGGGTTATTTTTGGGCGCAGCTATGCCCGTGGCCTATTTTTGGCACCCGGAGACTGCTCGCAAAGTCTCTCCCCATTCCGAGTCCGGCGGACGAAGTGGGCCAGCCCCTCCCCCCAAGGCTATAGCCCACCCGTTTTTTGGCGGGGTTATTTTTGGGCGCGGCTGTGTCCGCGGCCTATTTTTGGCATGCGGAGGCCGCTAGCAAAGTCTCGTCCCATTCCGAGTCCGGCGGACGAATTTGGCCAGCCCCTCCCCCCAAGGATATAGCCCACCCGTTTTTTGGCCATTTTTCCGCTGGACGAACTTGGCGCCCCGGCCTTCGGGCAGTTATTTTTGGGCGCGGCTGTGCCTGCGGCCTATTTTTGGCACGCGGAGGCCGCTCGCAAACTCTCGCCCCATTCCGAGTCCGGGGAACGAAGTTGGCCAGCCCCTCCCCCCAAGGCTATCGCCCACCCATTTTTGGCCATTTTTCCGCTGGGGGGTTTGGGTGCGCCGACCTTCGGGGGGTTATTTTTCGGTTCGGCTGTGCCCGCGGCCTATTTTTGGAATGCGGAGGCTGCTCGCAAAGTCTCGCCCCATTCCGAGTCCGGCGGACGAAGTGGGCCAGCCCCTCCGCCCAAGGCTATAGACCACCCGTTTTTTGGCCATTTTCCGCTGGACGAACTTGGCGCGCCGGCCTTCGGGCAGTTATTTTTGGGCGTGGCTGTGTCCGCGGCCTATTTTTGGCATGCGGAGGCTGTTCGCAAAGTCTCGCCCCATTCCGAGTCCGGCGGACGAAGAGGACCAGCCCCTCCCCCCAAGGCTATAGCCCACCCGTTTTTTGTTCATTTTTCCGCTGGGGGGTTTGGGCGCGCCGACCTTCGGGGGGTTATTTTTTTGGAACGGCTGTGTCCGCGGCCTATTTTTGGCATGCGGAGGCCGCTCACAACGTCTCGCCCCATTCCGAGTCCGTCGGACGAAGTTGGCTAGCCCCTCCCCCCAAGGCTATAGCCCACCCGTTTTTTGGTCATTTTTCCGCTGGGGGGTTTGGGTGCGCCGACCTTCGGGGGGTTATTTTTGGGCACGGCTGTGCCCACGGCCTATATTTGGCACACGGAGGCCGCTCGCAAAGTCTCGCCCCATTCCGAGTCCGGCGGAGCAAGTTGGCCAGCCCCTCCCCCCAAGGCTATAGCCCACCCGTTTTTTGGCCATTTTTCCGCTGGGGGGTTTGGGCGCGCCGACCCTCGGGGGGTTATTTTTGGGCACGGCTGTGCCCGCGGCCTATTTTTGGCACGCGGAGGCTGCTCGCAAAGTCTGTCCCCATTCCGAGTCCGGCGGAAGAAGTTGGCCAGCCCCTCCCCCCAAGGCTATAGCCCACCCGTTTTTTGGCCATTTTCCGCTGGACGAACTTGGCGCGCCGGCCTTCGGGCGGTTATTTTTGGGCGTGGCTGTGTCCGCGGCCTATTTTTGGCATGCGGAGGCTGTTCGCAAAGTCTCGCCCCATTCCGAGTCCGGCGGACGAAGAGGACCAGCCCCTCCCCCCAAGGCTATAGCCCACCCGTTTTTTGTTCATTTTTCCGCTGGGGGGTTTGGGCGCGCCGACCTTCGGGGGGTTATTTTTTTGGAACGGCTGTGTCCGCGGCCTATTTTTGGCATGCGAAGGCCGCTCGCAACGTCTCGCCCCATTCCGAGTCCGTCGGACGAAGATGGCTAGCCCCTCCCCCCAAGGCTATAGCCCACCCGTTTTTTGGTCATTTTTCCGCTGGGGGGATTGGGCGCGCCGACCTTTGGGGGGTTATTTTTGGGCACGGCTGTGCCCGCGGCCTATTTTTGGCACACAGAGGCCGCTCGCAAAGTCTCGCCCCATTCCGAGTCCGTCGGACGAAGTTGGCTAGCCCCTCCCCCCAAGGCTATAGCCCACCCGTTTTTTGGTCATTTTTCCGCTGGGGGGTTTGGGTGTGCCGACCTTCGGGGGGTTATTTTTGGGCACGGCTGTGCCCACGGCCTATATTTGGCACACGGAGGCCGCTCGCAAAGTCTCGCCCCATTCCGAGTCCGGCGGGGCAAGTTGGCCAGCCCCTCCCCCCAAGGCTATAGCCCACCCGTTTTTTGGCCATTTTTCCGCTGGGGGGTTTGGGCGCGCCGACCCTCGGGGGGTTATTTTTGGGCACGGCTGTGCCCGCGGCCTATTTTTGGCACGCGGAGGCTGCTCGCAAAGTCTGTCCCCATTCCGAGTCCGGCGGAAGAAGTTGGCCAGCCCCTCCCCCCAAGGCTATAGCCCACCCGTTTTTTGGCCATTTTTCCGCTGGACGAACATGGCGCCCCGGCCTTCGGGGGGTTATTTTTGGGCGCGGCTGTGCCCGCGGCCTATTTTTAGCACGTGGAGGCTGCTCGTAAAGTCTCGCCCCATTCCGAGTCCGACGGACGAAGTTGGCCAGCCCCTCCCCCCTAGGATATAGCCCACCCGTTTTTTGGCCATTTTTCCGCTGGACGAACTTGGCGCCCCGGCGTTTGGGCAGTTATTTTTGGGCGTAGCTGTACCTGCGGCCTATTTTTGTCACGTGGAGGCCGCTCGCAAAGTCTCGCCCCATTCCGAGTCCGGCGGACGAAGTTGGCCAGCCCCTCCCCCCAAGGCTATAGCCCACCCATTTTTTGTCCATATTTCCACTGGGGGGTTTGGGTACGCCGACCTTTGGGGGGTTATTTTTGGGTGCGGCTGTGCCCGCGGCCTATTTTTGGAACGCGGAGGCCGCTCGCAAAGTCTCGCTCCATTCCGAGTCCGGCGGACGAAGTGGGCCAGCCCCTCCGCCCAAGGCTATAGCCCACCCATTTTTTGGCCATTTTTCCGCTGGACGAACTTGGTGCCCGGCCTTCGGGTAGTTATTTTTGGGCGCGGCTGTGTCCGCGGCCTATTTTTGGTACACGGAGGCCGCTCACAAAGTCTCGCCCCATTCCGAGTCCGGCGGACGAAGTTGGCCTGCCCCTCCCCCCAAGGCCATAGCCCACCCGTTTTTTGGCCATTTTCCCGCTGGAAGAACTTGGTGCCCGGCCTTCGGGTGGTTATTTTTGGGCGCGGCTGTGTCCGCGGTCTATATTTGGTACGCGGAGGCCACTCGCAAAGTGTCGCCCCATTCCGAGTCCGGCGGATGAAGTTGGCCAGCCCCTCCCCCCAAGGCTATAGCCCACCCGTTTTTTGGCCATTTTTCAGCTGGGGGGTTTGGGCGCGCCGACCTTCGGGGGGTTATTTTTTGGTGCGGCTGTGCCCGCGGCCTATTTTTGGCACAAGGAGGCCCCTCGCAAGGTCTCGCCCCATTCCGAGTCCGTCAGACGAAGTTGGCTAGCCCCTCCCCCCAAGGCTATAGCCCACCCGTTTTTTGGTCCTTTTTCCGCTGGGGGGTTTGGGCGCGCCGACCTTCGGGGGGTTATTTTTGGGCACGGCTGTGCCCACGGCCTATTTTTGGTATGCGGAGGCCGCTCGCAAAGTCTCACCCCATTCCGAGTCCGGCTGACGAAGTTGGCCAGCCCCTCCCCCCAAGGCTATCGCCCACCCGTTTTTTGGCCATTTTCCCGCTGGACGAACTTGGTGCCCGGCCTTCGGGTGGTTATTTTTGGGCGCGGCTGTGTCCACGGCCTATTTTTGGCACGCGGAGGCCACTCGCAAAGTCTCGCCCCATTCCGAGTCCGGCGGATGAAGTTGGCCAGCCCCTCCCCCCAAGGCTCTAGCCCACCCGTTTTTTGGCCATTTTTCAGCTGGGGGGTTTGGGCGCGCCGACCTTCGGGGGGTTATTTTTTGGTGCGGCTGTGCCCGCGGCCTATTTTTGGCACCCGGAGGCCCCTCGCAAAGGCTCGCCCTATTCCGAGTCCGGCGGCAGAAGTTGGCCAGCCCCTCCCCCCAAGGCTATAGCCCACCCGTTTTTTGGCCATTTTTCCGCAGGACGAAGTTGGCGCCCCGGCCTTCGGGCAGTTATTTTTTGGCTAGGCTGTGCCTGCGGCCTATTTTTGGCATGCGGAGGCCGCTCGCAAAGTCTCGCCCCATTCCGAGTCCGGCGGACGAAGTGGGATAGCCCCTCCCCCCAAGGCTATAGCCCACCCGTTTTTTGGCCATTTTTCCGCTAGGGGGTTTGGGCGCGCCAACCTTCGGGGGGTTATTTTTGGGCGTGGCTGTGCCCGTGGCCTATTTTTGGTACGCGGAGGCCGCTCGCAAAGTCTCACCCCATTCCGAGTCCGGCGGACGAAGTTGGCCAGCCGCTCCCCCCAAGGCTATAGCCCACCCGTTTTTTGGCCATTTTTCCGCTGGACGAACTTGGCGCCCCGGCCTTCGGGTGGTTATTTTTGGGCACGGCTGTGTCCACGGCCTATTTTTTGCACGCGGAGGCCACTCCCAAAGTCTCGACCCATTCCGAGTCCAGCGGACAAAGTGGGCCAGCCCCTCCCCCCAAGGCTATAGCCCACCCATTTTTTGGCCATTTTTCCGCAGGACGAACTTGGCGCCCCGGCCTTCGGGCAGTTATTTTTGGGCGCGGCTGTGCCCACGACCTATTTTTGGCACGCGGAGGGCGCTCTCAAAGTCTCGCCCCATTCCGAGTCCGGCGGACGAAGTTGGCCAGCCCCTCCCCCCAAGGCTATAGCCCACCCGTTTTTTGGCCATTTTTCAGCTGGGGGGTTTGGGCGCGCCGACCTTTGGGGGGTTATTTTTGGGTGCGGCTGTGCCCGCGGCCTATTTTTGGCACGCGGAGGCCCCTCCCAAAGTCTCGCCCCATTCCGAGTCCGGCGGCAGAAGTTGGCCAGCCCCTCCCCCCAAGGCTATAGCCCACCCGTTTTTTGGCCATTTTTCCGCAGGACGAACTTGGCGCCCCGGCCTTCGGGCAGTTATTTTTGGGCTAGGCTGTGCCTGTGGCCTATTTTTGGCACGCGGAGGCCGCTCCAAAGTCTCGCCCCATTCCGAGTCCGGCGGACGAAGTGGGCCAGCCCCTCCCCCCAAGGCTATAGCCCACCCGTTTTTTGGCCATTTTTCCGCTGGGGGGTTTGGGTACGCCGACCTTCGGGGGGTTATTTTTGGGCGCGGCTGTGCCCGCGGCCTAATTTTGGCACGCAGAGGCCGCTCGCAAAGTCTCGCCCAATTCCGAGTCCGGCGGATGAAGTTGGCCAGCCACTCCCCCCAAGGCTATAGCCCACCCCTTTTTTGGCTATTTTTCCGATGGAAGAACTTGACGACCCGGCCTTCGGGTGGTTATTTTTGGGCGCGGCTGTGTCCACGGCCTATTTTTTGCACGCGGAGGCCACTCCCAAAGTCTCGACCCATTCCGAGTCCAGCGGACAAAGTGGGCCAGCCCCTCCCCCCAAGGCTATAGCCCACCCATTTTTTGGCCATTTTTCCGCAGGACGAACTTGGCGCCCCGGCCTTCGGGCAGTTATTTTTGGGCGCGGCTGTGTCCACGGCCTATTTTTTGCACGCGGAGGCCACTCCCAAAGTCTCGACCCATTCCGAGTCCAGCGGACAAAGTGGGCCAGCCCCTCCCCCCAAGGCTATAGCCCACCCATTTTTTGGCCATTTTTCCGCAGGACGAACTTGGCGCCCCGGCCTTCGGGCAGTTATTTTTGGGCGCGGCTGTGCCCACGACCTATTTTTGGCACGCGGAGGCCGCTCTCAAAGTCTCGCCCCATTCCAAGTCCGGCGGACGAAGTTGGCCAGCCCCTCCCCCCAAGGCTATAGCCCACCCATTTTTTGGCCATTTTTCCGCTGGGGGGTTTGGGTGCGCCGACCTTCGAGGGATAATTTTTGGGCGCGGCGGTGCCCGCAGAATATTTTTGGCATACGGAGACCGCTCGCAAAGTCTCGTCGCATTCCGAGTACGGCGGACGAAGTGGGCCAGCCCCTCCCCCCAAGGCTATAGCCCACCCATTTTTTGGCCATTTTTCCGCTGGTCGAACTTGGCGCCCCGGCCTTCGGGCAGTTATTTTTGGGCGTGGCTGTGCCCGCGGACTATTTTTGGCACGCGGAGGGCGTTCGCAAAGTCTCGCCCCATTTCGAGTCCGGCGGACGGCTGGTTGGCAGCCCTCCCCCAAGGCTGGTAGCCCACCCATTTTTTTGGCCTTTTTTCCGCTGGGGTTTGGGCGCGCCCGACCTTCGGGGTTATTTTTGGACGCGGCTGTGCCAGCGGCCTATTTTTGGCACGCTGGCAGGCCGCCGCAGTCTCGCCCCATTTCGAGTCCGGCGGACGAAGTTGGCCAGCCCCTCCCCCCAAGGCTATAGCCCACCCGTTTTTTGGCCATTTTTCCGCTGAACGAACTTGGCACCCCGGCCTTCGGGCGGTTATTTTTGGGCGCGGCTGTGACCGCGGCCTATTTTTGGCATGCGGTGGCCGCTCGCAAAGTCTCGCCCCCTTCCGAGTCCGCGGACGAAGTGGGCCAGCCCTCCCCAAGGCTATAGCCCACCCGTTTTTTGGCCATTTTTCCGCTGGGGGGTTTGGGCGCGCCGAGCTTCGGGGGGTTATTTTTGGACGCAGCTGTGCCCGCGGCCTATTTTTAGCACGCGGAGGCCGCTCACAAAGTCTCGCCCCATTCCAAGTCCGGCGGACGAAGTTGGCCAGCCCCTCCCCCCAAGGCTATAGCCCACCCATTTTTTGGCCATTTTTCCGCTGGGGGGTTTGGGTGCGCCGAGCTTCGGGGGTTTTTTTTGGGTGCGGCTGTGCCCGCGGCCTATTTTTGGAACGCGGAGGCCGCTCGCAAAGTCTCGCCCCATTCCGAGTCCGGCGGATGAAGTGGGCCAGCCCCTCCGCCCAAGGCTATAGCCCACCCATTTTTTGGCCATTTTTCCGCTGGGGGGTTTGGACGCGCAGAGCTTCGGGGTGTTATTTTTGGACGCAGCTGTGCCCGCGGCCTATTTTTTGCACGCGGAGGCCGCTCACAAAGTCTCGCCCCATTCCAAGTCCGGCGGACGAAGTTGGCCAGCCCCTTTCCCCAAGGCTATAGCCCACCCATTTTTTGGCCATTTTTCCGCTGGGGGGTTTGGGTGCGCCGACCTTCGGGGGGTTATTTTAGGGCGCGGCTGTGCCCGTGGCCTATTTTTTGTACACGGAGGCCACACGCAAAGTCTCGCCCCATTCCGAGTCCGGCGGACGAAGTCGGCCTGCCCCTCCCCCAAGGCTATTGCCCACCCGTTTTTTGTTCATTTTTCCGCTGGGGGGTTTCGGCGCGCCGACCTTCGGGGGGTTATTTTTTTGGCGCGGCTGTGTCCACGGCCTATTTTTGGCACGCGGAGGCCGCTCGCAAGGTCTCGCCCCATTCCGAGTCCGTCGGACGAAGTTGGTTAGCCCCTCCCCGAAGGCTATAGCCCACCCGTTTTTTGGCCATTTTTCCGCTGGACGAACTTGGCGCCCCGGCCTTTGGGCAATATATTTTTGGGCGCGGCTGTGCCCACGGCCTAATTTTGGCACGCAGAGGCCACTCGAAAGTCTCGCCCCATTCCGAGTCCGGCGGACGAAGTTGGCCAGCCCCTCCCCCCAAGGCTATAGCCCACCCATTTTTTGGCCATTTTTCCACTGGGGGGTTTGGGTGCGCCGAGCTTCGGGGGTTATTTTTGGGTGCGGCTGTGCCCGCGGCCTATTTTTGGAACGCGGAGGCCGCTCGCAAAGTCTCGCCCCATTCCGAGTCCGGCGGATGAAGTGGGCCAGCCCCTCCGCCCAAGGCTATAGCCCACCCATTTTTTGGCCATTTTTCCATTGGGGTTTGACGCGCAGAGCTTCGGGGTGTTATTTTTGGACGCAGCTGTGCCCGCGGCCTATTTTTTGCACGCGGAGGCCGCTCACAAAGTCTCGCCCCATTCCAAGTCCGGCGGACGAAGTTGGCCAGCCCCTTTCCCCAAGGCTATAGCCCACCCATTTTTTGGCCATTTTTCCGCTGGGGGGTTTGGGTGCGCCGACCTTCGGGGGGTTATTTTAGGGCGCGGCTGTGCCCGTGGCCTATTTTTTGTACACGGAGGCCACACGCAAAGTCTCGCCCCATTCCGAGTCCGGCGGACGAAGTCGGCCTGCCCCTCCCCCAAGGCTATTGCCCACCCGTTTTTTGTTCATTTTTCCGCTGGGGGGTTTCGGCGCGCCGACCTTCGGGGGGTTATTTTTTTGGCGCGGCTGTGTCCACGGCCTATTTTTGGCACGCGGAGGCCGCTCGCAAGGTCTCGCCCCATTCCGAGTCCGTCGGACGAAGTTGGTTAGCCCCTCCCCGAAGGCTATAGCCCACCCGTTTTTTGGTCATTTTTCCGCTGGGGGGTTTGGGCGCGCCGACCTTCGGGGGGTTATTTTTGGGCACGGCTGTGCCCGAGGACTATGTTTTTGCACGCGGAGGCCGCTCACAAAGTCTCGCCCCATTCCGAGTCCGGCGGAGGAAGTTGGCCAGCCCCTCCCCCCAAGGCTATAGCCCACCCGTTTTTTGGCCATTTTTCCGCTGGGGGGTTTGGGCAAGCCGACCTTCGGGGGGTTATTTTTGGGTGCAGCTGTGCCCGTGGCCTATTTTTGGCACCCGGAGACTGCTCGCAAAGTCTCTCCCCATTCCGAGTCCGGCGGACGAAGTGGGCCAGCCCCTCCCCCCAAGGCTATAGCCCACCCGTTTTTTGGCGGGGTTATTTTTGGGCGCGGCTGTGTCCGCGGCCTATTTTTGGCACGCGGAGGCCGCTAGCAAAGTCTCGTCCCATTCCGAGTCCGGCGGACGAATTTGGCCAGCCCCTCCCCCCAAGGATATAGCCCACCCGTTTTTTGGCCATTTTTCCGCTGGACGAACTTGGCGCCCCGGCCTTCGGGCAGTTATTTTTGGGCGCGGCTGTGCCTGCGGCCTATTTTTGGCACGCGGAGGCCGCTCGCAAAGTCTCGCCCCATTCCGAGTCCGGGGAACGAAGTTGGCCAGCCCCTCCCCCCAAGGCTATAGCCCACCCATTTTTGGCCATTTTTCCGCTGGGGGGTTTGGGTGCGCCGACCTTCGGGGGGTTATTTTTGGGTTCGGCTGTGCCCGCGGCCTATTTTTGGAACGCGGAGGCTGCTCGCAAAGTCTCGCCCCATTCCGAGTCCGGCGGACGAAGTGGGCCAGCCCCTCCACCCAAGGCTATAGACCACCCGTTTTTTGGCCATTTTCCGCTGGACGAACTTGGCGCGCCGGCCTTCGGGCGGTTATTTTTGGGCGTGGCTGTGTCCGCGGCCTATTTTTGGCATGCGGAGGCTGTTCGCAAAGTCTCGCCCCATTCCGAGTCCGGCGGACGAAGAGGACCAGCCCCTCCCCCCAAGTCTATAGCCCACCCGTTTTTTGTTCATTTTTCCGCTGGGGGGTTTGGGCGCGCCGACCTTCGGGGGGTTATTTTTTTGGAACGGCTGTGTCCGCGGCCTATTTTTGGCATGCGGAGGCCGCTCGCAACGTCTCGCCCCATTCCGAGTCCGTCGGACGAAGATGGCTAGCCCCTCCCCCCAAGGCTATAGCCCACCCGTTTTTTGGTCATTTTTCCGCTGGGGGGTTTGGGCGCGCCGACCCTCGGGGGGTTATTTTTGGGCACGGCTGTGCCCGCGGCCTATTTTTGGCACGCGGAGGCTGCTCGCAAAGTCTGTCCCCATTCCGAGTCCGGCGGAAGAAGTTGGCCAGCCCCTCCCCCCAAGGCTATAGCCCACCCGTTTTTTGGCCATTTTTCCGCTGGACGAACATGGCGCCCCGGCCTTCGGGGGGTTATTTTTGGGCGCGGCTGTGCCCGCGGCCTATTTTTAGCACGCGGAGGCTGCTCGTAAAGTCTCGCCCCATTCCGAGTCCGGCGGACGAAGTTGGCCAGCCCCTCCCCCCAAGGATATAGCCCACCCGTTTTTTGGCCATTTTTCCGCTGGACGAACTTGGCGCCCCGGCGTTCGGGCAGTTATTTTTGGGCGTAGCTGTACCTGCGGCCTATTTTTGTCACGTGGAGGCTGCTCGCAAAGTCTCGCCCCATTCCGAGTCCGGCGGACGAAGTTGGCCAGCCCCTCCCCCCAAGGCTATAGCCCACCCATTTTTTGTCCATATTTCCGTTGGGGGGTTTGGGTACGCCGACCTTTGGGGGGTTATTTTTGGGTGCGGCTGTGCCCGCGGCCTATTTTTGGAACGCGGAGGCCGCTCGCAAAGTCTCGCTCCATTCCGAGTCCGGCGGACGAAGTTGGCCAGCCCCTCCGCCCAAGGCTATAGCCCACCCATTTTTTGGCCATTTTTCCGCTGGACGAACTTGGTGCCCGGCCTTCGGGTAGTTATTTTTGGGCGCGGCTGTGTCCGTGGCCTATTTTTGGTACACGGAGGCCGCTCACAAAGTCTCGCCCCATTCCGAGTCCGGCGGACGAATTGGCCTGCCCCTCCCCCCAAGGCTATAGCCCACCCGTTTTTTGGCCATTTTCCCGCTGGACGAACTTGGTGCCCGGCCTTCGGGTGGTTATTTTTGGGCGCGGCTGTGTCTGCGGCCTATATTTGGTATGCGGAGGCCACTCGCAAAGTCTCGCCCCATTCCGAGTCCGGCGGATGAAGTTGGCCAGCCCCTCCCCCCAAGGCTATAGCCCACCCGTTTTTTGGCCATTTTTCAGCTGGGGGGTTTGGGCGCGCCGACCTTCGGGGGGTTATTTTTTGGTGCGGCTGTGCCCGCGGCCTATTTTTGGCACACGGAGGCCCCTCGCAAGGTCTCGCCCCATTCCGAGTCCGTCAGACGAAGTTGGCTAGCCCCTCCCCCCAAGGCTATAGCCCACCCGTTTTTTGGTCCTTTTTCCGCTGGGGGGTTTGGGCGCGCCGACCTTCGGGGGGTTATTTTTGGGCACGGCTGTGCCCGCGGCCTATTTTTGGTACGCGGAGGCCGCTCGCAAAGTCTCACCCCATTCCGAGTCCGGCTGACGAAGTTGGCCAGCCCCTCCCCCCAAGGCTATCGCCCACCCGTTTTTTGGCCATTTTCCCGCTGGACGAACTTGGCGCCCGGCCTTCGGGTGGTTATTTTTGGGCGCGGCTGTGTCCACGGCCTATTTTTGGCACGCGGAGACCACTCGCAAAGTCTCGTCCCATTCCGAGTCCGGCGGATGAAGTTGGCCAGCCCCTCCCCCCAAGGCTATAGCCCACCCGTTTTTTGGCCATTTTTCAGCTGGGGGGTTTGGGCGCGCCGACCTTCGGGGGGTTATTTTTTGGTACGGCTGTGCCCGCGGCCTATTTTTGGCACACGGAGGCCCCT
Source organism: Citrus sp. QX-2021 (assembly GCA_030444885.1). NCBI lineage: Eukaryota > Viridiplantae > Streptophyta > Magnoliopsida > Sapindales > Rutaceae > Citrus > Citrus sp. QX-2021. The sequence continues at coordinate 67,161 of JAUJEF010000181.1, forward strand.
CGCAAAGGCTCGCCCCATTCCGAGTCCGGCGGCAGAAGTTGGCCAGCCCCTCCCCCCAAGGCTATAGCCCACCCGTTTTTTGGCCATTTTTCCGCAGGACGAAGTTGGCGCCCCGGCCTTCGGGCAGTTATTTTTTGGCTAGGCTGTGCTTGCGGCCTATTTTTGGCATGCGGAGGCCGCTCGTAAAGTCTCGCCCCATTCCGAGTCCGGCGGACGAAGTGGGCGAGCCCCTCCCCCCAAGGCTATAGCCCACCCGTTTTTTGGCCATTTTTCCGCTAGGGGGTTTGGGCGCGCCAACCTTCGGGGGGTTATTTTTGGGTGTGGCTGTGCCCGTGGCCTATTTTTGGTACGCGGAGGCCGCTCGCAAAGTCTCACCCCATTCCGAGTCCGGCGGACGAAGTTGGCCAGCCGCTCCCCCCAAGGCTATAGCCCACCCGTTTTTTGGCCATTTTTCCGCTGGACGAACTTGGCGCCCCGGCCTTCGGGTGGTTATTTTTGGGCACGGCTGTGTCCACGGCCTATTTTTTGCACGCGGAGGCCACTCCCAAAGTCTCGACCCATTCCGAGTCCAGCGGACAAAGTGGGCCAGCCCCTCCCCCCAAGGCTATAGCCCACCCATTTTTGGCCATTTTCATGGGCAGAACTTGGCGCCCCGGCCTTCGGGCAGTTATTTTTGGGCGCGGCTGTGCCCACGACCTATTTTTGGCACGCGGAGGGCGCTCTCAAAGTCTCGCCCCATTCCGAGTCCGGCGGACGAAGTTGGCCAGCCCCTCCCCCCAAGGCTATAGCCCACCCGTTTTTTGGACATTTTTCAGCTGGGGGGTTTGGGCGCGCCGACCTTTGGGGGGTTATTTTTGGGTACGGCTGTGCCCGCGGCCTATTTTTGGCACGCGGAGGCCCCTCCCAAAGTCTCGCCCCATTCCGAGTCCGGCGGCAGAAGTTGGCCAGCCCCTCCCCCCAAGGCTATAGCCCACCCGTTTTTTGGCCATTTTTCCGCAGGATGAACTTGGCGCCCCGGCCTTCGGGCAGTTATTTTTGGGCTAGGCTGTGCCTGTGGCCTATTTTTGGCACGCGGAGGCCGTTCCAAAGTCTCGCCCCATTCCGAGTCCGGCGGACGAAGTGGGCCAGCCCCTCCCCCCAAGGCTATAGCCCACCCGTTTTTTGGCCATTTTTCCGCTGGGGGGTTTGGGTACGCCGACCTTCGGGGGGTTATTTTTGGGCGCGGCTGTGCCCGCGGCCTAATTTTGGCACGCAGAGGCCGCTCGCAAAGTCTCGCCCAATTCCGAGTCCGGCGGATGAAGTTGGCCAGCCCCTCCCCCCAAGGCTATAGCCCACCCCTTTTTTGGCTATTTTTCCGATGGAAGAACTTGACGCCCCGGCCTTCGGGTGGTTATTTTTGGGCGCGGCTGTGTCCACGGCCTATTTTTTGCACGCGGAGGCCACTCCCAAAATCTCGACCCATTCCGAGTCCAGCGGACAAAGTGGGCCAGCCCCTCCCCCCAAGGCTATAGCCCACCCATTTTTTGGCCATTTTTCCGCAGGACGAACTTGGCGCCCCGGCCTTCGGGCAGTCATTTTTGGGCGCGGCTGTGCCCACGACCTATTTTTGGCACGCGGAGGCCGCTCTCAAAGTCTCGCCCCATTCGAAGTCCGGCGGACGAAGTTGGCCAGCCCCTCCCCCCAAGGCTATAGCCCACCCGTTTTTTGGCCATTTTTCCGCTGGGGGGTTTGGGCGCGCCGACCTTCGGGCAGTTATTTTTGGGCGCGGCTGCGCCCGCGGCCTATTTTTGGCAGGCGAAGGCTGCACGCAAAGTCTCGCCCCATTCCGAGTCCGGCGGATGAAGTTGGCCAACCGCTCCCCCCAAGGCTATAGCCCACCCGTTTTTTGGCCATTTTTCCGCTGGGGGGTTTGGGCGCGCCGACCTTCGGGTGGTTATTTTTGGTGTACGGCTGTGCCCGCAGCCTATTTTTGTCACGCGGATGCCGCTCGGAAAGTCTCGCCCCATTCCGAGTCCGGCGGACGAAGTTGGCCAGCCCCTCCCCCCAAGGCTATTGCCCACCGGTTGTTTGGCCATTTTTCCGCAGGACGAACTCGGCAGCCCGGCCTTCGGGCGGTTATTTTTGGGCGAAGCTGTGCACGCGACCTATTTTTGGCACGCGGAGGCCGCTCGCAAAGTCTCGCCCCATTCCGAGTCCGGCGGACGAAGTTGGCCAGCCCCTCCCCCCAAGGCTATAGCCCACCTGATTTTTGGCCATTTTTATGCTGGACGAACTTGGTGCCCCAGCCTTCGGGTGGTTATTTTTCGGCACGGCTGTGCCCGCGACCTAATTTTGGCACGCGGAGGCCGCTCGCAAGGTCTGGCCGCATTCCGAGTCCGGAGGATGAAGTTGGCCAGCCCCTCCCCCCAAGGTTATAGCCCACCCGTTTTTTGGCCTTTTTTCCGCTGGGGGGTTTGGGCGCGCCGACCTACGGGGGGTTATTTTTGAGTACGGCTGTGCCCGCGGCCTATTTTTGGCACGCGGAGGCCGCCCACAAAGGCTCGCCCCATTCCAAGTCCGGCGGACGAAGTTGGCCAGCCCCTCCTCCCAAGGCTAATGCCCACCCGTTTTTTTGCAATTTTTCCGCTGGACGAACTTGGCGCCCCGGCCTTCGGGCAGTTATTTTTGGGCTAGGCTCTGCCCGTGGCCTATTTTTGGCATGCAGAGGCCGCTCGCAAAGTCTCGTCCCATTTCGAGTCCGGCGGACGAAGTTGGCCAGCCCCTCCCCCCAAGGCTATTGCTCCCCCGTTTTTTGGCCATTTTTCCGCAGGACGAACTCGGCACCCCGGCCTTCGGGCTGATATTTTTGGGCGCGGCTGTGCCCGCGGCCTATTTTTACCACGCGGAGGCCGCTCGGAAAGTCTCGCCCCATTCCGAGTCCGGCGGACGAAGTGGGCCAGCCCCTCCCCCCAAGGCTATAGCCCACCCGTTTTTTGACCATTTTTTCGCTAGGGGGTTTGGGCGCGCCGACCTTCGGCGGGTTATTATTGCGTGTGGCTGTACTGGTGGCCTAGTTTTGGTACGCGGAGGCCGCTCGTAAAGTCTCACCCCATTCCGAGTCCGGCGGACGAAGTTGGCCAGCCCCTCCCCCCAAGGCTATAGCCCACCCGTTTTTTGGCCATTTTTCCGCAGGACGAACTTGGCGCCCCTGCCTTCGGGCAGTTATTTTTGGGCGCGGCTGTGCCCGCGGCCTATTTTTCGCACGCGGAGGCCGCTCTCAAAGTCTCGCCCCATTCCAAGTCCGGCGGACGAAGTTGGCCAGCCCCTCCCCCCAAGGCTATAGCCCACCCGTTTTTTGGCCATTTTTCCGCTGGGGGGTTTGGGCGCGCCTACCTTTGGGGGCCTATTTTTGGCACGCAGAGGCCACTCGCAAAGTTTCGCCCCATTCCGAGTCCGGCGGACGAAGTTGGCCAGCCCCTCCCCCCAAGGTTATAGCCCACCCGTTTTTTGGCCATTTTTCCCCTGGACGAACTTGGCGCCCTGTCCTTCGGGCAATATATTTTTGGGTACGGCTGTGTCCGCGGCCTATTTTTGGCACGCGGAGGCCGCTCGCAAAGTCTCGCCCCAGTCCGAGTCCGGCGGACAAAGTGGGCCTGCCCCTCCCCCCAAGGCTATAGCCCGCCCTTTTTTGGCCATTTTTCCGCTGGACGAACTTGGCGCTCCGGCTTTCGGGTGGTTATTTTTGGGCGCGGCTGTGCCCTCGGCCTATTCTTGGCACGTGGAGGCCGCTCGCAAAGTCTCGTCCCATTCCGAGTCCGGCAGACGAAGTCGGCCAGCCCCTCCCCCCAAGGCTATAGCCCACCCGTTTTTTGGTCATTTTTCCGCCGGGGGGTTTGGGCGCGCCGACCTTCGGGGGGTTATTTTTGGGCGCGGCTGTGCCCGCCGCCTATTTTTGCTACGCAGAGGCCACTCGCAAATCTCGCCCCATTCCAAGTCCGGCGGACGAAGTTGGCCAGCCCCTCCCCCCAAGGCTATAGCCCACCCGTTTTTTGGACATTTTTCCGCTGGTCGAACATGGCGCCCCGGCCTTCGGGCGGTTATTTTTGGGGGCGGCCTATTTTTGGCACACGGAGGATGCTCGTAAAGTCTCGCCCCATTCCGAGTCCGGCGGACGAAGTTGGCCAGCCCCTCCCCCCAAGGCTATAGCCCACCCGTTTTTTGGCCATTTTTCCGCTGGGGGGTTTGGGTACGCCGACCTTCGGGGGGTTATTTTTGGGCGCGGCTGCGCCCGCGGCCTAATTTTGGCACGCAGAGGCCGCTCGCAAAGTCTCGCCCAATTCCGAGTCCGGCGGATGAAGTTGGCCAGCCCCTCCCCCCAAGGCTATAACCCACCCCTTTTTTGGCTATTTTTCCGCTGGAAGAACTTGACGCCCCAGCCTTCGGGCGGTTATTTTTGGGCGCGGCTGAGCCCGCGGCCTATTTTTGCCATGCGGAGGCCGCTCGCAAAGTCTCGCCCCATTCCGAGTCCGGCGGACGAAGTCGGCCAGCCCCTCCCCCCAAGGCTATAGCCCGCCCGTTTTTTGGCCATTTTTCCGCTGGACGAACTTGACGCCCCGGCCTTCGGACGGTTATTTTTGGGCGTGGCTGTGCCCGCGGCCTATTTTTGGCACGCGGTGGCCGCTCTCAAGGTCTCGCCCCATTCCGAATCCGGCGGACGTAGTTGGCCAGCCCCTCCCACCAAGGATATAGCCCACCCGTTTTTTGGCCATTTTTCCGCTGGGGGGTTTGGGCGCGCCGACCTTCGGGGGGTTACTTTTGGGCGCGGCTGTGCCCGCGGCCTATTTTTGGCACGCGGTGGCCGTTCGCAAAGTCTCGCCCCATTCCGAGTCCGGCGGACGAAGTTGGCCAGCCCCTCCCCCCAAGGCTATAGCCCACCCGATTTTTGGTCATTTTTCCGCTGGGGGGTTTGGGTGCGCTGACCTTGGGGGGGTTATTTTTGGGCACGGCTGTGCCCGTGTCCTATTTTTTGTAAGCGGAGGCCGCTCGCAAAGTCTCGCCCCATTCCGAGTCCGGCGGACGAAGTTGGCCAGCCCCTCCCCCCAAGGCTATAGCCCACCCGTTTTTTGGCCATTTTTCAGCTGAGGGGTTTGGGCACGCCTTCCTTCGGGGGGTTATTTTTGGGTGCGGCTGTGCCCGAGGCCTATTTTTGGCACACGGAGGCCGCTCGTAAAGTCTCTCCCCATTCCGAGTCCGGCGGACAAAGTTGGCCAGCCCGTCCCCCCAAGGCTATAGCCCACCCGTTTTTTGGCCATTTTTCCGCTGGGGGGTTTGGGCACGCCGACCTTCGGGAGGTTATTTTTGGGCGCGGCTGTGCCCGCGGCCTATTTCTGGCATGCGGAGGCCGTTCGCAAAGTCTCGCCCCATTCCGAGTCCGGCGGACGAAGTTGGCCAGCCCCTCCCACCAAGGCTATAGCCCACCCGTTTTTTGGCTATTTTTCCGCTGGGGGGTTTAGGCGCGCCGACCTTCGGGGGATTATTTTTGGGTGCGGCTTTGCCCATGGCCTATTTTTGCCATGCGGTGGCCGCCCGCAAAGTCTCATCCCATTCCGAGTTCGGCGGACGAAGTTGGCCAGCCACTCCCCCCAAGGCTATAGCCCACCCGTTTTTTGGCCATTTTTCCGCTGGGGGGTTTGGGCGTGCCAAACTTCGCGGGGTTATTTTTGGGCAAGGCAGTGCCCGCAGCCTATTTTTGGCACGCGGAGGCTGCTCCCAAAGTCTCGCCCCATTCCGAGTCCGGCGGACGAAGTTGGCTAGCCCCTCCCCCCAAGGCTATAGCCCACCCGTTTTTTGGTCATTTTTCCGCTGGGGGGTTTGGGCGCGCCGACCTTCGGGGGGTTATTCTTGGGCGCGGCCTATGCCCGCGGCCTATTTTTGGCATGCGGTGGCCGTTCACAAAGTCTCGCCCCATTCCGAGTCCGGCGGACGAAGTTGGCCAGCCCCTCCCCCCAAGGCTATATAGCCCACCCGATTTTTGGTCAATTTTCCGCTGGGGGGTTTGGGCGCGCTGACCTTGGGGGGGTTATTTTTGGGCGCGGCTGTGACCGTGGCCTATTTTTGGCACACGGAGGCCCCTCGCAAAGTCTCACCCCATTCCGAGTCCGGCGGACGAAGTGGGCCAGCCACTCCCCCCAAGGTTATAGCCCACCCGTTTTTTGGCCATTTTTCCGCTGGGGGGTTTGGGCGTGCCGAACTTCGCGGGGTTATTTTTGGGCAAGGCAGTGCCCGCAGCCTATTTTTGGCACGCGGAGGCTGCTCTCAAAATCTCGCCCCATTCCGAGTCCGGCGGACGAAGTTGGCTAGCCCCTCCCCCCAAGGCTATAGCCCACCCGTTTTTTGGTCATTTTTCCGCTGGGGGGTTTGGGCGCGCCGACCTTCGGGGGGTTATTCTTGGGCGCGGCCTATGCCCGCGGCCTATTTTTGGCATGCGGTGGCCGTTCACAATGTCTCGCCCCATTCCGAGTCCGGCGGACGAAGTTGGCCAGCCCCTCCCCCCAAGGCTATATAGCCCACCCGATTTTTGGTCATTTTTCCGCTGGGGGCTTTGGGCGGGCTGACCTTGGGGGGGTTATTTTTGGGCACGGCTGTGCCCGTGTCCTTTTTTTGGCAAGCGGAGGCCGCTCGCAAAGTCTCGACCCATTCCGAGTCCGGCGGACGAAGTTGGCCAGCCCCTCCCCCCAAGGTTATAGCCCACCCGTTTTTTGTCCATTTTTCCGCTGGACGACCTTGGCGCCCTGGCCTTCGGGCAATATATTTTTGGGTACGGCTGTGTCCGCGGCCTATTTTTGGCACGCGGAGGCCGCTCGTAAAGTCTCGCCCCAGTCCGAGTCCGGCGGACGAAGTGGGCCAGCCCCTCCCCCCAAGGCTATAGCCCGCCCTTTTTTGGCCATTTTTCCGCTGGACGAACTTGGCGCTCCGGCTTTCGGGTGGTTATTTTTGGGCGCGGCTGTGTCCACGGCCTATTCTTGGCACGTGGAGGCCAATCGCAAAGTCTCGCCCCATTCCGAGTCCGGCGGATGAAGTCGGCCAGCCCCTCCCCCCAAGGCTATAGCCCATCCGTTTTTTGGTCATTTTTCCGCCGGGGGGTTTGGGCGCGCCGACCTTCGGGGGGTTATTTTTGGGCGCGGCTGTGCCCGCGGCCTATTTTTGGTACGCAGAGGCCGCTCACAAATCTCGCCCCATTCCGAGTCCGGCGGACGAAGTGGGCCAGCCCCTCCCCCCAAGGCTATAGCCCACCCGTTTTTTGGCCATTTTTCCGCTGGACGAACTTGGCGCCCCGGCCTTTGGGCAATATATTTTTGGGCGCGGCTGTGCCCACGGCCTAATTTTGGCACGCAGAGGCCACTCGAAAGTCTCGCCCCATTCCGAGTCCGGCGGACGAAGTTGGCCAGCCACTCCCCCCAAGGCTATAGCCCACCCGTTTTTTGGCCATTTATCCGCTGGGGGGTTTGGGCGTGCCGAACTTCGCGGGGTTATTTTTGGGCAAGGTAGTGCCCGGAGCCTATTTTTGGCACGCGGAGACCGCTCGCAAAGTCTTGCCCCATTCCAAATCCGGCGGACGAAGTTGGCCAGCCCCTCCCCCCAAGGCTATAGCCCACCCGTTTTTTGGCCATTTTTCCGCTGGACGAACTTGGCGCCCCGGCCTTCGGGCGGTTATTTTTGGGCGCGGCTGTGACCGTGGCCTATTTTTGGCACGCGGAGGCCGCTCGCAAAGTCTCGCCCCATTCCGAGTCCGGCGGACGAAGTGGGCCAGCCCCTCCCCCCAAGGCTATAGCCCACCCGTTTTTTGGCCATTTTTCCGCTGGACGAACTTGGCGCCCCGGCCTTTGGGCAATATATTTTTGGGCGCGGCTGTGCCCACGGCCTAATTTTGGCACGCAGAGGCCACTCGAAAGTCTCGCCCCATTCCGAGTCCGGCGGACGAAGTTGGCCAGCCACTCCCCCCAAGGCTATAGCCCACCCGTTTTTTGGCCATTTATCCGCTGGGGGGTTTGGGCGTGCCGAACTTCGCGGGGTTATTTTTGGGCAAGGTAGTGCCCGGAGCCTATTTTTGGCACGCGGAGACCGCTCGCAAAGTCTTGCCCCATTCCAAATCCGGACCAAAGTTGGCCAGCCCCTCCCCCCAAGGCTATAGCCCACCCGTTTTTTGGCCATTTTTCCGCTGGACGAACTTGGCGCCCCGGCCTTCGGGCGGTTATTTTTGGGCGCGGCTGTGACCGTGGCCTATTTTTGGCACGCGGAGGCCGCTCGCAAAGTCTCGCCCCATTCCGAGTCCGGCGGACGAAGTTGGCCAGCCCCTCCCCCCAAGGCTATAGCCCACCCGTTTTTTGGCGATTTTTCCGCTGGGGGGTTTGGGCGCGCCGACCTTCGGGGGATTATTTTTGGGTGTGGCTTTGCCCGCGGCCAATTTCTGGCATACGGTTGCCGCTCGCAAAGTCTCGCCCCATTCCGAGTCCGGCGGACGAAGTTGGCCAGCCCCTCCACCCAAGGCTATTGCCCACCCGTTTTTTGGCCATTTTTCCGCTGGACGAACTTGGCTCCCCGACCTTCGGGGGGTTATTTTTGGGCGCGGCTGTGCCCGCGGCCTATTTTTGGCACGCGGAGGCCGCTCGCAAAGTCTCGCCCCATTCCGAGTCCGGCGGACGAAGTTGGCCAACCCCTCCCCCCAAGGCTATTGCCCACCCGTTTTTTGGCCATTTTTCCGCTGGACGAACTTGTCGGCCCGGCCTTCGGGCGGTTATTTTTGGGCGTGGCTGTGCCCGCAGCCTATTTTTGGTACGCGGAGGCCGCTCGCAAAGTCTCACCCAATTCCGATTCCGGCGGACGAAGTTGGCCAGCCCTTCCCCCCAAGGCTATAGCCCACCCGTTTTTTGGCCATTTTTCCGTTAAACGAACTTGGCGTCCCGGCCTTCGCGAGGTTATTTTTGGGCGCGGCTGTACCCGCGGCCTATTTTTGGCACGCGGAGGCCGCTGGCAAAGTTTCGCCCCATTCCGAGTCCGACGGACGAAGTAGGTCAACCCCTCCCCCCAAGGCTATAGCCCACCCGTTTTTTGGCCATTTTTCCGTAGGGGGTTTGGGCGCTCCGACCTTCGGGGGGTTATTTTTGGGCACGGCTGTGCCCGCAGCCTATTTTTGGCACGCGGAGTCCGCTCGCAAAGTCTCGCCCCATTCCGAGTCCGGCGGACGAGGTTGGCCAGCCCCTCCCCCCTAGGCTATAGCCCACCCATTTTTTGGCCATTTTTCCGCTGGGGGGTTTGGGCGCGCCGACCTTTGGGGGGTTATTTTTGGGCGCGGCTGTGCACGCGGCCTATTTTTGACATGGGGAGGCCGCTCGCAAAGTCTCGCCCCATTCCGTGTCCGGCGGACGAAGTCGGCCAGCCCCTCCCCCCAAGGCTGTAGCCAACCCGTTTTTTGGCCATTTTTCCGCTGTTCGAACTTGGCGCCCCGGCCTTCGGGGGGTTATTTTTGGGTGCGGCTGTGCCCGCGGCCAATTTTTGGCACGCGGAGGTCGTTCGCAAAGTCTCGCCTCATTCCGAGTCCGGCGGACGAAGTAGGCCTACCCCTCCCCCCAAGGCTATAGCCCACCCGTTTTTTGGTTATTTTTCCAGTGGGGGGTTTTGGCCGCGCCGACCTTCGGGGGGTTATTTTTGGGCGCGGCTGTGCCCGCGGCCTATTTTTGGCACCCGGACGCCGTTCGCAAAGGCTCGCCCCATTCCGAGTCCGGCGGACGAAGTTGGCCAGCCCCTCCCCCCAAGGCTATAGCCCACCCGTTTTTTGGCCATTTTTCCGCTGGACGAACTTGGCGCCCCAGCTTTCGGGCAGTTATTTTTGGGCGCGGCTCTGCCCGCGGCCTATCTTTGGCATGCGGAGGCCGCTCGCAAAGTCTCGCCCCATTCCGAGTCCGGCGGACGAAGTTGGCCAGCCCCTCCCCCCAAGGCTATAGCCCATCCGTTTTTTGGCCATTTTTCCGCTGGACGAACTTGGCGCCCCGGCCTATTTTTGGCATACGGAGGCCGCTCGCAATGTCTCGCCCCATTCCGAGTCCGGCGGACGAAGTTGGCCAGCCCCTCCCCCCAAGGCTATAGCCCACCCCTTTTTTGGCCATTTTTCCGCTGGACGAACATGGCGCCCCGGCCTTCGGGCAGTTATTTTTGGGCGTGGCTGTGGCCGCGGCCTATTTTTGGCACACGGAGGCCGTTCGCAAAGTCTCGCCCCATTCTGAGTCCGGCGGACGAAGTTGGCTAGCCCCTCCCCCCAAGGCTATAGCCCACCCGTTTTTTGGCCATTTTTCCGCTGGACGAACTTCGCGCCCTAGCCTTCGGCCAGTTTTATTTTGGGTGCGGCTGTGCCCGCGGCCTATTTTTGGCATGCGGAGGCCGCTCGTAAAGTCTCGACCCATTCCGAGTCCGGCGGAAGAAGTTGGCCAGCCCCTCCCCCCAAGGCTATAGCCCATCCGTTTTTTGGCCATTTTTCCGCTGGACGAACTTGGCGCCCCAGCCTTCGGGCAGTTATTTTTGGGTGCGGCTGTGCCCGCGGCCTATTTTTGGAACGCGGTGGCCGCTCACAAAGTCTCGCCCCATTCCGAGTCCGGCGGACGAAGTTGGCCAGCTCCTCCCCCCAAGGCTATAGCCCACCCGTTTTTTGGCCATTTTTCCGCTAGACGAACTTGGCGCCCCGGCCTTCGGGCGGTTATTTTTGGGCGCGACTATGTCCGCGGCCTATTTTTGGCAGGCGGAGGCTGCTCGCAAAGTCTCGCCCCATTCCGAGTCCGGCGGACGAAGTTGGCCAGCCCCTCCCCCCAAGGCTACAGCCCACCCATTTTTTGGCCATTTTTCCGCTGGGGGGTTTGGGCGCGCCGACCTTTGGGGGGTTATTTTTGGGTGCGGCTGTGCACGCGGCCTATTTTTGACATGGGGAGGCCGCTCGCAAAGTCTCGCCCCATTCCGTGTCCGGCGGACGAAGTCGGCCAGCCCCTCCCCCCAAGGCTATAGCCAACCCGTTTTTTGGCCATTTTTCCGCTGTTCGAACTTGGCGCCCCGGCCTTCGGGGGGTTATTTTTGGGTGCGGCTGTGCCCGCGGCCAATTTTTGGCACGCGGAGGTCGCCCGCAAAGTCTCGCCCCATTCCGAGTCCGGCGGACGAAGTAGGCCTACCCCTCCCCCCAAGGCTATAGGCCACCAGTTTTTTGGTTATTTTTCTAGTGGGGGGTTTTGGCCGCGCCGACCTTCGGGGGGTTATTTTTGGGCGCGGCTGTGCCCGCGGCCTATTTTTGGCATGCGGACGCCGTTCGCAAAGGCTCGCCCCATTCCGAGTCCGGCGGACGAAGTTGGCCAGCCCCTCCCCCCAAGGCTATAGCCCACCCGTTTTTTGGCCATTTTTCCGCTGGACGAACATGGCGCCCCGGTCTTCGGGCAGTTATTTTTGGGTGCGGCTGTGCCCGTTGCCTATTTTTGGCACGCGGAGGCCGCTCGCAAAATCTCGCCCCATTCTGACTCTGGCGGACGAAGTTGGCCCGCCCCTCCCCCCAAGGCTATAGCCCACCCGTTTTTTGGCCATTTTTCCGCTGTGGGGTTTGGGTGCGCCGACCTTTGGGGGGTTATTTTTGGGCACGGCTGTGCCCGCGGCCTATTTTTGGCACGCGGAGGCCGCTCGCAAAGTCTCGCCTCATTCCGAATCCGCCGGACGAAGTTGGCCAGCCCCTCCACCCAAACCTATAACCCACCTGTTTTTTGGCCATTTTTCCGCTGGACGAGCTTGGCGCCCCGGCCTTCGGGCGGTTATTTTTGGGCGCGGCTGGGCCCGCGGCCTATTTTTGGCACGCGTAGGCCGCTCGCAAAGTCTCACCCCATTCCGAGTCCGGCGGACGAAGTCGGCCAGCCCCACCCCCCAAGGCTATAGCCCACCCGATTTTGTGGGCATTTTCCGCTGGACGAACTTGGCGCCCCGGCTTTCGGGCAGTTATTTTTGGGCGCGGCTGTGCCCGTGGCTGATTTTTAGCACACGGAGGCCGCTCGCAAATTCTCGTCCCATTCCGAGTCCGGCAGATGAACTTGGCCAGCCCCACCCCCCAAGGCTATAGCCCACCCGTTTTTGTGGCCTTTTTCCGCTGGACGAACTTGGCGCCCTAGCCTTCGGGTGGTTAATTTTGGGCGCGGCTGTGCCCGTGGCCTATGTTTAGCACACGGAGGCCGTTCACAAAGTCTCGCCCCATTCCGAGTTCGGCAGACGAACTATGCCAGCCCCACCCCCCAAGGCTATAGCCCACCCGTTTTTGTGGCCTTGTTCCGCTGAACGAACTTGGCGCCCCGACCTTTGGGCGGTTTTTTTTGGGCGTGGCTGTGCCCGCTATCTATTTTTGGCACACGGAGGCCTCTCGTAATGTCTAATCCCGTTCCAAGTCCGGCGGACGAACTTGGCCAGCCCCACCCCCCAAGGCTATAACCCACCCGTTTTTGTGGCATTTTTCCGCTGGACGAACTTGGCGCCCCGGCCTTCGGGTGGTTATTTTTGGGCGCGGCTGTGCCCGTGGCCTATTTTTGGCACACGGCGGCCGCTCGCAAAGTCTCGTCCCATTCCGTGTCCGGCGGACGAATTTGGCAAGCCCGACCCTCCAAGGCTATAGCCCACCCGTTTTTGTGGCCTTTTTCCACTGGACGAACTTGGCACCCCGGCCTTCGGGTGGTTATTTTTGGGCGAGGCTGTGCCCGCGGCCTATTTTTGGCACACGGAGGCCGCTCGAAAAGTCTCTCCCCATTCCGAGTCCGGCGGACGAACTTGGCCAGCCCCACCCCCCAAGGCTATAGCCCACCCGTTTTTGTTGCCTTTTTCTGCTGGACGAACTTGGCGCCCCGGCCTTCGGGCGGTTATTTTTGGGCGCGGCTGTGCCTGCGGCCTATTTTTTGCACACGAAGGCCGCTCGCAAAGTCTCGCCCCATTCCCAGTCCGGCGGACAAAATTGGCCATCTCCACCCCCCAAGGCTATAGCCCACCCATTTTTGTGGCCTTTTTCCGCTGGACGAACTTGGTGCCCTGGCCTGCGGGTGGTTATTTTTGGGCGCGGCTGTGCCCGTGGCCTATTTTTGACACACGGCGGCCGCTCGCAAAGTCTCGCCCCATTCCGTGTCCGGCGGACGAACATGGCAAGCCTGACCCTCCAAGGCTATAGCCCACCCGTTTTTGTGGCCTTTTTCCGCTGGACGAACTTGGCGCCCCGGCCTTCGGGCAGTTATTTTTGGGCGCGGCTGTGCCCGTGGCCTATTTTTAGCACACGGAGGCCGCTCACAAAGTCTCGCCCCATTCCGAGTCCGGCAGACGAACTTTGCCAGCCCCACCCCCCAAGGCTATACCCACCCGTTTTTGTGGCATATTTCCGCTAGACGAACTTGGCGCCCCGGCCTTTGGGCGGTTATTTTTGGACGTGGCTGTGCCCATTGCCTATTTTTGGCACACGGAGGCCGCTCGTAATGTTTAATCCCGTTCCAAGTCCGGCGGACGAACGTGGCCAGCCCCACCCCCCAAGGTTATAGCCCACCCGTTTTTGTGGCCTTTTTCCGCTGGACGAACTTGGCGCCCCGGCCTTTGGGCGGTTATTTTTTGGCGTGGCTGTGCCCGCTGCCTATTTTTTGCACACGGAGGCCGCTTGTAATGTCTAATCCCGTTCCAAGTCCGGCGGACGAACTTGGCCAGCCCCACCCCCCAAGGCTATAACCCACCCGTTTTTGTGGCCTTTTTCCGCTGGACGAACTTGGCGCCCTGGCCTTCGGGTGATTATTTTTGGACGAGGCTGTGACCACGGCCTATTTTTCGCACACGGAGGCCGCTCGCAAAGTCTCGTCCCATTCCGAGTCCGGCGGACGAACTTGGCCAACCCCACCCCAAGGCTATAGCCCACCCGTTTTTGTGGCCTTTTTCCGCCGAACGAACTTGCCGCCTCGGTGTTCGGGAGGTTAGTTTTGGGCGCGGCTGTTCCCTTGGCCTATTTTTGGCACACGGAGGCCGCTCGCAAAGTCTCACCCCATTCTGAGTCCGGTGGACGAACTTGGCCATCTCCACCCCGGAAGGCTATAGCCCCCCCGTTTTTGTGGCCTTTTTCCGCTGGACGAACTTGGCGCCCCAGCCTTCGGCCGGTTATTTTTTGGTGCGGCTGTGCCCACAGCCTATTTTCGGCACACGGAGGCCGCTCGCAAACTCTCGTCCCATTCCGAGTCCGGCATACAAACTTGGCCAGCCCCACCCCCCAAGGCTATAGCCCACCCGTTTTTGTGGCCTTTTTCCGCTGGACGAAGTTGGCGCCCCGGCCTTCGGGTGGTTATTTTTGGGCGCGGCTGTGCCCGTGGCCTATTTTTGGCACACGGAGGCCGCTCGTAAAGTCTCGTCCCATTCCGTGTCCGGCGGACGAACTTGGCAAGCCCGACCCTCCAAGGCTATAGCCCACCCGTTTTTGTGGCCTTCTTCCGCTGGACGAACTTGGCGCCCCGGCCTTCGGGTGGTTATTTTTGGTGTGGCTGTGCCCGCAGCCTATTTTCGGTACACGGAGGCCGCTCGCAAAATCTCGTCCCATTCCGAGTCCGGCGGACGAACTTGGCCAGCCCCACCACCCAAGGCTATAGCCCACCCGTTTTTGTGGCCTTTTTCCGCTGGACGAACTTGGCGCCCTGGCCTTCGGGTGGTTATTTTTGGACGCGGCTGTGCCCGTGGCCTATTTTTGGCACACGGAAGCCGCTCGCATCGTCTAGTTCCATTCCTAGTCCGGCGGACAAACTTGGCCAGCCCCACCCCCAGGACTATAGCCCACCCGTTTTTGTGGACTTTTTCTGCGGATGAACTTGGCGCCCCGGCGTTCGGGTGGTTTTTCTTGGACGCGGCTGTGACCGCGTCCTATTTTGGACACACAGAGGCCGCTCGCAAAGTCTCGTCCCATTCCGAGTCCGGCGGACGAACTTTGCCAGCCCTACCCGCAGGACTATAGCCCACCCATTTTTGTGGCCTTTTTCCGCCGAACGAACTTGGCGCCCCGGCGTTCGGGCTGTTATTTTTTGGTGTGGCTGTGCCCGAAGCCTTTTTTCGGTACACGGAGGCCGCTCGCAAAGTCTCGTCCCATTCCGAGTCCGGCGGACGAACTTGGCCAGCCCCACCACCCAAGGCTATAGCCCACCCGTTTTTGTGGCCTTTTTCCGCTGGACGAACTTCGCGCCCCGGCCATCGGGCAGTTATTTTTGGGCGCGGCTGTGCCCGCGGCCTAATTTTAGCACATGGAAGCCGTTCGCATCGTCTCGTCCCATTCCGAGTCCGACGGACGAACTTGGCCAGCCCCACCCCCCAAGGCTATAGCCCACCTGTTTTTGTGGCATTTTTCCGCTGGAAGAACTTGGCGCCCCGGCCTTCGGGTGGTTATTTTTGGACTCGGCTGTGACCGCGGCCTATTTTTGGCACACGGAGGCCGCTCGTAAAGTCTCGTCCCATTCCGAGTCCGGTGGACGAACTTGGCGAGCCCCACCCCCAGGACTATAGCCCACCCGTTTTTGTGGCCTTTTTCTGCCGGATGAACTTGGCGCCCCGGCGTTCGGGTGGTTTTTTTTGGACGCGGCTGTGCCCGGGGCCTATTTTGGGCACACGGAGGCCGCTCGCAAAGTCTCGTCCCATTCCGAGCCCGGCGGACGAACTTGGCCAGCCTTACCCGCAGGACTATAGCCCACCCATTTTTGTGGCCTTTTTCCGCCGAACGAACTTGGCGCCCCGGCGTTCGGGCTGTTATTTTTTGGTGTCGCTGTGCCCGCAGCCTATTTTCGGTACACGGAGGCCGCTCGCAAATTCTCATCCCATTCCGAGTCCGGCGGACGAACTTGGCCAGCCCCACCCCCCAAGGCTATAGCCCACCCGTTTTTGTGGCCTTTTTCCAATGGATGAACTTGGCGCCACGGCCATCGGGCAGTTATTTTAGGGCGCGGCTGTGCTGGCGGCCTATTTTTTGCATACGGAGGCCGCTCGTAAGGTCTCGCCCCATTCCGAGTCCGGCGGACGAACTGGGCCAGCCCCACCCCCCAAGGCTACCCACCCGTTTTTGTGGCCTTTTTCCGCTGGACGAACTTGGCGCCTCGGCCTTCGGGCAGTTATTTTTTGGTGCGGCCACGTTCGCGGCCTATTTTTGGCACACGGTGGCCGCTCACAAAGTCTCGCCCCATTCAAAGTCCGGCGGACGAACTTGGCCAGCCCCACCCCCCAAGGCTATAGCCCACCCGTTTTTGTGGCCTTTTTCCGCTGGACGAACTTGGCGCCCCGGCCTTCGACCGGTTATTTTTTCGGTGCGGCTGTGCCCGCGGCCTATTTTTGGCTCATGGAGGCTGCTGGAAAAGTCTCGTCCCATTCCGAGTCCGGCGGACGAACTTGGCCAGCCCAACCCCCCAAGGCTATAGCCCACCTGTTTTTGTGGCCTTTTTCCGCTGGACGAACTTGGCAACCCGGCCTTCGGGCGGTTATTTTTGGGTGCGGCTATGCCCGCGGCCTAATTTTGGCACATGGAGGCCGCTCGTAAAGTCTCGCCCCATTCCGAGACCGGCGGACGAACTTGGCCAGCCCCACCCCCCAAGGCTATAGCCCACCCGTTTTTGTGGCCTTTTTCCGCTGGACGAACTTGGCGCCCCGACCTTCGGGCGGTTATTTTTGGACGCGGCTGTGCCCAATTCCTATTTTTAGTAAACGGAGGCCGCTCGCAAAGTCTCGCCACATTCCGAGTCCGGCGGACGAACTTTGCCAGCCCTACCCACCAAGGCTATAGCCCACCCGTTTTTGTGGCCTTTTTCCGCTGGACGAACTTGGCGCCCGCCTTCGGGTGGTTATTTTTGGCATGGCTGTGCCCGTGGCCTATTTTTGGCACACGGAGGCCGCTTGCAAAGTCTCATCCCATTCCGTGTCCGGGGGACGAACTTGGCCAGCCCCACCCCCCAAGGGTATAGCCCACCCATTTTTGTGGCCTTCTTTCGCTGGACGAACTTGGCGCCCCGGCCTTCGGGCCATTGTTTTGGGGTGCGGCTGTGCCTGTAGCCTATTTTTGACCCACGGAGGCCGCTCGTAAAGTCTTCTCCCATTCAGAGTCCGGCAGATGAACTTGGCCAGCCCCACCCCCCAAGGCTATAGCCCACCCGTTTTTGTGGCCTTTTTCCGCTGGACGAACTTGGCAACCCGGCCTTCGGGCGGTTATTTTTGGGTTCGGCTGTGCCCGCGGCCTATTTTTGGCACATGGAGGGTGCTCGTAAAGTCTCACCCCATTCCGAGTCTGGCGGACGAACTTGGCCAGCCCCACCCCCCAAGGCTATAGCCCACCCGTTTTTGTGGCCTTTTTCCGCTGGACGAACTTGGCGCCTCGGCCTTCGGGCGGTTATTTTTGGGCGCGGCTGTGCCCATGGGCTATTTTTGGTAAACGGAGGCCGCTCGCAAAGTCTCGCCCCATTCCGAGTCCGGCGGACGAACTTGGCCAGCCCTACCCACCAAGGCTATAGCCCACCCGTTTTTGTGGCCTTTTTCCGCTCGACGAACTTGGCGCCCGCCTTCAGGTGGTTATTTTTCACATGGCTGTGCCCGCGGCCTATTTTTGGCACACGGAGGCCGCTTGCAAAGGCTCATCCCATTCCGTGTCCGGGGGACGAACTTGGCCAGCCCCACCCCCCAAGGCTATATCCCACTCATTTTTGTGGCCTTCTTTCGCTGGACGAACTTGGCGCCCCGGCCTTCGGGCGGTTATTTTTGGGCGCGGCTGTGCCCGTGGCCTATTTTTGGCACACGGAGGCCGCTCATAAAGTCTAGCCCCATTCCGAGTCCGGCGGACGAACTTGGCCAGCCCTACCCCCCAAGGCTATAGCCCACCCGTTTTTGTGGCCTTTTTCCGCTGGACGAACTTGGCGCCCCGGCCTTCGGGCGGTTATTTTTGGGGGCGGCTGTGCCCATGGGCTATTTTTGGTAAACGGAGGCCGCTCGTAAAGTCTCGCCCCATTTCGAGTCCGGCGGACGAACTTGGCCAGCCCCACCCCCCAAGGCTATAGCCCACCCGTTTTTGTGGCCTTTTTCCGCTGGACGAACTTGGCGCCCCGGCCTTCGGGCGGTTATTTTTGGGGGCGGCTGTGCCCATGGCTTATTTTTTGTAACCGGAGGCCGCTCGCAAAGTCTCGTCCCATTCCGAGTCCGGCGGACGAACTTGGCCAGCCCCACCCCCCAAGGCTATAGCCCACCCGTTTTTGTGGCCTTTTTCCGTTGGACGAACTTGGCGCCCCGGCCTTCGGGCGGTTATTTTTGGGCGCGGCTGTGTCCGCGGCCTATTTTTGGGACACGGAGGGCCCTTGTAAAGTCTCACGCCATTCCCAGTCCCACCCCCCAAGGCTATAGCCCACCCGTTTTTGTGGCCTTTTTCCGCTGGACGAACTTGGCGCCCCGGCCTTCGGGCGGTTATTTTTGGGCGCGGCTGTGCCTGCGGCCTATTTTTGGCACACGTAGGGCCATTGCAAAGTCTCGCGCTATTCCGAGTCCGGCGGACGAAGTTGGCCAGCCCACCCCCTAAGGCTATAGCCCACACGTTTTTGTGGCCTTTTTCCGCTGGACGAACTTGGCGCCCCAGCCTTCGGGAGGTTATTTTTGGGCGCGGCTGTGCCCGCGGCCTATTTTTGGCACACGGAGGCCCCTCGCAAAGTCTCGCGCCATTCAAAGTCCGGCGGACGAAGTTGGCCAGCCCCACCCCCCAAGCCTATAGCCCACCCGTTTTTGTGGCCTTTTTCCGCTGGACGAACTTTGTGCCCCGGCCTTCGGGCGGTTATTTTTGGGCGCTGCTGTGCCCGGGGCCTAGTTTTGGCACACGGAGGCCCCTCGTAAAGTCTCGCGCCATTCCGAGTCCGGAGGACGAAGTTGGCCAGCCCCACCTCCCAAGGCTATAGCCCACCCATTTTTGTGGCCTTTTTCCGCTGGACGAACTTGGCGCCCCGGCCTTCGGGCGGTTATTTTTGGGCGCGGCTGTGCCTGCGGGCAATTTTTGGCACACGGAGGACCCTCGCAAAGTCTCGGGACATTCCGAGTCCGGCGGACGAAGTTGGCCAGCCCCACCTCCCAAGGCTATAGCCCACCCGTTTTTGTGGCCTTTTTCCGCTGGACGAATTTGGCGCCCAGGCCTTCGGGCCGTTAATTTTGGGTGCGGCTGTGCCCATGGCCTATTTTTGACACACGGAGGCCCCTTGCAAAGTCTCGCGCCATTCCGAGTCCGGCGGACGAAGGTTGCCAGCCCCACCTCCCAAGGCTATAGCCCACCCGTTTTTGTGGCCTTTTTCCGCTGGACGAACTTGGCGCCCCGGCCTTCGGGCGGTGATTTTTGGCGCGCTGTGCCTGCCTATTTTTGGCACACGGAGGGCCCTTGTAAAGTCTCACGCCATTCCCAGTCCCACCCCCCAAGGCTATAGCCCACCCGTTTTTGTGGCCTTTTTCCGCTGGACGAACTTGGCGCCCCGCCCTTCGGGCGGTTATTTTTGGGCGCGGCTGTGCCCGCGGCCTATTTTTGGCACATGGAGGGCCATTGCAAAGTCTCGCGCTATTCCGAGTCCGGCGGACGAAGTTGGCCAGCCCCACCCCCTAAGGCTATAGCCCACACGTTTTTGTGGCCTTTTTCCGCTGGACGAACTTGGCGCCCCAGCCTTCGGGAGGTTATTTTTGGGCGCGGCTGTGCCCGCGGCCTATTTTTGGCACACGGAGGCCCCTCGCAAAGTCTCGCGCCATTCCAAGTCCGGCGGACGAAGTTGGCCAGCCCCACCCCCCAAGCCTATGGCCCACCCGTTTTTGTGGCCTTTTTCCGCTGGACGAACTTTGCGCCCCGGCCTTCGGGCGGTTATTTTTGGGCGCTGCTGTGCCCGGGGCCTAGTTTTGGCACACGGAGGCCCCTCGTAAAGTCTAGCGCCATTCCGAGTCCGGAGGACGAAGTTGGCCAGCCCCACCTCCCAAGGCTATAGCCCACCCATTTTTGTGGCCTTTTTCAGCTGGACGAACTTGGCGCCCCGGCCTTCGGGCGGTTATTTTTGGGCGCGGCTGTGCCTGCGGGCAATTTTTGGCACACGGAGGACCCTCGCAAAGTCTCGGGCCATTCCGAGTCCGGCGGACGAAGTTGGCCAGCCCCACCTCCCAAGGCTATAGCCCACCCGTTTTTGTGGCCTTTTTCCGCTGGACGAATTTGGCGCCCAGGCCTTCGGGCAGTTAATTTTGGGTGCGGCTGTGCCCATGGCCTATTTTTGACACACGGAGGCCCCTTGCAAAGTCTCGCGCCATTCCGAGTCCGGCAGACGAAGGTTGCCAGCCCCACCTCCCAAGGCTATAGCCCACCCGTTTTTGTGGCCTTTTTCCGCTGGACGAACTTGGCGCCCCGGCCTTCGGGCGGTTATTTTTGGGCGCGGCTGTGTCCGCGGCCTATTTTTGGCACACGGAGGGCCCTTGCAAAGTCTTACGCCATTCCCAGTCCCACCCCCCAAGGCTATAGCCCACCCGTTTTTGTGGCCTTTTTCCGCTGGACGAACTTGGCGCCCCGGCCTTCGGGCGGTTATTTTTGGGCGCGGCTGTGTCCGCGGCCTATTTTTGGCACACGGAGGGCCCTTGCAAAGTCTCACGCCATTCCCAGTCCAGCGGACGAACTTGGCCAGCCCTACCCCCCAAGGCTATAGCCCACCCGTTTTTGTGGCCTTTTTCCGCTGGACGAACTTGGCGCCCCGGCCTTCGGGCGGTTATTTTTGGGGGCGGCTGTGCCCATGGGCTATTTTTGGTAAATGGAGGCCGCTCGCAAAGTCTCGCCCCATTTCGAGTCCGGCGGACGAACTTGGCCAGCCCCACCCCCCAAGGCTATAGCCCACCCGTTTTTGTGGCCTTTTTCCGCTGGACGAACTTGGCCCCCCGGCCTTAGGGCTGTTATTTTTGGGCGCGGCTGTGCCCACATCCTATTTTTGGTAAACGGAGGCCGCTCGCAAAGTCTCGCCCCATTCCGAGTCCGGCGGACGAACTTGGCCAGCCCTACCCACCAAGGCTATAGCCCACCCGTTTTTGTGGCCTTTTTCCGCTCGACGAACTTGGCGCCCGCCTTCAGGTGGTTATTTTTCACATGGCTGTGCCCGCGGCCTATTTTTGGAACACGGAGGCCGCTTGCAAAGGCTCATCCCATTCCGTGTCCGGGGGACGAACTTGGCCAGCCCCACCCCCCAAGGCTATATCCCACCCATTTTTGTGGCCTTCTTTCGCTGGACGAACTTGGCGCCCCGGCCTTCGGGCGGTTATTTTTGGGCGCGGCTGTGCCCGTGGCCTATTTTTGGCACACGGAGGCCGCTCATAAAGTCTAGCCCCATTCCGAGTCCGGCGGACGAACTTGGCCAGCCCTACCCCCCAAGGCTATAGCCCACCCGTTTTTGTGGCCTTTTTCCGCTGGACGAACTTGGCGCCCCGGCCTTCGGGCGGTTATTTTTGGGGGCGGCTGTGCCCATGGGCTATTTTTGGTAAACGGAGGCCGCTCGCAAAGTCTCGCCCCATTTCGAGTCCGGCGGACGAACTTGGCCAGCCCCACCCCCCAAGGCTATAGCCCACCCGTTTTTGTGGCCTTTTTCCGCTGGACGAACTTGGCGCCCCAGCCTTGGGGCGGTTATTTTCTGGCGCGGCTGTGCCCGCTGCCTATTTTTGGCATACGGAGGGCCCTCGCAAAGTCTCGCACCATTCCGAGTCCGGCAGACGAAGTTGGCCAGCCCCACCCCCCAAGGCTATAGCCCACCCGTTTTTGTGGCCTTTTTCCGCTGGACAAACTTTGCGCCCCGGCCTTCGGGCGGTTATCTTTGGGCACGGCTGTGCCTGGGGCCTATTTTTGGCACACAGAGGCCCCTCGCAAAGTCTCGCGCCATTCCGAGTCCGGCGGACGAAGTGGGCCAGCCCCACATCCGAAGGCTATAGCCCACCCGTTTTTGTGGCCTTTTTCCGCTGGAGAAACTTTGCGCCCCGGACTTCGGGCGGTTATCTTTGGGCGCGGCTGTGCCTGGGGCCTATTTTTGGCACACAGAGGCTCCTCGCAAAGTCTCGCGCCATTCCGAGTCCGGCGGACGAAGTTGGCCAGCCCCACCTCCCAAGGCTATAGCCCACCCGTTTTTGTGGCCTTTTTCCGCTGGACGAACTTGGCGCCCCGCCCTTCGGGCGGCTATTTTTGGGCGCGGCTGTGCCCGCGGCCTATTTTTGGCACACGGAGGGCCATTGCAAAGTCTCGCGCTATTCCGAGTCCAGCGGACGAAGTTGGCCAGCCCCACCCCCTAAGGCTATAGCCCACACGTTTTTGTGGCCTTTTTCCGCTGGACGAACTTGGCGCCCCAGCCTTCGGGAGGTTATTTTTGGGTGCGGCTGTGCCCGCGGCCTATTTTTGGCACACGGAGGCCCCTCGCAAAGTCTCGCGCCATTCCAAGTCCGGCGGACGAAGTTGGCCAGCCCCACCCCCCAAGCCTATAGCCCACCCGTTTTTGTGGCCTTTTTCCGCTGGACGAACTTTGCGCCCCGGCCTTCGGGCGGTTATTTTTGGGCGCTGCTGTGTCCGGGGCCTAGTTTTGGCACACGGAGGCCCCTCGTAAAGTCTCGCGCCATTCCGAGTCCGGAGGACGAAGTTGGCCAGCCCCACCTCCCAAGGCTATAGCCCACCCATTTTTGTGGCCTTTTTCCGCTGGACGAACTTGGCGCCCCGGCCTTCGGGCGGTTATTTTTGGGCGCGGCTGTGCCTGCGGGCAATTTTTGGCACATGGAGGACCCTCGCAAAGTCTCGCGCCATTCCGAGGCCAGCGGCGAACATGGCCAGCCCCACCCCCCAAGGCTATAGCCCTCCCGTTTTTGTGGCCTTTTTCCACTGGACAAACTTGGCGCCCAGGCCTTCGGGCGGTTAATTTTGGGTGCGGCTGTGCCTGAGTCCTATTTTTGACACACGGAGGCCGCTCGTAAAGTCTCGCCCCATTCCGAGTCCGGCGGACGAAGGTTGTCAGCCCCACCTCCCAAGGCTATAGCCCACCCGTTTTTGTGGCATTTTTCCGCTGGACGAACTTGGCGCCCCGGCCTTCGGGCGGTTATTTTTGGGCGCGGCTGTGTCCGCGGCCTATTTTTGGCACACGGAGGGCCCTTGCAAAGTCTCACGTCATTCCCAGTCCAGCGGACGAACTTGGCCAGCCCTACCCCCCAAGGCTATAGCCCACCCGTTTTTGTGGCCTTTTTCCGCTGGACGAACTTGGCGCCCCGGCCTTCGGGCGGTTATTTTTGGGGGCGGCTGTGCCCATGGGCTATTTTTGGTAAACGGAGGCCGCTCGCAAAGTCTCGCCCCATTTCGAGTCCGGCGGACGAACTTGGCCAGCCCCACCCCCCAAGGCTATAGCCCACCCGTTTTTGTGGCCTTTTTCCGCTGGACGAACTTGGCGCCCCGGCCTTCGGGCGGTTATTTTTGGGGGCGGCTGTGCCCATGGCTTATTTTTTGTAACCGGAGGCCGCTCGCAAAGTCTCGTCCCATTCCGAGTCCGGCGGACGAACTTGGCCAGCCCCACCCCCCAAGGCTATAGCCCACCCGTTTTTGTGGCCTTTTTCCGTTGGACGAACTTGGCGCCCCGGCCTTCGGGCGGTTATTTTTGGGCGCGGCTGTGTCCGCGGCCTATTTTTGGCACACGGAGGGCCCTTGTAAAGTCTCACGCCATTCCCAGTCCCACCCCCCAAGGCTATAGCCCACCCGTTTTTGTGGCCTTTTTCCGCTGGACGAACTTGGCGCCCCAGCCTTGGGGCGGTTATTTTCTGGCGCGGCTGTGCCCGCTGCCTATTTTTGGCATACGGAGGGCCCTCGCAAAGTCTCGCACCATTCCGAGTCCGGCAGACGAAGTTGGCCAGCCCCACCCCCCAAGGCTATAGCCCACCCGTTTTTGTGGCCTTTTTCCGCTGGACAAACTTTGCGCCCCGGCCTTCGGGCGGTTATCTTTGGGCACGGCTGTGCCTGGGGCCTATTTTTGGCACACAGAGGCCCCTCGCAAAGTCTCGCGCCATTCCGAGTCCGGCGGACGAAGTGGGCCAGCCCCACATCCGAAGGCTATAGCCCACCCGTTTTTGTGGCCTTTTTCCGCTGGACAAACTTTGCGCCCCGGCCTTCAGGCGGTTATCTTTGGGCGTGGCTGTGCCTGGGGCCTATTTTTGGCACACAGAGGCTCCTCGCAAAGTCTCGCGCCATTCCGAGTCCGGCGGACGAAGTTGGCCAGCCCCACCTCCCAAGGCTATAGCCCACCCGTTTTTGTGGCCTTTTTCCGCTGGACGAACTTGGTGCCCCGCCCTTCGGGCGGCTATTTTTGGGTGCGGCTGTGCCCGCGGCCTATTTTTGGCACACGGAGGGCCATTGCAAAGTCTCGCGCTATTCCGAGTCCGGCGGACGAAGTTGGCCAGCCCCACCCCCCAAGGCTATAGCCCACACGTTTTTGTGGCCTTTTTCCGCTGGACGAACTTGGCGCCCCAGCCTTCGGGAGGTTATTTTTGGACGCGGCTGTGCCCGCGGCCTATTTTTGGCACACGGAGGCCCCTCGCAAAGTCTCGCGCCATTCCAAGTCCGGCGGACGAAGTTGGCCAACCCCACCCCCCAAGCCTATAGCCCACCCGTTTTTGTGGCCTTTTTCCGCTAGACGAACTTTGCGCCTCGGCCTTCGGGCGGTTATTTTTGGACGCGGCTGTGCCCGGGGCCTATTTTTGGTACACGGAGGCCCCTCGCAAAGTCCCGCGCCATTCCGAGTCCGGCGGACGAAGTCGGCCTGCCCCACCTCCCAAGGCTGTAGCCCACCCGTTTTTGTGGCCTTCTTCCGCTGGACGAACTCGGCTCCCCGGCCTTCGGGCAGATATTTTTGGGCGCGGCTGTGACCGCGGCCTATTTTTGACACACGGAGGCCCTTTACAAAGTCTCGCGCCATTCCGAGTCCGGCGGACGAAGGTTGCCAGCCCCACCTCCCAAGGCTATAGCCCACCCGTTTTTGTGGCCTTTTTCCGCTGGACGAACTTGGCGCCCCGGCCTTCGGGCGGTTATTTTTGGGCGCGGCTGTGTCCGCGGCCTATTTTTGGCACACGGAGGGCCCTTGCAAAGTCTTACGCCATTCCCAGTCCCACCCCCCAAGGCTATAGCCCACCCGTTTTTGTGGCCTTTTTCCGCTGGACGAACTTGGCGCCCCGGCCTTCGGGCGGTTATTTTTGGGCGCGGCTGTGTCCGCGGCCTATTTTTGGCACACGGAGGGCCCTTGCAAAGTCTCACGCCATTCCCAGTCCAGCGGACAAAGTTCGCCAGCCCCACCCCCCAAGGCTATAGCCCACCCGTTTTTGTGGCCTTTTTCCGCTGGACGAACTTGGCGCCCCAGCCTTGGGGCGTTTATTTTTTAGCGCGGCTGTGCCCGCTGCCTATTTTTGGCATACGGAGGGCCCTCGCAAAGTCTCGCGCCATTCCGAGTCCGGCAGACGAAGTTGGCCAGCCCCACCCCCCAAGGCTATAGCCCACCCGTTTTTGTGGCCTTTTTCCGCTGGACAAACTTTGCGCCCCGGCCTTCGGGCGGTTATCTTTGGGCGCGGCTGTGCCTGGGGCCTATTTTTGGCACACAGAGGCCCCTCGCAAAGTCCCGTGCCATTCCGAGTCCGGCGGACGAAGTCGGCCTGCCCCACCTCCCAAGGCTATAGCCCACCCGTTTTTGTGGCGTTTTTCCGCTGGACGAACTCGGCTCCCCGTCCTTCGGGCGGTTATTTTTGGGCGCGGCTGTGCCCGCGGCCTATTTTTGGCACACGGAGGCCCTTTGCAAAGTCTCGCGCCATTCCGAGTCCGGCGGACGAAATCGGCCAGCCCCACCCCCCAAGGCTATAGCCCACCCGTTTTTGTGGCCTTTTTCCGCTGGACGAACTTGGCGCCCCAGCCTTGGGGCGGTTATTTTTTAGCGCGGCTGTGCCCGCTGCCTATTTTTGGCATACGGAGGGCCCTCGCAAAGTCTCGCGCCATTCCGAGTCCGGCAGACGAAGTTGGCCAGCCCCACCCCCCAAGGCTATAGCCCACCCGTTTTTGTGGCCTTTTTCCGCTGGACAAACTTTGCGCCCCGGCCTTCGGGCGGTTAATTTTGGGCGCGGCTGTGCCCACGGCCTATTTTTGACACACGGAGGCCCCTTGCAAAGTCTCGCGCCATTCCGAGTCCGGCGGACGAAGGTTCCCAGCCCCACCTCCCAAGGCTATAGCCCACCCGTTTTTGTGGCCTTTTTCCGCTGGACGAACTTGGCGCCCCGGCCTTCGGGCGGTTATTTTTGGGCGTGGCTGTGTCCGCGGCCTATTTTTGGCACACGGAGGGCCCTTGCAAAGTCTCAAGCCATTCCCAGTCCCACCCCCCAAGGCTATAGCCCACACGTTTTTGTGGCCTTTTTCCGCTGGACGAACTTGGCGCCCCGGCCTTCGGGCGGTTATTTTTGGGCGCGGCTGTGTCCGCGGCCTATTTTTGGCACACGGAGGGCCCTTGCAAAGTCTCACGCCATTCCCAGTCCAGCGGACGACGATCGCCAGCCCCACCCCCCAAGGCGATAGCCGACGCGCTTCTGAGGCCTTTTTCCGCTGGACGAACTTGGCGCCCCAGCCTTGGGGCGGTTATTTTTTAGCGCGGCTGTGCCCGCTGCCTATTTTTGGCATACGGAGGGCCCTCGCAAAGTCTCGCGCCATTCCGAGTCCGGCAGACGAAGTTGGCCAGCCCCACCCCCCAAGGCTATAGCCCACCCGTTTTTGTGGCCTTTTTCCACTGGACAAACTTTGCGCCCCGGCCTTCGGGCGGTTATCTTTGGGCGCGGCTGTGCCCGCGGCCTATTTTTGACACACGGAGGCCCTTTGCAAAGTCTCGCGCCATTCCGAGTCCGGCGGACGAAATCGGCCAGCCCCACCCCCCAAGGCTATAGCCCACCCGTTTTTGTGGCCTTTTTCCGCTGGGACGAACTTGGCGCCCAGCCTTGGGGCGGTTATTTTTAGCGCGCTGTGCCCGCTGCCTATTTTTGGCATACGGAGGGCCCTCGCAAAGTCTCGCGCCATTCCGAGTCCGCAGACGGTTAGCCAGCCCCACCCCTGCTGGCTATAGCCCACCCGCTTTTTGGGCCTTTTCCGCTGGACAAACTTTGCGCCCCGGCCTTCGGGCGGTTAATTTTGGGCGCGGCTGTGCCCACGGCCTATTTTTGACACACGGAGGACCCTTGCAAAGTCTCGCGCCATTCCGAGTCCGGCGGACGAAGGTTCCCAGCCCCACCTCCCAAGGCTATAGCCCACCCGTTTTTGTGGCCTTTTTCCGCTGGACGAACTTGGCGCCCCGGCCTTCGGGCGGTTATTTTTGGGCGCGGCTGTGTCCGCGGCCTATTTTTGGCACACGGAGGGCCCTTGCAGAGTCTCACGCCATTCCTGGGCCCCACTTCTAAGGCTATAGCCCACACGTTTTTGTGGCCTTTTTCCGCTGGACGAACTTGGCGCCCCGGCCTTCGGGCGGTTATTTTTGGGCGCGGCTGTGTCCGCGGCCTATTTTTGGCACACGGAGGGCCCTTGCAAAGTCTCACGCCATTCCCAGTCCAGCGGACGAAGTTCGCCAGCCCCACCCCCCAAGGCTATAGCCCACCCGTTTTTGTGGCCTTTTTCCGCTGGACGAACTTGGCGCCCCAGCCTTGGGGCGGTTATTTTTTAGCGCGGCTGTGCCCGCTGCCTATTTTTGGCATACGGAGGGCCCTCGCAAAGTCTCGCGCCATTCCGAGTCCGGCAGACGAAGTTGGCCAGCCCCACCCCCCAAGGCTATAGCCCACCCGTTTTTGTGGCCTTTTTCCACTGGACAAACTTTGCGCCGCGGCCTTCGGGCGGTTATCTTTGGACGCGGCTGTGCCTGGGGCCTATTTTTGGCACACAGAGGCCCCTCGCAAAGTCCCGCGCCATTCCGAGTCCGGCGGACGAAGTCGGCCTGCCCCACCTCCCAAGGCTATAGCCCACCCGTTTTTGTGGCCTTTTTCCGCTGGACGAACTCGGCTCCCCGGCCTTCGGGCGGTTATTTTTGGGCGCGGCTGTGCCCGCGCCTATTTTTGACACACGGAGGCCCTTTGCAAAGTCTCGCGCCATTCCGAGTCCGGCGGACGAAATCGGCCAGCCCCACCCCCCAAGGCTATAGCCCACCCGTTTTTGTGGCCTTTTTCCGCTGGACGAACTTGGCGCCCCAGCCTTGGGGCGGTTATTTTTTAGCGCGGCTGTGCCCGCTGCCTATTTTTGGCATACGGAGGGCCCTCGCAAAGTCTCGCGCCATTCCGAGTCCGGCAGACGAAGTTGGCCAGCCCCACCCCCAAAGGCTATAGCCCACCCGTTTTTGTGGCCTTTTTCCGCTGGAGAAACGTTGCGCCCCGGCCTTCGGGCGGTTAATTTTGGGCGCGGCTGAGCCCACGGCCTATGTTTGACACACGGAGGCCCCTTGCAAAGTCTCGCGCCATTCCGAGTCCGGCGGACGAAGGTTGCCAGCCCCACCTCCCAAGGCTATAGCCCACCCGTTTTTGTGGCCTTTTTCCGCTGGACGAACTTGGCGCCCCGGCCTTCGGGCGGTTATTTTTGGGCGCGGCTGTGTCCGCGGCCTATTTTTGGCACACGGAGGGCCCTTGCAAAGTCTCGCGCCATTCGGAGTCCAGCGGACGAAGTTCGCCAGCCCCACCCCCCAAGGCTATAGCCCACCCGTTTTTGTGGCCTTTTTCCGCTGGACGAACTTTTCGCCCCGGCCTTCGGGCGGTTATTTTTGGGCGCGGCTGTGCCCGGGGCCTATTTTTGGCACACGGAGGCCCCTCGCAAAGTCCCGCGCCATTCCGAGTCCGGCGGACGAAGTCGGCCTGCCCCACCTCCCAAGGCTGTAGCCCACCCGTTTTTGTGGCCTTTTTCCGCTGGACGAACTCGGCTCCCCGGCCTTCGGGCAGTTATTTTTGGGCGCGGCTGTGCCCACGGCCTATTTTTGACACACGGAGGCCCTTTGCAAAGTCTCGCGCCATTCCGAGTCCGGCGGACGAAGTCGGCCTGCCCCACCCCCCAAGGCTATAGCCCACCCGTTTTTGTGGCCTTTTTCCGCTGGACAAACTTTGCGCCCCGGCCTTCGGGCGGTTATCTTTGGGCGCGGCTGTGCCCGCGGCCTATTTTTGGCACACGGAGGGCCCTCGTAAAGTCTCGCGACATTCCGAGTCCGGCGGACGAAGTTGGCCAGCCGCACCCCCCAAGGCTATAGCCCACCCGTTTTTGTGGCCTTTTTCCGCTGGACGAACTTGGCGCCCCGGCCTTCGGGCCATTATTTTTGGACGCAGCTGTGCCCGCGGCCTATTTTTGGCTCACGGTGGTGCCTCGTAAAGTCTTGCGCCATTCCGAGTCCGGCGGACAAAGTTGGCCAACCCCACCCCCCAAGGCTATAGCCCACCCGTTTTTGTGGCCTTTTTCCGCTGCACGAACTTGGCGCCCCGGCCTTCGGGCCATTATTTTTGGACGCAGCTGTGCCCGCGGCCTATTTTTGGTTCACGGTGGTGCCTCGCAAAGTCTTGCGCCATTCCGAGTCCGGCGGACAAAGTTGGCCAACCCCACCCCCCAAGGCTATAGCCCACCCGTTTTTGTGGCCTTTTTTCGCTGGACGAACTTGGCGCCCCGGCCTTCGTGCGGTTATTTTTGGGCGCGGCTGTGCCCACGGCCTATTTTTGGCACACGGCGGCCCCTCGTAAAGTCTCGCGCCATTCCGAGTCCGGCGGACGAAGTTGGCCAGCCCCACCCCCCAAGGCTATAGCCCACCCGTTTTCGTGGCCTTTTTCTGCTGGACAAACTTGGCGCCCCGGCCATCGGGCGGTTATTTTTGGGCACGGCTCTGCCCGCGGCCTATTTTTGGTACATGGAGAGCCCTCGCAAAGTCTCGCGCCATTCCGAGATCGGCGGACGAAGTGGGCCAGCCCCACCCCCCAAGGCTATAGCCCACCCGTTTTTGTGGCCTTTTTCCGCTGGATGCACTTGGCGCCCCGGCCTTCGGGCGGTTATATTTGGACACGGCTGTGCCCGCTGCATATTTTTGGCACACGGAGGGCCCTCGCAAAGTCTCGCGCCATTCCGAGTCCGGCGGACGAAGTTGGCCAGCCCCACCCCCCAAGGCTATAGCCCACCCGTTTTTTTGGCCTTTTTCCGCTGGACGAACTTATAGCCCCGGCCTTCGGGCGATTATTTTTGGGCGCGGCTGTGCCCGCGGGTTATTTTTGGCACCCGGAGGGCCCTCGCAAAGTCTCGCGCCATTCTTAGTCCGGCGGATGAAGTTTGCCAGCCCCACCCCCCAAGTCTATAGCCCACCCGTTTTTGTGGCCTTTTTCCGCTGGACGAACTTGGCGCCCCGGCCTTCGGGCGGTTATTTTTGGGCTCGGCTGTGCCCGTGGCCTATTTTTGGCACACGGAGGCCCCTCGTAAAGTCTCACGCCATTCCGAGTCCGGCGGACGAAGTGGGCCAGCCCCAGCTACCAAGGCTATAGCCCACCGGTTTTTGTGGCCTTTTTCCGCTGGACGAACTTGGCGTCCCGGCCTTCGGGCAGTTATTTTTGGGCGCGGTTGTGCCCGCGGCCTATTTTTGGCACACGGAGGGCCCTCGCAAAGTCTCGCGCCATTCCGAGTCCGGCGGACGAAGTGGGACAGCCCCACCTACCAAGGCTATAGCCCACCGGTTTTTGTGGCCTTTTTCCACTGGACGAACTTGGCGCCCCGGCCTTCGGGCGGTTATTTTTGGGTACGGCTGTGTCCGCGGCCTATTTTTGGCACACGGAGGGCCCTCATAAAGTCTCGCACCATTCCGAGTCCGGCTGACGAAGTTGGCCAGCCCCACCCCCCAAGGCTATAGCCAACCCGTTTTTGTGGCCTTATTCCGCCGGACGAACTTGGCGCCCCAGCCTTGGGGCGGTTATTTTTTGGTGCGGCTGTTCCCATGGCCTATTTTTGGCATACGGAGGGCCCTCGCAAAGTCTCGCGCCATTCCGAGTCCGGCGGACGAAGTTGGCCAGCCTCACCTCCCAAGGCTATAGCCCACCCGTTTTTGTGGCCTTTTTCCGCTGGACGAACTTGGCGCCCCGGCCTTCGGGCGGTTATTTTTGGGCGCGGCTGTACCCGTGGCCTATTTTTGGCACACGGAGGGCCCTCGCATTCTCTCGCGCCATTCCCAGTCCGGCGGACGAAGTCGGCTAGCCCCACCCCCCAAGGCTATAGCCCACCCGTTTTTGTGGCCTTTTTCCGCTGGACGAACTTGGCGCCCCGGCCTTCGGGCGGTTATTTTTGGTCGCGGCTGTGCCCGCGGCCTATTTTTGACACACGGAGGCCCTTTGTAAAGTCTCGCGCCATTCCGAGTCCGGCGGACGAAGTTGGCCAGCCCCACCCCCCAAGGCTATAACCCACCCGTTTTTGTGGCCTTTTTCCGCTGGACGAACTTATAGCCCCGGCCTTCGGGCGATTATTTTTGGGCGCGGCTGTGCCCGCGGGCTATTTTTGGCACCCGGAGGGCCTTCGCAAAGTCTCGCGCCATTCCGAGTCCGGCGGACGAAGTAGGCCAGCTCCACCCCCCAAGGCTATAGCCCACCCGTTTTGGTGGCCTTTTTCCGCTGGACGAACTTGGCGCCCCGGCCTTCGGGCGGGTATTTTTGGGCGCAGCTGTGTCCGTGGCCTATTTTTGGCACACGGAGGTGCCTCTCAAAGTCTCACGCCATTCCGAGTTCGGCGGACGAAGTTGGCCAGCCCCACCCCCCAAGGCTATAGCCCACCCGTTTTTGTGGCCTTTTTCCGCTGGACGAACTTGGTGCCCCAGCCTTCGGGCGGGTATTTTTGGGCGCGGCTGTGCCCGCGGCCTATTTTTGGCACACGGAGGCGCCTCGCAAAGTCTCGCGCCATTCCGAGTCCGGCGGGCGAAGTTGGCCAGCCCCACGCCCCAAGGCTATAGCCCACCCGTTTTTTGGCCATTTTTCCGCTGGGGGGTTTGGGCGCGCCGACCTTCGGGCTGTTATTTTTGGGCGCGGCTGTGCCCGCGACCTATTTTTGGCACGCGGAGGCCGCTCGCAAAGTGTCGCCCCATTCCGAGTCCGGCGGACGAAGTTGGACAGCCCCTCCCCCCAAGGCTATAGCCCACCCGTTTTTTGGACATTTTTCCGCTGGGGGGTTTGGGCGCGCTGACCCTCGGGGGGTTATTTTTGGGCGCGGCTGTGCCCGCGGCCTATTTTTGGCACGCGGAGGCCGTTCGCAAAGTCTCGTCCCATTCCGAGTCCGGCGGACGAAGTTGGCCAGCCCCACCCCCCAACGCTATAGCCCACCCGTTTTTTGGACATTTTTCCGCAGGACGAACTTGGCGCCCCAGCCTTCAGGCAGTTATTTTTGCGCGCCGCTGTGCCCGTGTCCTATTTTTTGCACGCGGAGGCCGCTCGCAAAGTCTTGCCCCATTCCGAGTCCGGCGGACGAAGTTGGCCAGCCCCTCCCCCGAAGGCTATAGCCCACCCGTTTTTTGGCCATTGTTCCGCTGGGGGGTTTGGGCGCACCGACCTTCAGGGGGTTATTTTTGGGCGCTACCGTGCCCGCGGTCTATTTTTGGCACGCGGAGTCCGCTCGCAAAGTCTCGCCCCATTCCGAGTCCGGCGGACGAAGTGGGCCAGCCCCTCCCCCCAAGGCTATAGCCCACCCGTTTTTTGGCCATTTTTCCGCTGGACGAACTTGGCGCCCCGGCCTTCGGGCGGTTATTTTTAGGTACGGCTGTGCCCGCATCTTATTTTTAGCACACGGAGGCCGCTCGCAAAGTCTCGCCCCATTCCGAGTCCGGCGGACGAAGTTGGCCAGCCCCTCCCCCCAAGGCTATAGCCCACCCATTTTTTGGCCATATTTCCGCT
This sequence comes from Citrus sp. QX-2021, assembly GCA_030444885.1. Lineage (NCBI taxonomy): Eukaryota > Viridiplantae > Streptophyta > Magnoliopsida > Sapindales > Rutaceae > Citrus > Citrus sp. QX-2021. Next base: position 100,113 of record JAUJEF010000181.1, read on the forward strand.
GGGGGGTTTGGGCGCACCGACCTTCGGGTGGTTATTTTTCTGCGCGGCTGTGCCCGCGGCCTATTTTTTGCACGCGGAGGCCGTTCGAAAACTCTCGCCCCATTCCGAGTCCGGCGGACGAAGTGGGCCAGCCCCTCCCCCCAAGGCTATAGCCCACCCGTTTTTTGGCCATTTTTCCGCTGGGGGGTTTGGTCGCGCCGACCTTCGGGCTGTTATTTTTGGGCGCGGCTGTGCCCGCGACCTATTTTTGACACGCGGAGGCTGCTCGCAAAGTGTCGCCCCATTCCGAGTCCGGCGGACGGCTTGACAGCCCTCCCCAAGGCTATAGCCCACCCGCTTTTGGCCATTTTTCCGCTGGGGGTTTGGGCGCGCTGACCTCGGGGTTATTTTTGGCGCTGTGCCCGCTGCCTATTTTTGGCATGCGGAGGCCGCCGCAGTCTCGCCCCATTCCGACTCCGCGGACGGTTGGTCAGCCCTCCCCAAGGCTATAGCCCACCCGCTTTTGGCCATTTTTCCGCTGGGGGTTTGGGTGCGCCCGACCTTCGGGGTTATTTTTGCGCAAGCTATGCCCGCGGCCTATTTTTGGCACGCGGAGGCTGCCGCAAAGTCTCACCCCATTCCGAGTCCGCGGATTTGTTGGCCAGCCCCTCCCCCCAAGGCTATAGCCCACCCGTTTTTTGGCCATTTTTCCGTTGGGGGGTTTGGGCGCGCCGACCTTGGGGGGGTTGTTTTTGGGTGCGGCTGTGCCCGCGGCCTATTTTTGGCACACGGAGGCCGCTCGCAAAGTCTTGCCCCATTCCGAGTCCGGCGGACGATGTTGGCCAGCCCCTCCCCCCAAGGCTATAGCCCACCCGTTTTTTGGCCATTTTTCCGCTGGACGAACTTGGAGCCCCGGCCGTCGGGCGGTTAATTTTTGGCGCGGCTGTGACCGCGGCCTATTTTTGGTACGCGGTAGCCGCTCGCAAAGTCTCGTCCCATTCCGAGTCCGGCGGACGAAGTAGGCCAGCCCCTCCCCCCAAGGCTATAGCCCACCCGTTTTTTGGCCATTTTTCCGCTGGACGAACTTGGCGCCCTGGCCTTCGGGCGGTTATTTTTGGCCGCGGCTGTGCCCACGGCCTTATTTTTGGCACGCGGAGGGCGCTCGCAAAGTCTCGCCCCATTCCGAGTCCGGCGGACGAAGTGGGCCAGCCCCTCCCCCCAAGGCTGTAGCCCACCCGTTTTTTGGCCATTTTTCTGGTGGGGAGTTTGGGCGCGCCGACCTTCGGGGGGTTATTTTTAGGTGCGGCTGTGCCCGTGGCCTATTTTTAGCACGCGGAGGCCGTTCGCTAAGTCTCGGCCCATTCAGAGTCCGTCGGACGAAGTTGTCCTGCCCCTCCCCCCAAGGCTAAAGCCCACACGTTTTTTGGCCATTTTTCCGCTGGACGAACCTGGCGTTCCGGCCTTCGGGCGGTTATTTTTTGGCGCGGCTGTGCCCGCGGAATATTTTTGGCACGCAGAGGCTGCTCGTAAAGTCTTGCCCCATTCCGAGTCCGGCGGACGAAGTTGGCCAGCCCTTCCCCCCAAGGCTATAGCCCGCCCGTTTTTTGGCCATTTTTCCGCTGACGAACTTGGCGCCCCGGCCTTCGGGCGGTTATTTTTGGGTACGGCTGTGCCCGCTTCCTATTGTTGGCACGCGGAGGCCGCTCGCAAAGTCTCGCCCCATTCCGAGTCCGGCGGACGAAGTGGGCCAGCCCATCCCCCCAAGGCTATAGCCCACCCGTTTTTTGGCCATTTTTCCGCTGGACGAACATGGCGCCCCGGCCTTCGGGTGGTTATTTTTGGGCGCGGCTTTGCCAGCGGCCTATTTTTGGCACACGGAGGCCGCTCGCAAAGTCTCGCCCCATTCCGAGTCCGGTGGACGAAGTTGGCCAGCCCCTCCCCCCAAGGCTATAGCCCACCCGTTTTTTGGCCATTTTTCCGCTGGGGGGTTTGGCCGCGCCGACCTTCGGGGGGTTATTTTTGCGCGCGGCTGTGCCCGCAGCCTATTTTTGGCACGTGGAGGCCGCTCGCAAAGTCTCGCCCCGTTCCGAGTCCGGCGGACGAAGTGGGCCAGCCCCTCCCCCCAAGGCTATAGCCCACCCGTTTTTTGGCCATTTTCCCGCTGGGGGGTTTGGGCGCGCCGACCTTCGGGTGGTTATTTTTCTGCGCGGCTGTGCCCGCGGCCTATTTTTGGTACGCGGAGACCGTTCGAAAAGTCTCGCCCCATTCCGAGTCCGGCGGACGAAGTGGGCCAGCCCCTCCCCCCAAGACTATAGCCCACCCGTTTTTTGGCCATTTTTCCGCTGGGGGGTTTGGGCGCGCCGACCTTCGGGCTGTTATTTTTGGGCGCGGCTGTGCCCGCGACCTATTTTTGGCACGCGGAGGCCGCTCGCAAAGTGTCGCCCCATTCCGAGTCCGGCGGACGAAGTTGGACAGCCCCTCCCCCCAAGGCTATAGCCCACCCGTTTTTTGGACATTTTTCCGCTGGGGGGTTTGGGCGCGCTGACCCTCGGGGGGTTATTTTTGGGCGCGGCTGTGCCCGCGGCCTATTTTTGGCATGCGGAGGCCGCTCGCAAAGTCTCGCCCCATTCCGACTCCGGCGGACGAAGTTGGTCAGCCCCTCCCCCCAAGGCTATAGCCCACCCGTTTTTTGGCCATTTTTCCGCTGGGGGGTTTGGGTGCGCCGACCTTCGGGGGGTTATTTTTAAGCGCTATGCCCGCGGCCTATTTTTGGCACGCGGAGGCCGCTCGTAAAGTCTCACCCCATTCCGAGTCCGGCGGACGAAGTTGGCCAGCCCCTCCCCCCAAGGCTATAGCCCACCCGTTTTTTGGCCATTTTTCCGCTGGACGAACTTGGCGCCTCGGCCTTCGGGCGGTTATTTTTCGGCGCGGCTATGCCCGCGGCCTAATTTTGGCACGCGGAGGCCGCTCGCAAAGTCTCGCCCCATTCCGAGTCCGGCGGACGATGTTGGCTAGCCCTTCCCCCCAAGGTTATAGCCCACCCATTTTTTTGCCATTTTTCCGCTGGACGAACTTGGCACGCCGACCTTCGGGGGATTATTTTTGGGCGCGGCTGTGCCCGTAGCCTTTTTTTGGCACGCAGAGGCCGCTCGCAAAGTCTCGCCCCATTCCGAGTCCGGCGGACGAAGTTGGCCAGCCCCTCCCCCCAAGGCTATAGCCCACCCGTTTTTTGGCCATTTTTCCGCTGGGGGGTTTGGGCGCGCCGACCTTCGGGCTGTTATTTTTGGGTGCGGCTGTCCCCGCGGCCTATTTCTGGCATGCGGAGGCCGCTCGCAAAGTCTCGCCCCATTCCGATTCCGGCGGACGAAGTGGGCCAGCCCCTCCCCCAAGGCTATAGCCCACCCGTTTTTTGGCCATTTTTCCGCTGGACGAACTTGGCGCCTCGGCCTTCGGGCGGTTATTTTTGGGCGCGGCTGTGCCCGCGGCCTAATTTTGGCACGCGGAGGCCGCTCGCAAAGTCTCGCCCCATTCCGAGTCCGGCGGACGAAGTTGGCTAGCCCTTCCCCCCAAGGTTATAGCCCACCCGTTTTTTTGCCATTTCTCCGCTGGACGAACTTGGCACGCCGACCTTCGGGGGATTATTTTTGGGTGCGGCTGTGACCGTAGCCTTTTTTTGGCACGCAGAGGCCGCTCACAAAGTCTCGCCCCATTCCGAGTCCGGCGGACGAAGTGGGCCAGCCCCTCCCCCCAAGGCTATAGCCCACCCGTTTTTTGGCCATTTTTCCGCTGGACGAACTTGGCGCCCCAACCTTCGGGTGGTTAATTTTGGGTGCGGCTGTGCCCGCAGCCTATTTTTGGCACGCGTAGGCCGCTCGCAAAATCTCGCCCCAATCCGAGTCCGGCGGACGAAGTTGGCCAGCCCCTCCCCCCAAGGCTATAGCCGAACCGTTTTTTGGCCATTTTTCCGCTGGACGAACTTGGCGCCCCGGCCTTCGGGCGGTTATTTTTGGGCGCGGCTGTGCCCGTGGCCTATTTTTGGCACGCGGAGGCCGCTCGCAATGTCTCGCCCCATTCCGAGTCTGGCGGACGAAGTGGGCCAGCCCCTCCCCCCAAGGCTATAGCCCACCCGTTTTTTGGCCATTTTTCCGCCGGGGGGTTTGGGCGCGGCTGTGCCCGCGGCCTATTTTTGGCGCGCGGAGGCCGCTCACAAAGTCTCGCCCCATTCCGCGTCCGGCGGACGAAGTTTGCCAGCCCCTACCCCCAAGGCTATAGCACACCCGTTTTTTGGCAATTTTTCCGCTGGACGAAGTTGGCGCCCCGACCTTCGGGCGGTTATTTTTGGGCGCGGCTGTGCCCACAGACTATTTTTGGCACGCGGAGGCCGCTCGCAAAGTCTCTCCCAATTCCGAGTCCGGCGGACGAAGTTGGCCAGCCCCTCCCCCCAAGGCTATAGCCCACCCGTTTTTTGGCCATTTTTCCGCTGGACAAACTTGGCGCCCCGACCTTCGGGCGGTTATTTTTGGGCGCGGCTGTGCCCGCCTCCTATTTTTGGCACGCGAAGGACGCTCGCAAAGTCTCTCCCCATTCCGAGTCCGGCGGACGAAGTTGGTCAGCCCCTCCCCCCAAGGCTATAGCCCACCCGTTTTTTGGCCATTTTTCCGCTGGACGAAGTTGGCGCCCCGACCTTCGGGCGGTTATTTTTGGGCGCGGCTGTGCCCGCGGCCTATTTTTGGCACAGGGAGGCTACTCGCAAAGTCTCGCCCCATTCCGAGTCCGGCGGACGAAGTGGGCCATCCCCTCCCCCGAAGGCTATAGCCCACCCGTTTTTTGGCCATTTTTCCGCTGGGGGGTTTGCGCGCGCCGACCATCGGGGGGTTATTTTTGGGCGTGGCTGTGCCTGCGGACTGTTTTTGGCACACGGAGGCCGCTCGCAAAGTCTCGCCCCATTCCGAGTCCGGCGGACGATGTTGGCCAGCCCCTCCCCCCAAGGCTATAGCCCACCCGTTTTTTGGCCATTTTTCCGCTGGGGGGTTTGGGCGCGCCGACCTTCGGGCAGTTATTTTTGGGTGCGGCTGTCCCCGCGGCCTATTTTTGGCACGCGGAGGCCGCTCGCAAAGTCTCGCCCCATTCCGATTCCGGCGGACGAAGTGGGCCAGCCCCTCCCCCCAAGGCTATAGCCCACCCGTTTTTTGGCCATTTTTCTGCTGTGGGGTTTGGGCGCGCCGACCTTCGGGGGGTTATTTTTGGGCGCGGCTGCCCCCGCGGCCTATTTTTGGCACGCAGAGGCCGCTCGCAAAGTCTCGCCCCATTCCGAGTCCGGCGGACGAAGTTGGCCAGCCCCTCCCCCCAAGGCTATAGCGCACCCATTTTTTGGCCATTTTTCCGCTGGGGGGTTTGGGCGCGCCGACCTTCGGGGGGTTATTTTTGGGTACGGCTGTGCCCGCGGCCTATTTTGGGCACGCGGAGGAAGCTCGCAAAGTCACGCCCCATTCCGAGTCCGGCGGACGAAGTGGGCCAGCCCCTCCCCCCAAGGCTATAGCCCACCCGTTTTTTGGCCATTTTTCCGCTGGGGGGTTTGGGCGCGCCAACCTTGGGGGGGTTATTTTTGGGCGCGGCTGGGTCCACAGTCTATTTTTGGCACGCAGAGGCCGCTTGCAAAGTCTCGACCCATTCCGGGTGCGGCGGACAAGGTTGGCCAGCCCCTCCCCCCAAGGCTATAGCCCACCCGTTTTTTGGCCATTTTTCCGATGGACGAACTTGGCGCCCCGGCCTTCGAGAGGTTATTTTTGGACGCGGCTGTGTCCGCAGCCTATTTTTCGCACGCGGAGGCCGCTCGCAAAGGCTCGACCCATTCCGAGTGCGGCGGACGAGGTTGGCCAGCCCCTCCCCCCAAGGCTATAGCCCACCCGTTTTTTGACCATTTTTCCGCTGGACGAATTTGGCGCCCCGGCCATCGGGAGGTTATTTTTGGGCGCGGATGTGTCCGCGGCCTATTTTTGGCACGCGGAGGCCGCTCGCAAAATCTCGCCCCATTCCGAGCCCGGCGGACGAAGTAGGCCAGCCCCTCCCCCCAAGGCTATAGCCCACCCGTTTGTTGGCCATTTTTCCGCTGGACGAACTTGGCGGCCCGGCCTTCGAGCGGTTATTTTTGGGCGCGGCTGTGCCCGCAGTCTATTTTTGGCATGCAGAGGCCGCTTGCAAAGTCTCGACCCATTCCGGGTGCGGCGGACGAGGTTGGCCAGCCCCTCCCCCCAAGGCTATAGCGCACCCGTTTTTTGGCCATTTTTCCGCTGGACGAACTTGGCGCCCCGGCCTTCGCGCGGTTATTTTTGGGCGCGGCTGTGCCCGCAGCCTATTTTTGGCACGCGGAGACCGCTCGCAAAGTCTCGACCCATTCCGAGTGCGGCGGACGAGGTTGGCCAGCCCCTCCCCCCAAGGCTATAGCCCACCCGTTTTTTGGCCATTTTTCCGCTGGACGAACTTGGCGCCCCGGCCTTCGGGCGGTTATTTTTGGACACGGCTGTGCCTGCGGCCTATTTTTGGCATGCGGAAGCCGCTCGCAAAGTCTCGCCCCATTCCGAGTCCGGCGGACGAAGTTGGCCAGCCCCTCCCCCCAAGGCTATAGCCCACCCGTTTTTTGGCCATTTTTCCGCTGGACGAACTTGGCGCCCTGGTCTTCAGGCGGTTATTTTTGGGCGCGGCTGTGCCCGCAGCCTATTTTTGGCACGCGGAGTCTGCTCGCAAAGTCTCGCCCCTTTCCGAGTCCGGCGGACAATGTTGGCCAGCCCTCCCCCCAAGGCTATAGCCCACCCGTTTTTTGGCCATTTTTCCGCTGGGGGGTTTGGGCGCGCCGACCTTGGGGGGTTTATTTTTGGGCGCGGCTGTGTCCGCGGCCTATTTTTGGCACGCGGAGGCCGCTCGCAAAGTCTCGCCCCATTCCGAGTCCGGCGGACAAAGTTGGCCTGCCCCTCCCCCCAAGGCTATAGCCCACCCGTTTTTTGGCCATTTTTCAGCCGGGGGGTTTGGGCGCGCCGACCTTCGGGGGGTTATTTTTGTGCGCGGCTGTGCCCGCGACATATTTTTTGCACTTGGAGGCCGCTCGCAAAGTCTCCCCCCATTCCGAGTCCGGCGGACGAAGTTGGCCAGCGCCTCCCCCCAAGGCTATAGCCCACCCGTTTTTTGGCCATTTTTCCGCTCGGGGGTTGGGACGCGCCGACCTTCGGGGGGTTATTTTTGGGCGCGGCTGAGCCCGCGGCCTATTTTTGGCACGCGGAGGCCGCTCGCAAAGTCTCGTCCCATTCCGAGTCCGGCGGACGAAGTTGGTCAGCCCCTCCCCCCAAGGCTATAGCCCACCCGTTTTTTGGCTATTTTTCCGCTGGATGAACTTTGCGCCCCGGCCTTCGGGCGGTTATTTTTGGACGCGGCTGTCCCCGCGGCCTATTTTTGGCACGCGGAGGCCGCTCGCAAAGTCTCGCCCCATTCCGAGTCCGGCGGACGAAGTTGGCCAGCCCCTCCCCCCAAGGCTATAGCCCACCCGTTTTTTGGCCATTTTTACGCTCGGGGGTTTGGGCGCGCCGCCTTCGGAGGGTTATTTTTGGGCGCGGCTGTTCTTGTGGCCTATTTTTGGCAAGCAGAGGCCGCTCGCAAAGTCTCGCCCCATTCCGAGTCCGGCGGACGAAGTTGGCCACCCCTCCCCCCAAGGCTATAGCCCACCCGTTTTTTGGGCATTTTTCCGCTGGGGGGTTTGGGCGCGCCGGCCTTCGTGCGGTTATTTTTGGGCGCGGCTGTGCCTACAGCCTAGTTTTGTCACGCGGAGGCCGCTCGCAATGTCTCGCCCCATTCCGAGTCCGACGGACGAAGTTGGCCAGCCCCACCTCCCAAGGCTATAGCCCACCCGTTTTTGTGGCCTTTTTCCGCTGGACGAACTTGGCGCCCCGGCCTTCGGGCGGTTATTTTTGGGCGCGGCTGTGTCCGCGGCCTATTTTTGGCACACGGAGGGCCCTCGAAAAGTCTCGTTCCATTCCGAGTCCGGCGGACGAAGTGGGCCAGCCCCACCTCCCAAGGCTATAGCCCACCCGTTTTTGTGGCCTTTTTCCGCTGGACGAACTTGGCGCCCCGGCCTTCGGGAGGTTATTTTTGGGCACGGCTGTGTCCGCGGCCTATTTTTGGCACACGCAGGGCCCTAACAAAGTCTCGCGCCATTCCGAGTCCGGCGGACGAAGTCAGCCAGCCCCACCCCCTAAGGCTATAGCCCTCCCGTTTTTGTGGCCTTTTTCCGCTGGACGAACTTGGCGCCCCGGCCTTCGGGCGGTTATTTTTGGGCGCGGCTGTGCCCGTGGCCTATTTTTGGCACACGGAGGGCTCTCGCAAAGTCTCGATCCATTCCGAGTCCGGCGGACGAAGTTGGCCAGCCCCACCCAACAAGGCTATAGCCCACCCGTTTTTGTGGCCTTTTTCCGCGGGATGAACTTGGCGCCCCGGTCTTCGGGTGGTTATTTTTGGACGCGGCTGTGCCCGCAGCCTATTTTTGGCACACGGAGGCCCCTCGCAAAGTCTCGCGCCATTCCGAGTGCGGCGGATGAAGTTGGCCATCCCCACCCCCCAAGTCTACAGCCCACCCGTTTTTGTGGCCTTTTTCCGCTGGATGAACTTGGCGCCCCGGTCTTCGGGTGGTTATTTTTGGATACGGCTGTGCTCGCGGCCTATTTTTGGCACACGGAGGCCCCTCGCAAAGTCTCGCACCATTCCGAGTGCGGCGGATGAAGTTGGCCAGCCCCACCCCCCAAGGCTATAGCCCACCCGTTTTTGTGGCCTTTTTCCGCTGGACGAACTTGGCGCCCCGGCCTTCGGGCGGTTATTTTTGGGCTTGGCTGTGCCCGTGGCCTATTTTTGGCACACGGAGGGCCCTCGCAAAGTCTCGATCCATTCCGAGTCCGCGGACGAAGTTGGCCACCCCACCCCCCAAGGCTACAGCCCACCCGTTTTTGTGGCCTTTTTCCACTGGATGAACTTGGCGCCCCGGCCTTCGTACGGTTATTTTTTGCCGCGGCTGTGCCCGCGGCCTATTTTTGGCACACGGAGGGCCCTCGCAAAGTCTCGCTCCATTCCGAGTCCGGCGGACGAAGTTGGCCAGTCCCACCCCCCAAGGCTATAGCCCACCCGTTTTTTTGGCCTTTTTCCGCTGGACGAACTTGGCGGCCTGGCCTTCGAACGGTAATTTTTGGGCGCAGCTGTGCCCGAGGCCTATTTTTGGCACATGGAGGGCCCTCACAAAGTCTCGCGCCATTCCGAGTCCGGCGGACGAAGTGGGCTAGCCCCACCCCCCAAGGCTATAGCCCACCCGTTTTTGTGGCCTTTTTCCGCTGGACGAACTTGGAGCCCCGGCCTTCGTGCGGTTATTTTTGGGCGCGGCTGTGCCCGTGGCCTATTTTTGGCACACGGAGGGCCCTCGCAAAGTCTCGCGCCCTTCTGAGTCCGGCAGACGAAGTTGGCCAGCACCACCCCCCAAGGCTATAGCCCAACCGTTTTTGAGGACTTTTTACGCTGGACGAACTTGGCGCCCCGGCCTTCGTGCGGTTATTTTTGGTCAAGGATGTACCCGCGGCCTATTTTTGGCACACGGAGGCCCCTCGCAATGTCTCGCGCCCTTCTGAGTCCGGCGGACGAAGTTGGCCAGCACCACCCCCCAAGGCTATAGCCCACCCGTTTTTGAGGACTTTTTCTGCTGGACGAACTTGGCGCCCCGGCCTTCGGGCGGTTATTTTTGGGCGCGGATGTACCCGCGGCCTATTTTTGGCACACGGAGGCCCCTCGCAAAGTCTCACGCCCTTCTGAGTCCGGCGGACGAAGTTGGCCAGCACCACCCCCCAAGGCTATAGCCCACCCGTTTTTGAGGCCTTTTTCCGCTGGACGAACTTTGCGCCCCGGCCTTCGGGCGGTTATTTTTGGGTGCGGCTGTGCCCGCAGCCTATTTTTCGTACACGGAGGGCCCTCGTAAAGTCTCGCGCCATTCTGAGTCTGGCGGACGAAGTGGGCCAGCCCCACCCCCCAAGGCTATAGCCCACCCGTTTTTGTGGCCTTTTTCCGCTGGACGAAATTGGCGCCCCGGCCTTCGGGCGTTATTTATGGGTGCGGCTGTGCCCGCGGCCTATTTTTGGCACACGGAGGCCCCTCGTAAAGGCTCGCACCATTCCGAGTCCGGTGGACGAAGTTCGCCAGCCCCACCCCTCAAGGCTATAGCCCACCCGTTTTTGTGGCCTTTTTCCGCTGGACGAACTTAGCGCCCCGGCCTTTGGGCTGTTATTTTATAGCGCGGCTGTGCCCTCGGCATATTTTTGGTACACGGTGGGCCCTCGCAAAGTCTCGCTCCATTCCGAGTTCGGCGGACGAAGTCGGCCAGCCCCACCCCCCAAGGCTATAGCCCACCCGTTTTTGTGGCCTTTTTCCGCTGGACGAACTTGGCGACCCGACCTTCGGGCGGTTATTTTTGAGCGCGGCTGTGCCCGCGGCGTATTTTTGGCACACGGAGGGTCCTCGCAAAGTCTCACGCCATTCCGTGCCTGGCGGACGAAGTCGGCCAGCCCCACCCCCCAAGGCTATAGCCCACCCGTTTTTGAGGCCTTTTTCCGCTGGTCGAACTTGGCGCCCCGGCCTTCGGGCGGTTATTTTTGGGTGTGGCTGTGCCCACGGCCTATTTTTGGTACACGGAGGCCCCTCGTAAAGTTTTGCGCCATTCCGAGTCCGGCGGACGAAGCTGGCCAGCCCCACCCCCCAAGGCTATAGCCCACCCGTTTTTGTGGCCTTTTTCCGCGGGACGAACTTGGCGCCTCGGCCTTCGGCCGGTTATTTTTGGGCGTGGCTGTGCCCGTGGCCTATTTTTGGCACACGGAGGCCCCTCGCAAAGTCTCGCGCCATTCCGTGCCTGGCGGACGAAGTCGGCCAGCCCCACCCCCCAAGGCTATAGCCCACCCGTTTTTGAGGCCTTTTTCCGCTGGTCGAACTTGGCGCCCCGGCCTTCGTGCGGTTATTTTTGGTCACGGATGTACCCGCGGCCTATTTTTGGCACACGGAGGCCCCTCGCAATGTCTCGCGCCCTTCTGAGTCCGGCGGACGAAGTTGGCCAGCACCACCCCCCAAGGCTATAGCCCACCCGTTTTTGAGGACTTTTTCCGCTGGACGAACTTGGCGCCCCGGCCTTCGTGCGGTTATTTTTGGGCGCGGATGTACCCGCGGCCTATTTTTGGCACACGGAGGACCCTCGCAAAGTCTCACGCCCTTCTGAGTCCGGCGGACGAAGTTGGCCAGCACCACCCCCCAAGGCTATAGCCCACCCGTTTTTGAGGACTTTTTCCGCTGGACGAACTTGGCGCCCCGGCCTTCGGGCGGTTATTTTTGGGTACGGCTGTGCCCGCAGCCTATTTTTCGTACACGGAGGGCCCTCGTAAAGTCTAGCGCCATTCTGAGTCTGGCGGACGAAGTGGGCCAGCCCCACCCCCCAAGGCTATAGCCCACCCGTTTTTGTGGCCTTTTTCCGCTGGATGAAATTGGCGCCCCGGCCTTCGGGCGTTATTTATGGGTGCGGCTGTGCCCGCGGCCTATTTTTGGCACATGGAGGCCCCTCGTAAAGGCTCGCACCATTCCGAGTCCGGCGGACGAAGTTCGCCAGCCCCACCCCTCAAGGCTATAGCCCACCCGTTTTTGTGGCCTTTTTCCGCTGGACGAACTTAGCGCCCCGGCCTTCGGGCGGTTATTTTTTAGCGCGGCTGTGCCCTCGGCATATTTTTGGTACACGGAGGGCCCTCGCAAAGTCTCGCTCCATTCCGAGTTCGGCAGACGAAGTCGGCCAGCCCCACCCCCCAAGGCTATAGCCCACCCGTTTTTGTGGCCTTTTTCCGCTGGACGAACTTGGCGACCCGACCTTTGGGCGGTTATTTTTGAGCGCGGCTGTGCCCGCGGCGTATTTTTGGCACACGGAGGGTCCTCGCAAAGTCTCACGCCATTCCGTGCCTGGCGGACGAAGTCGGCCAGCCCCACCCCCCAAGGCTATAGCCCACCCGTTTTTGAGGCCTTTTTCCGCTGGTCGAACTTGGCGCCCCGGCCTTCGGGCGGTTATTTTTGGGTGTGGCTGTGCCCACGGCCTATTTTTGGTACACGGAGGCCCCTCGTAAAGTTTTGCGCCTTTCCGAGTCCGGCGGACGAAGCTGGCCAGCCCCACCCCCCAAGGCTATAGCCCACCCGTTTTTGTGGCCTTTTTCCGCTGGACGAACTTGGCGCCCCGGGCTTCGGGCGGTTATTTTTGGGCGCGGCTGTGCCCGTGGCCTATTTTTGGCACACGGAGGGCCCTCGTAAAGTCTCGACCCATTCCGAGTCCAGCGGACGAAGTTGGCCAGACCCGTTTTAGTGGCCTTTTTCCGCTGGACGAACTTGGCGCCCCGGCCTTCGGGCGGTTATTTTTGGGCGCGGCTGTGCCCGAGGCCTATTTTTGGCACACGGAGGGCCCTCGCAAAGTCTCGATCCATTCCGAGTCCGGCGGACGAAGTTGGCCAGCCCCACCCCCCAAGGCTATAGCCCACCCGTTTTTGAGGCCTTTTTCCGCTGGACTAACTTGGCGCCCCGGCCTTCGGTCGGTTATTTTTGGGTGCGGCTGTGCCCGCGGCCTGTTTTTGGCACACGGAGGCCCCTCGCAAAGTCTCGCTCCATTCCGAGTCCGGCGGACGAAGTTCGCCAGCCCCACCCCCCAAGGCTATATCCCACCCGTTTTTGTGGCCTTTCTTCGCTGGACGAACTTGGCGCCCCGGCCTTCGGGTGGTTATTTTTGGGCTCGACTGGGCCCGCGGCCTATTTTTTTCACACGGAGGGCCCTCGCAAAGTCTCGCGCCATTCGGAGTCCGGCGGACGAAGTTGGCCAGCCCCACCCCCAAGGGCTATAGCCGACCCGTTTTTGTGGCCTTTTTCCGCTGGACGAACTTAGCGCCCCGGCCGTCGGGCGGTTATTTTTGAGCGCGGCTGTGCCCGCGGCCTATTTTTGGCACACGGAGGGCCCTCGCAAAGTCGCTCTCAATTCCGAGTCCGGCGGTCGAAGTTGGCCAGCCCCACCCCCCAAGGCTATAGCCCACCCGTTTTTGTGGCCTTTTTCCGCTGGACGAACTTGGCGCCCCGACCTTCGGGCGGTTATTTTTGGGCGCGGCTGTGCCCGCGGCATATTTTGGCACACGGAGGTACCTCGCAAAGTCTCGCGCCATTCCGTGTCTGGCGGACGAAGTGGGCCAGCCCCACCCCCCAAGGCTATAGCCCACCCGTTTTTGAGGCCTTTTTCCGCTGGACTAACTTGGCGCCCCGGCCTTCGGGCGGTTATTTTTGGGCGCGGCTGTGCCCGCGGCCTGTTTTTGGCACACGGAGGCCCCTCGCAAAGTCTCGCTCCATTCCGAGTCCGGCGGACGAATTGGCCAGCCCCACCCCCCAAGGCTATAGCCCACCCGTTTTTGTGGCCTTTCTTCGCTGGACGAACTTGGCGCCCCGGCTTTCGGGTGGTTATTTTTGGGCTTGACTGGGCACGCGGCCTATTTTTTTCACACGGAGGGCCCTCGCAAAGTCTCACGCCATTCGGAGTCCGGCGGACGAAGTTGGCCAGCCCCACCCCCAAGGGCTATAGCCCACCGTTTTAGTGGCCTTTTTCCGCTGGACGAACTTGGCGCCCCGGCCTTCGGGCGGTTATTTTTGGGCGCGGCTGTGCCCGAGGCCTATTTTTGGCACACGGAGGGCCCTCGCAAAGTCTCGATCCATTCCGAGTCCGGCGGACGAAGTTGGCCAGCCCCACCCCCCAAGGCTACAGCCCACCCGTTTTTGTGGCCTTTTTCCGCTGGACGAACTTGGCGGCCCGGCCTTCGGGTGGTTATTTTTGGGCTCGACTGGGCCCGCGGCCTATTTTTTTCACACGGAGGGCCCTCGCAAAGTCTCGCGCCATTCGGAGTCCGGCGGACGAAGTTGGCCAGCCCCACCCCCAAGGGCTATAGCCCACCCGTTTTTGTGGCCTTTTTCCGCTGGACGAACTTAGCGCCCCGGCCGTCGGGCGGTTATTTTTGAGCGCGGCTGTGCCCGCGGCCTATTTTTGGCACACGGAGGGCCCTCGCAAAGTCGCTCTCAATTCCGAGTCCGGCGGTCGGTTGGCCAGCCCCACCCCCAATGGCTATAGCCCACCCGTTTTTGTGGCCTTTTTCCGCTGGACGAACTTGGCGCCCCGACCTTCGGGCGGTTATTTTTGGGCGCGGCTGTGCCCGCGGCATATTTTGGCACACGGAGGTACCTCGCAAAGTCTCGCGCCATTCCGTGTCTGGCGGACGAAGTGGGCCAGCCGCACCCCCCAAGGCTATAGCCCACCCGTTTTTGAGACCTTTTTCCGCTGGACTAACTTGGCGCCCCGGCCTTCGGGCGGTTATTTTTGGGCGCGGCTGTGCCCGTGGCCTATTTTTGGCACACGGAGGGCCCTCGCAAAGTCTCGACCCATTCCGAGTCCAGCGGACGAAGTTGGCCAGCCCCACCCCTGTGGCTACAAACCCACACCTGCGTTTTGTGGCCTTTCTCCGCTGGACGAACTTGGCGCCCCGGGCTTCGGGCGGTTATTTTTGGGCTCGGCTGGGACCGCGGCCTATTTTTTTCACACGGAGGGCCCTCGCAAAGTCTCGCGCCATTCCGAGTCCAGCGGACGAAGTTGGCCAGCCCCAGCCCCCAAGGCTATAGCCCACCCGTTTTAGTGGCCTTTTTCCGCTGGAAGAACTTGGCGTCCCGGCCTTCGTGCGGTTATTTTTGGCGGTGGCTGAGCCCGCGGCCTATTTTTGGCACACGGAGGGCCCTCGTAAAGTTTCGCGCCATTCCGAGTCCGGCGGACGAAGTTGGCCATCCCCACCCCCCAAGGCTATAGCCCACCCGTTTTAGTGGCCTTTTTACGCTGGACGAACTTGGCGCCCCGGCCTTCGGGCAGTTATTATTGGGTGTGGCTGTGCCCGTGGCCTATTTTTGGCACACGGAGGCCCCTCGCAAAGTCTCGCGCCATTCCGAGTCCGGCGGACGAAGTTGGCCAGCCCCACCCCCCAAGGCTATAGCCCACCCGTTTTTGAGGCCTTTTTACGCTGGACGAACTTTCGCCCCGGCCTTTGGGCGGTTATTTTTGGGCGCGGCTGTGCCCGAGGCCTATTTTTGGCACACGTAAGGCCCTCGCAAAGTCTCGATCCATTCCGAGTCCGGCGGACGAAGTTGGCCAGCCCCACCCCCCAAGGCTATAGCCCACCCGTTTTTGTGGCCTTTTTCCGCTGGACGAACTTGGCGCCCCGGCCTTCGGGCTGTTATTTTTCGGCGCGGCTGTGCCCGTGGCCTATTTTTGGCACACGGAGGGCCCTCGCAAAGTCTCAATCCATTCCGAGTCCGGCGGACGAAGTTGACCAGCCCCAACCCCCAAGGCTATAGCCCGCCCGTTTTTGTGGCCTTTTTCCGCTGGACGAACTTGGCGCCCCGGCCTTTGTGCGGTTATTTTTGGGCGCGACTGTGCCCGCGGCCTATTTTTGGCACACGGAGGCCCCTCGCAAAGTCTCACGCCATTCCGAGTCCGGCGGATGAAGTCGGCCAGCCCCACCCCCCAAGGCTATAGCCAACCCGTTTTTGAGGCCTTTTTCCGCTGGACGAACTTGGCGCCCTGGCCTTCGGGCGGTTATTTTTGGGCGCGGCTGTGCCCGCGGCATATTTTGGCACACGGAGGTACCTCGGAAAGTCTCGCGCCATTCCGTGTCTGGCGGACGAAGTGGGCCAGCCCCACCCCCCAAGGCTATAGCCCACCCGTTTTTGAGGCCTTTTTCCGCTGGACGAACTTGGCGCCCCGGCCTTCGGGCGGTTATTTTTGGGCGCGGCTGTGCCCGCGGCCTATTTTTGGCACACGGAGGCCCCTCGCAAAGTCTCGCTCCATTCCAAGTCCGGCGGACGAAGTTGGCCAGCCCCACCCCCCAAGGCTATAGCCCACCCGTTTTTGTGGCCTTTCTTCGCTGGACGAACTTGGCGCCCCGGCCTTCGGGTGGTTATTTTTGGGCTCGACTGGGTCCGCGGCCTATTTTTTTCACACGGAGGGCCCTCGCAAAGTCTAGCGCCATTCGGAGTCCGGCGGACGAAGTTGGCCAGCCCCACCCCCAAGGGCTATAGCCCACCCGTTTTAGTGGCCTTTTTCCGCTGGACGAACTTGGCGCCCCGGCCTTCGAGCGGTTATTTTTGGACGCGGCTGTGCCCGTGGCCTATTTTTGGCACACGGAGGCCCCTCGTAAAGTCTCGCGCCATTCCGAATCCGGCGGACGAAGTTGGCCAGCCCCACCCCCCAAGGCTACAGCCCACCCGTTTTTGTGGCCTTTTTCCGCTGGACGAACTTGGCGCCCCGACCTTCGTGCGGTTATTTTTGGGCGCGGCTGTGCCCGTGGCCTATTTTTGGCACACGGAGGGCCCTCGCAAAGTCTCGCTCCATTCCGAGTCCAGCGGACGAAGTTGGCCAGCCCCACCCCCCAGGGCTACAGCCCACCCGTTTTTGTGGCCTTTCTCCGCTGGACGAACTTGGCGCCCCGGGCTTCGGGCTGTTATTTTTGGGCTCGGCTGGGACCGCGGCCTATTTTTTTCACACGGAGGGCCCTCGCAAAGTCTCGCGCCATTCCGAGTCCGGCGGACGAAGTAGGCCAGCCCCACCCCCCAAGGCTATAGCCCACCCGTTTTAGTGGCCTTTTTCCGCTGGACGAACTTGGCGCCCCGGCCTTCGGGCGGTTATTATTGGGTACGGCTGTGCCTGTGGCCCATTTTTGGCACACGGAGGCCCCTTGCAAAGTCTCGCGCCATTCCGAGTCCGGCGGACGAAGTTGGCCAGCCCCACCCCCCAAGGCTATAGCCCACCCGTTTTTTAAGCCTTTTTACGCTGGACGAACTTTCGCCCCGGCCTTTGGGCGGTTATTTTTGGGTGTGGCTGTGCCCGTGGCCTATTTTTGGCACATTGAGGGCCCTCGCAAAGTCTCGATCCATTCCGAGTCCAGCGGACGAAGTTGGCCAGCCCCACCCCCCAAGGCTACAGCCCACCCGTTTTTGTGGCCTTTTTCCGCTGGACGAACTTGGCGTCCCGGCCTTCGTGCGGTTATTTTTGGCTGTGGCTGTCCCCGCGGCCTATTTTTGGCACATGGAGGGCCCTCGTAAAGTTTCGCGCCATTCCGAGTCCGGCGGACGAAGTTGGCCAGCCCCACCCCCCAAGGCTATAGCCCACCCGTTTTAGTGGCCTTTTTCCGCTGGACGAACTTGGCTCCCCGGCCTTCGGGCAGTTATTATTGGGTGCGGCTGTGCCCACGGCCTATTTTTGGCACACGGAGGGCCCTCGTAAAGTTTCGCACCATTCCGAGTCCGGCGGACGAAGTTGGCCAGCCCCACCCAACAAGGCTATAGCCCACCCGTTTTTGTGGCCTTTTTCCGCGGGACGAACTTGGCGCCCCGGTCTTCGGGTGGTTATTTTTGGACGCGGCTGTGCCCGCGGCCTATTTTTGGCACACGGAGGCCCCTCGCAAAGTCTCGCGCCATTCCGAGTGCGGCGGACGAACTTGGCCAGCCCCACCCCCCAAGGCTATAGCCCACCCGTTTTTGTGGCCTTTTTCCGCTGGACGAACTTGGTGCCCCGGCCTTCGGACGGTTATTTTTGGGCGCGGCTGTGCCCGCTGCCTATTTTTGGCACATGGAGGGCCCTCGCAAAGTCTCGCTCCATTCCGAGTCTGGCGGACAAAGTGGGCCAGCCCCACCCCCCAAGGCTATAGCCCACCCGTTTTTGTGGCCTTTCTCCGCTGGACGAACTTGGCGCCCCGGCCTTCGGGCAGTTATTTTTGGGCTCGACTGGGCCCGCGGCCTATTTGTTTCACACGGAGGGCCCTCGCAATGTCTCGCGCCATTCCGAGTCCGGCGGACGAAGTTGGCCAGCCCCACCCCACAAGGCTATAGCCCACCCGTTTTTGTGGCCTTTTTCCGCTGGACGAACTTGGCGCCCCGGCCTTCGGATGGTTATTTTTGGGCGCGTCTGTGCCCGCGGCCTATTTTTGGCACACGGAGGGCCCTCGCAAAGTCTCGCTCCATTCCGAGTCCGGCGGTCGAAGTTGGCCAGCCCCACCCCCCAAGGCTATAGCCCACCCGTTTTTGTGTCCTTTTTCCGCTGGACGAACTTGGCGCCCCGACCTTCGGGCGGATATTTTTGGGCGCGGCTGTGCCCGCTGCCTATTTTGGTACATGGAGGTACCTCGCAAAGTCTCGCGCCATTCCGAGTCTGGCGGACGAAGTGGGCCAGCCCCACCCCCCAACGCTATAGCCCACCCGTTTTTGAGGCCTTTTTCCGCTGGACGAACTTGGCGACCCGGCCTTCGGGCGGTTATTTTTGGACGCGGCTGTACACGCGGCCTATTTTTAGCACACGGAGGACCCTCGCAAAGTCTCGCGCCATTCCGAGTCCGGCGGACGAAGTTGGCCAGCCCCACCCCCCAAGGCTACAGCCAACCCGTTTTTGTGGACTTTTTCCGCTGGACGAACTTGGCGCCCCGGCCTTCGGGCGGCTATTTTTGGGCGCGGCTGTGCCCGTGGCCTATTTTTGGCACACGAAGGCCCCTCGCAAAGTCTCGCGCCATTCCGAGTCCAGCGGGCGAAGTTGACCAGCCCCACCCCACAAGGCTATAGCCCACCCGTTTTTGGGGCCTTTTTCCGCTGGACGAACATGGCGCCCCGGCCTTTGGGAGGTTATTTTTGGGCGCGGCTGTGGCCGCGTCCTATTTTTGGCAAACGGAGGCCCCTCACAAAGTCTCGCGCTATTCCGAGTCCGGCGGACGAAGCTGGCCTGCCCCCCCACCAAGGCTATAGCCCACCCGTTTTTGTGGCCGTTTTCCGCTGGACGAACTTGGCGCCCCAGCCTTCGGGCGGTTATTTTTGATCGCGGCTGTGCCCGCGGCCTATTTTTAGCACACGGAGGACCCTCACAAAGTCTCACGCCAGTCCGAATCCGGCGGATGAAATTGGCCAGCCCCATCCCCCAAGGCTATAGCCCACCCGTTTTTGTGGCTTTTTTCCGCTGGATGAACTTGTCGCCCCGGCCGTCGGGCGGTTATTTTTGGGCGCGGCTGTGCCCGCAGCCTATTTTTGGCACACGAAGGGCCCTCTCAAAGTCTCGCGCCATTCGGAGTCCGGCGGACGAAGTGGGCCAGCCCCACCCCCCTAGGCTATAGCCTACCTGTTTTTGTGGCCTTTTTCCGCTGGACGAACTTGGCGCCCCGGCCTTCGGGCGGTTATTTTTGGGCGCGGCTGTGTCCGCGGCCTATTTTTGGCACACGGAGGGCCCTCGCAAAGTCTCACGCCATTCCGAGTCCGGCGGACGAAGTGGTCCAGGTGCCAAGGCTATAGCCCACCCGTTTTTGTGGCCTTTTTCCGCTGGACGAACTTGGCGCCCCGGCCTTCGGTCCGTTATTTTTGGGCTCCGCTATGCCGGCGGCCTATTTTTGGCACACGGAGGGCCCTCACAAAGTCTCGCGCCCTTCCGAGTCTGGCGGACGAAGTCGGCCAGCCCCGCCCCCAAAGGCTATAGCCCACCCGTTTTTGTGTCCTTTTCTACTGGACGAACTTGCCGCCCCGGCCTTCGGGCGGTTATTTTTGGGCGCGGCTGTGCCCGCGGCCTATTTTTGGCACACGGAGGCCCCTCGCAAAATCTCACGCCATTCCGAGTCCGGCGGACGAAGTGGGCCAGCCCCACCCCCCCAGGCTATAGCCCACCCGTTTTTGTGGCCTTTTTCCGCTGGACGAACTTGGCGCCCCGGCCTTCGGGCGGTTATTTTTGGGCACGGCTGTGCCCGAGGCCTATTTTTAGCACATGGAGGACCCTCAAAAACTCTCGCGCCAGTCCGAGTCCGGCGGACGAAGTGGGCCAGCCCCACCCCCAAGGCTATAGCCCACCCGTTTTTGTGGCCTTTTTCCGCTGGACGAACTTCGCGCCCCGGCATACGGGCGGTTATTTAGGCTGTGTCCGTGGCCTATTTTTAGCACACGGAGGGCCCTCGCAAAGTCTCGCGCCATTCCGAGTCCGGCGGACTAAGTTGGCCAGCCCTACCCCGCAAGCCTATAGCCCACCCGTTTTTGTGGCCTTTTTCCGCTAAACGAACATGGCGACCCGGCCTTCGGGCGGTTATTTTTGGGCGCGGCTGTGCCCGCGGCTTCCTTTTGGCACACGGAGGCCCGCAATGTCTCGCGGCATTCCGAGTCCGGCGGACGAAGTTGGCCAGCCCCACCCCGCAAGCCTATAGCCCACCCGTTTTTGTGGCCTTTTTCCGCTGGACGAACTTGGCGCCCCGGCCTTCGGGCGTTTATTTTTGGGCGCGGCTGTGCCCACGGCCTATTTTTGGCACACGGAGGCCCCTCGCAAAGTCTCGCGCCATTCCGAGTCCAGCGGGCGAAGTTGGCCAGCCCCACCCCCCAAGGCTATAGCCCACCCATTTTTGTGGCCTTTTTCCGCTGGACGAACTTGGCGCCCCGGCCTTTGGGCGGGTATTTTTGGGCGCGGCTGTGGCCGCGTCCTATTTTTGGCAAACGGAGGCCCCTCACAAAGTCTCGCGCCAGTCCGAATCTGGCAGACGAAATTGGCCAGCCCAACCTCCCAAGGCTATAGCCCACCCGTTTTTGTGGCCTTTTTTCCGTTGGACGAACTTGGCGCCCCGGCCTTCGGGCAGTTATTTTTGGGCGCGGCTGTGCCCGTGGCCTATTTTTGGCACACGAAGGGCCCTCGCAAAGTATAGTGCCATTCCGAGTCCGGCGGACGAAGTTGGCCAGCCCCACCCCCCAAGGCTATAGCCTACACGTTTTTGTGGCCTTTTTCCGCTGGACGAACTTGGTGCCCCGGCCTTCGGGCAGTTATTTTTGGGAGCGGCTGTACCCGCGGTGTAATTTTGGCACACGGAGGGCCCTCGCAAAGTCTCACGCCATTCCGAGTCCGGCGGACGAAGTGGTCCATGTGCCAAGGCTATAGCCCACCCGTTTTTGTGGCCTTTTTCCGCTGGACGAACTTGGCGCCCCGGCCTTCGGTCCGTTATTTTTGGGCTCCGCTATGCCCACGGCCTATTTTTGGCACACGGAGGGCCCTCACAAAGTCTCGCGCCCTTCCGAGTCTGGCGGACGAAGTCGGCCAGCCCCGCCCCCAAAGGCTATAGCCCACCCGTTTTTGTGTCCTTTTCTGCTGGACGAACTTGGCGCCCCGGCCTTCGGGCGGTTATTTTTGGGCGCTGCTATGGCCACGGCCTATTTCTGGCACATGGAGGGCCCTCGCAAAGTCTCGCGCCATTCCGAGTCCGGCAGGCGAAGTTGGCAAGCCCCAACCCCAAGGCTATAGCCCACCCATTTTTGTGGCCTTTTTCCGCTGGACGAACTTGGCGCCCCGGCCTTTGGGCGGTTATTTTTGGGCGCCGCTATGCCCGCGGCCTATTTTTGGCACACGCAGGGCCCTCGCAAAGTCTCACGCCATTCCGAGTCTGGCGGACGAAGTGGGCCGGGTGCCAAGGCTATAGCCCACCCGTTTTTGTGGCCTTTTTCCGCTGGACGAACTTGGCGCCCCAGCCTTCGGGCGGTTATTTTTAGGTGCGGCTGTGCCCGCGGCCTATTTTTGGCACACGGAGGCCCCTCGGAAAGTCTCGGACCATTCCGAGTCCGGCGGACGAAGTAGGCCAGCCCCACCTCCCAAGGCTATAGCCCACCCGTTTTTGTGGCCTTTTTCCGCTGGACGAACTTGGCGCCCTGGCCTTCGGGCGGTTATTTTTGGGCGCGGCTGTGCCCGCGACCTATTTTTGGCACACAGAGGCCCCTCGCAAAGTCTAGCGCCATTCGAGTCCGGCGGACGAAGTTGGCCAGCCCCACCCCCCAAGGCTATAGCCCACCCATTTTTGTGGCCTTTTTCCGCTGGACGAACTTGGCGCCCCGGCCTTCGGGCGGTTATTTTTTGGCGCGGCTGTGCCCGCGGCCTATTTTTGGCACACGGAGGCCCCTCGGAAAGTCTCGCGCCATTCCGAGTCCGGCGGACGAAGTAGGCCAGCCCCACCTCCCAAGGCTATAGCCCACCCGTTTTTGTGGCCTTTTTCCGCTGGACGAACTTGGCACCCCGGCCTTTGGGCGGTTATTTTTGGGCGCGGCTGTTCCCACGGCATATTTTTGGCACACGGAGGGCCGTCGCAAAGTCTCCCGCCACTCCGAGTCCGGCGGACAAAGTGGGCCGGGTGCCAAGGCTATAGCCCACCCGTTTTTGTGGCCTTTTTCCGCTGGACGAACTTGGCGCCCCAGCCTTCGGGCGGTTATTTTTGGGCGCCGCTATGCCCGCGGCCTTTTTTTGGTACACGGAGGGCCCTCGCAAAGTCTAGTGCCATTCCGAGTCCGGCGGACGAAGTTGGCCAGCCCCACCCCCCAAGGCTATAGCCTACCCGTTTTTGTGGCCCCTTTTCGTTGGACGAACTTGGTGCCCCGGCCTTCGGGCGGTTATTTTTAGGTGCGGCTGTGCCCGCGGCCTATTTTTGGCACACGGAGGCCCCTCAAAAACTCTCGCGCCAGTCCGATTCCGGCGGACGAAGTTGGCCAGCCCCGCCCCCAAGGCTATAGCCCACCCGTTTTTGTGGCCTTTTTCCGCTGGACGAACTTGGCGCCCCGGCCTTCGGGCGGTTATTTTTTGGCGTGGCTGTGTCCGCGGCCTATCTTTGGCACACGGAGGCCCCTCAAGAACTCTCGCGCCATTCCGAGTCCGGCGGACGAAGTTGGCCAGCCCCACCCCCAAGGCTATAGCCCACCCATTTTTGTGGCCTTTTTCCGCTGGACGAACTTGGCGCCCCGGCCTTCGGGCAGTTATTTTTGGGCGCGGCTGTGCCCGCGGCCTATTTTTGGCACACGGAGGGCCCTCGCAAAGTCTCGCGCCATTCCGAGTCTGGCAGGCGAAGTTGGCAAGCCCCACCCCCCAAGGCTATAGCCCACCCGTTTTTGTGGCCTTTTTCCGCTGGACGAGCTTGGCGCCCCGGCCTTTGGGCGGTTATTTTTGGGCGCCGCTATGCCCGCGGCCGATTTTTGGCACACGGAGGGCCCTCGCAAAGTCTCGCGCCATTCCGAGTCTGGCAGGCGAAGTTGGCAAGCCCCACCCCCCAAGGCTATAGCCCACCCGTTTTTGTGGCCTTTTTCCGCTGGACGAACTTGGCGCCCCGGCCTTCGGGCAGTTATTTTTGGGTGCGGCTGTGCCCGCGACCTATTTTTGGCACACAGAGGCCCCTCGCAAAGTCTAGCGCCATTCGAGTCCGGCGGACGAAGTTGGCCAGCCCCACCTCCCAAGGCGATAGCCCACCCGTTTTTGTGGCCTTTTTCCGCTGGACGAACTTGGCGCCCCGGCCTTCGGGCGGTTATTTTTTGGCGCGGCTGTGTCCGCGGCCTATTTTTGGCACACGGAGGCCCCTCAAGAACTCTCGCGCCATTCCGAGTCCGGCGGACGAAGTTGGCCAGCCCCACCCCCAAGGCTATAGCCCACCCATTTTTGTGGCCTTTTTCCGCTGGACGAACTTGGCGCCCCGGCCTTCGGGCAGTTATTTTTGGGCGCGGCTGTGCCCGCGGCCTATTTTTGGCACACGGAGGGCCCTCGCAAAGTCTCGCGCCATTCCGAGTCCGGCAGGCGAAGTTGGCAAGCCCCACCCCCCAAGGCTATAGCCCACCCGTTTTTGTGGCCTTTTTCCGCTGGACGAACTTGGCGCCCCGGCCTTCGGGCAGTTATTTTTGGGCACGGCTGTGCCCGCGGCCTATTTTTGGCACACGGAGGGCCCTCGCAAAGTCTCGCGCCATTCCGAGTCCAGCAGGCGAAGTTGGCAAGCCCCAACCCCCAAGGCTATAGCCCACCCGTTTTTGTGGCCTTTTTCCGCTGGACGAACTTGGCGCCCCGGCCTTTGGGCGGTTATTTTTGGGCGCCGCTATGCCCGCGGCCTATTTTTGGCACACGGAGGGCCCTCGCAAAGTCTCGCGCCATTCCGAGTCCGGCGGACGAAGTGGGCCGGGTGCCAAGGCTATAGCCCACCCGTTTTTGTGGCCTTTTTCCGCTGGACGAACTTGGCGCCCCGGCCTTCGGGCAGTTATTTCTGGGCGCGGCTGTGCCCGCGGCCTATTTTTGGCACACGGAGGGCCCTCGCAAAGTCTCGCGCCATACCGAGTCCCGCTGCCGACGTTGCCAAGCCCCCCCCCCCAAGGCTATAGCCCACCCGTTTTTGTGGCCTTTTTCCGCTGGACGAACTTGGCGCCCCGGCCTTTGGGCGGTTATTTTTGGGCGCCGCTATGCCCGCGGCCTATTTTTGGCACACGGAGGGCCCTCGCAAAGTCTCGCGCCATCCCGAGTCCGGCGGACGAAGTGGGCCGGGTGCCAAGGCTATAGCCCACCCGTTTTTGTGGCCTTTTTCCGCTGGACGAACTTGGCGCCCCGGCCTTCGGGCGGTTATTTTTGGGAGCCGCTATGCCCGCGGCCTATTTTTGGTACATGGAGGGCCCTCGCAAAGTCTCACGCCATTCCGAGTCTGGCGGACGAATTCGGCCAGCTCCACCCCCCAAGGCTATAGGCCACCCGTTTTTGTGTCCTTTTCCGCTGGGCGAACATGGCGCCCCGACCTTCGGGCGGTTATTTTTGGACGCGGCCGTGCCCGCTGCCTATTTTTGATACACGAAGGGCCCTCGCAAAGTCTAGTGCCATTCCGAGTCCGGCGGACGAAGTCGGCCAGCCCCACCCCCCAAGGCTATAGCCTTCCCGTTTTTGTGGCCTTTTTCCGCTGGACGAACTTGGTGCCCCGGCCTTCGGGCGGTTATTTTTGGGTGCGGCTGTGCCCGCGGCCTATTTTTGGCACACGGAGGCCCCTCGGAAAGTCTCGCGCCATTCCGAGTCCGGCGGACGAAGTAGGCCAGCCCCACCTCCCAAGGCTATAGCCCACCCGTTTTTGTGGCCTTTTTCCGCTGGAGAGAAACTTGGCACCCCGGCCTTTGGGCGGTTATTTTTGGGCGCGGCTGTGCCCGCGGCCTATTTTTGGCACACGGAGGGCCCTCGCAAAGTCTCGCGCCATTCCGAGTCCAGCAGGCGAAGTTGGCAAGCCCCAACCCCCAAGGCTATAGCCCACCCGTTTTTGTGGCCTTTTTCCGCTGGACGAACTTGGCGCCCCGGCCTTTGGGCGGTTATTTTTGGGCGCCGCTATGCCCGCGGCCTATTTTTGGCACACGGAGGGCCCTCGCAAAGTCTCGCGCCATCCCGAGTCCGGCGGACGAAGTGGGCCGGGTGCCAAGGCTATAGCCCACCCGTTTTTGTGGCCTTTTTCCGCTGGACGAACTTGGCGCCCCGGCCTTCGGGCGGTTATTTTTGGGAGCCGCTATGCCCGCGGCCTATTTTTGGCACATGGAGGGCCCTCGCAAAGTCTCACGCCATTCCGAGTCTGGCGGACGAATTCGGCCAGCTCCACCCCCCAAGGCTATAGGCCACCCGTTTTTGTGTCCTTTTCCGCTGGGCGAACATGGCGCCCCGACCTTCGGGCGGTTATTTTTGGACGCGGCCGTGCCCGCTGCCTATTTTTGATACACGAAGGGCCCTCGCAAAGTCTAGAGCCATTCCGAGTCCGCGGACGAAGTCGCCAGCCCCACCCCCAAGGCTATAGCCTTCCTGCCAGTGGCCTTTTTCCGCTGGACGAACTTGGTGCCCCGGCCTTCGGGCGGTTATTTTTGGGTGCGGCTGTGCCCGCGGCCTATTTTTGGCACACGGAGGCCCCTCGGAAAGTCTCGCGCCATTCCGATTCCGGCGGACGAAGTAGGCCAGCCCCCACTCCCAAGGGCTATAGCCCACCGTTTTTTGTGGCCTTTTCCGCTGGAGAGAAACTTGGCACCCCGGCCTTTGGGCGGTTATTTTTGGGCGCGGCTGTGCCCGCGGCATATTTTTGGTACACGGAGGGCCGTCACAAAGTCTCGCGCCACTCCGAGTCCGGCGGACAAAGTGGGCCGGGTGCCAAGGCTATAGCCCACCCGTTTTTGTGGCCTTTTTCCGCTGGACGAACTTGGCGCCCCGGCCTTCGGGCGGTTATTTTTGGGCGCCGCTATGCCCGGGGCCTTTTTTTGGTACACGGAGGGCCCTCGCAAAGTCTAGTGCCATTCCGAGTCCGGCGGATTTGTTGGCCAGCCCCACCCCCAAGGCTATAGCCTACCCGTTTTTGTGGCCTTTTTCCGCTGGACGAACTTATTTCCCCGGCCTTCGGCGGTTATTTTTAGGGTGCGGCTGTGCCCGCGCCTATTTTTGGCACATTTGGAGGCCCCTCGGAAAGTCTCGCCCCATTCCGAGTCAGGCGGACGAAGTGGGCCAGCCCCACCCCCCAAGGCGATAGCCCACCCGTGTTGGTGGCCTTTTTCCGCGGGACGAACATGGCGACGCGGCCTTCGGGCGGTTATTTTTAGGTGCGGCTGTGCCCGCGGCCTATTTTTGGCACACGGAGGCCCCTCGGAAAGTCTCGCGCCATTCCGAGTCCGGCGGACGAAGTGGGCCGGGTGCCAAGGCTATAGCCCACCCGTTTTTGTGGCCTTTTTCCGCTGGACGAACTTGGCGCCCCGGCCTTCGGGCAGTTATTTTTGGGCTCGGCTGTGGCCCCGGCCTCTTTTTGGCACACGGATGGCCCTCGCAAAGTCTAGTGCCATTCCGAGTCCGGCGGACGAAGTCGGCCAGCCCCACCTCCCAAGGCTATAGCCCACCCGTTTTTGTGGCCTTTTCCGCTGGACGAACTTGGCGCCCTGGCCTTCGGGCGCTTATTTTTGGGCGCGGCTGTGCCCGCGACCTATTTTTGGCACACAGAGGCCCCTCGCAAAGTCTATCGCCATTCGAGTCTGGCGGACGAAGTGGGCCAGCCCCACCTCCCAAGGCGATAGCCCACCCGTTTTTGTGGCCTTTTTCCGCTGGACGAACTTGGCGCCCCGGCCTTCGGGCAGTTATTTTTAGCGCGCTGTGCCCGCGGCCTATTTTTGGCACACGGAGGCCCCTCAAGAACTCTCGCGCTATTCCGAGTCCGGCGGACGAAGTTGGCCAGCCCCACCCCCAAGGCTATAGCCCACCCATTTTGTGGCCTTTTCCGCTGGACGAACTTGGCGCCCGGCCTTCGGGGTTATTTTGACGCGGCTGTGCCCGGCCTATTTTTGCCACACGGAGGGCCCTCGCAAAGTCTCGCGCCATTCCGAGTCCGGCAGCGGTTTGGCAAGCCCCACCCCCCAAGGCTATAGCCCACCCGTTTTTGTGGCCTTTTTCCGCTGGACGAACTTGGCGCCCCGGCCTTTGGGCGGTTATTTTTGGGCGCCGCTATGCCCGCGGCCTATTTTTGGCACACGAAGGGCCCTCGAAAAGTCTCGCGCCATTCCGAGTCTGGCGGACGAAGTGGGCCGGGTGCCAAGGCTATAGCCCACCCGTTTTGTGGCCTTTTTCCGCTGGACGAACTTGGCGCCCCGGCCTTCGGGCGGTTATTTTTGGGCGCCGCTATGCCCGCGGCCTATTTTTGGCACACGGAGGGCCCTCGCAAAGTCTCGCGCCATTCCGAGTCTGGCGGACGAATTCGACCAGCTCCACCCCCCAAGGCTATAGCCCATCCGTTTTTGTGTCCTTTTCCGCTGGACGAACATGGCGCCCCGACCTTCGGGCGGTTATTTTTGGACGCGCCTGTGCCCGCTGCCTATTTTTGATACACGAAGGGCCCTCGCAAAGTCTAGTGCCATTCCGAGTCCGGCGGACGAAGTCGGCCAGCCCCACCCCCCAAGGCTATAGCCTACCCGTTTTTGTGGCCTTTTTCCGCTGGACGAACTTGGTGCCCCGGCCTTCGGGTGGTTATTTTTGGGTGCGGCTGTGCCCGCGGCCTATTTTTGGCACACGGAGGCCCCTCGGAAAGTCTCGCGCCATTCCGAGTCCGGCGGACGAAGTAGGCCAGCCCCACCTCCCAAGGCTATAGCCCACCCGTTTTTGTGGCCTTTTTCCGCTGGACGAACTTGGCGCCCTGGCCTTCGGGCGGTTATTTTTGGGCGCGGCTGTGCCCGCGACCTATTTTTGGCACACAGAGGCCCCTCGCAAAATCTAGCGCCATTCGAGTCCGGCGGACGAAGTTGGCCAGCCCCACCTCCCAAGGCGATAGCCCATCCGTTTTTGTGGCCTTTTTCCGCTGGACGAACTTGGCGCCCCGGCCTTCGGGCGGTTACTTTTTGGCGCGGCTGTGCCCGCGGCCTATTTTTGGCACACGGAGGCCCCTCAAGAACTCTCGTGCCATTCCGAGTCCGGCGGACGAAGTTGGCCAGCCCCACCCCCAAGGCTATAGCCCACCCATTTTTGTGGCCTTTTTCCGCTGGACGAACTTGGCGCCCCGGCCTTCGGGCGGTTATTTTTTGGCGCGGCTGTGCCCGCGGCCTATATTTGGAACACGGAGGGCCCTCGCAAAGTCTCGCGCCATTCCGAGTCCGGCGGGCCGAGTTGGCCAGCCCCACCCGCAAGCCTATAGCCCACCCGTTTTGGGGCCTTTTCCCGCTGGACGAACTTGGCGCCCCGGCCTTCGGGTGGTTATTTTTGGGCTCGGCTGTGGCCCCGGCCTATTTTTGGCACACGGATGGCCCTCGCAAAGTCTCGCGCCATTCCGAGTCCGGCGGGATGGTTGGCCAGCCCCACCCCCAAGGCTATAGCCCACCCATTTTTGTGGCCTTTTTCCGCTGAACGAACTTGGCGCCCTGGCATTCGGGCAGTTATTTTTTAGCGTGGCCGTGCCCTTGGCCTATTTTTGGCACACGGAGGCCGCTCGCAAAGTCTCGCGCCTTCCGAGTCCGGCGGACGAAGTTGGCCAGCCCCACCCCCCAAGGCTATAGCCCACCCGTTTTTGTGGCCTTTTTCCGCTGGATGAAGTTGGCGCCCCGGCCTTCGGGCGGTTATTGTTGGGTGCGGCTGTGCCCGCGGCCTATTTTTGGAACACGGTGGGCCCTCGCAAAGTCTCGCGCCATTCCGAGTCCGGCGGACGAAGTTGGCCAGCCCCACCCCCAAGGCTATAGCCCATCCGTTTTTGTGGCCTTTTTCCGCTGGACGAACTTGGCGCCCCGGCCTTCGGGTTGTTATTTTTGGGCGCGGCTGTGCCGTGGCCTATTTTTAGCACACGGAGGTCCCTCGCAAAGTCTCGCGCCATTCCGAGTCCGGCGGACGAAGTTGGCCAGCCCCACCCCCCAAGGCTATAGCCCACCCATTTTTGTGGCCTTTTTCCGCTGGACGAACTTGGCGCCCTGGCATTCGGGCAGTTATTTTTTAGCGTGGCCATGCCCTTGGCCTATTTTTGGCACACGGAGGCCGCTCGCAAAGTCTCGCGCCATTCCGAGTCCGGCGGACGAAGTTGGCCAGCCCCACCCCCCAAGGCTATAGCCCACCCGTTTTTGTGGCCTTTTTCCGCAGGACGAAGTTGGCGCCCCGGCCTTCGGGCGGTTATTGTTGGGCGCGGCTGTGCCCGCGGCCTATTTTTGGAACATGGAGGGCCCTCGCAAAGTCTTGCACCATTCCGAGTCCGGCGGACGAAGTTGGCCAGCCCCACCCCCAAGGCTATAGCCCACCCGTTTTTGTGGCCTTTTTCCGCTGGACGAACTTGGCGCCCCGGCCTTCGAGTGGTTATTTTTGGGCGCGGCTGTGCCTGCGGCCTATTTTTGGCACACGGAGGCCCCTCAAAAACTCTCGCGCCAGTCCGATTCCGGCGGACGAAGTTGGCCAGCCCCGCCCCCAAGGCTATAGCCCACCCGTTTTTGTGGCCTTTTTCCGCTGGACGAACTTGGCGCCCCGGCCTTCGGGCGGTTATTTTTTGGCGTGGCTGTGTCCGCGGCCTATCTTTGGCACACGGAGGCCCCTCAAGAACTCTCGCGCCATTCCGAGTCCGGCGGACGAAGTTGGCCAGCCCCACCCCCAAGGCTATAGCCCACCCATTTTTGTGGCCTTTTTCCGCTGGACGAACTTGGCGCCCCGGCCTTCGGGCCGTTATTTTTGGACGCGGCTGTGCCCGCGGCCTATTTTTGGCACACGGAGGGCCCTCGCAAAGTCTCGCGCCATTCCGAGTCTGGCAGGCGAAGTTGGCAAGCCCCACCCCCCAAGGCTATAGCCCACCCGTTTTTGTGGCCTTTTTCCGCTGGACGAACTTGGCGCCCCGGCCTTTGGGCGGTTATTTTTGGGCGCCGCTATGCCCGCGGCCTATTTTTGGCACACGGAGGGCCCTCGCAAAGTCTCGCGCCATTCCGAGTCCGGCGGACGAAGTGGGCCGGGTGCCAAGGCTATAGCCCACCCGTTTTTGTGGCCTTTTTCCGCTGGACGAACTTGGCGCCCCGGCCTTCGGGCAGTTATTTTTGGGTGCGGCTGTGCCCGCGACCTATTTTTGGCACACAGAGGCCCCTCGCAAAGTCTAGCGCCATTCGAGTCCGGCGGACGAAGTTGGCCAGCCCCACCTCCCAAGGCGATAGCCCACCCGTTTTTGTGGCCTTTTTCCGCTGGACGAACTTGGCGCCCCGGCCTTCGCGCGGTTATTTTTTGGCGCGGCTGTGTCCGCGGCCTATTTTTGGCACACGGAGGCCCCTCAAGAACTCTCGCGCCATTCCGAGTCCGGCGGACGAAGTTGGCCAGCCCCAACCCCAAGGCTATAGCCCACCCATTTTTGTGGCCTTTTTCCGCTGGACGAACTTGGCGCCCCGGCCTTCGGGCAGTTATTTTTGGGTGCGGCTGTGCCCGCGACCTATTTTTGGCACACAGAGGCCCCTCGCAAAGTCTAGCGCCATTCGAGTCCGGCGGACGAAGTTGGCCAGCCCCACCTCCCAAGGCGATAGCCCACCCGTTTTTGTGGCCTTTTTCCGCTGGACGAACTTGGCGCCCCGGCCTTCGCGCGGTTATTTTTTGACGCGGCTGTGTCCGCGGCCTATTTTTGGCACACGGAGGCCCCTCAAGAACTCTCGCGCCATTCCGAGTCCGGCGGACGAAGTTGGCCAGCCCCAACCCCAAGGCTATAGCCCACCCATTTTTGTGGCCTTTTTCCGCTGGACGAACTTGGCGCCCCGGCCTTCGGGCAGTTATTTTTGGGCGCGGCTGTGCCCACGGCCTATTTTTGGCACACGGAGGGCCCTCGCAAAGTCTCGCGCCATTCCGAGTCTGGCGGACGAAGTGGGCCGGGTGCCAAGGCTATAGCCCACCCGTTTTTGTGGCCTTTTTCCGCTGGACGAACTTGGCGCCCCGGCCTTCGGGCAGTTATTTTTGGGTGCGGCTGTGCCCGCGACCTTTTTTTGGCACACAGAGGCCCCTCGCAAAGTCTAGCGCCATTCGAGTCCGGCGGACGAAGTTGGCCAGCCCCACCTCCCAAGGCGATAGCCCACCCGTTTTTGTGGCCTTTTTCCGCTGGACGAACTTGGCGCCCCGGCCTTCGCGCGGTTATTTTTTGGCGCGGCTGTGTCCGCGGCCTATTTTTGGCACACGGAGGCCCCTCAAGAACTCTCGCGCCATTCCGAGTCCGGCGGACGAAGTTGGCCAGTCCCACCCCCCAAGCCTATATAGCCCACCCGTTTTTGTGGCCTTTTTCCGCTGGAGAAACTTGGCGCCCCAGCCTTCGGGCAGTTTTTTTTGTGCGCGGGTGTGCCCACGGCCTATTTTTGGCACACGGAGGGCCCTCGCAAAGTCTCGCGCCATTCCGAGTCCGGCGGACGATGTTGGCCAGCCCCACCCTCCAGGGCTATAGCCCACCCGTTTTTGTGGCCTTTTTCCGCTGGACGAACTTGGCGCCCCGGCCTTCGGGCAGTTATTTTTGGGCGCGGCTGTGCCCGCGGCCTATTTTTGGCACACGGAGGGCCCTCGCAAAGTCTCGCGCCATTCCGAGTCCAGCAGGCGAAGTTGGCAAGCCCCAACCCCCAAGGCTATAGCCCACCCGTT
This sequence comes from Citrus sp. QX-2021, assembly GCA_030444885.1. Taxonomy (NCBI): domain Eukaryota; kingdom Viridiplantae; phylum Streptophyta; class Magnoliopsida; order Sapindales; family Rutaceae; genus Citrus; species Citrus sp. QX-2021. The sequence continues at coordinate 132,082 of JAUJEF010000181.1, forward strand.
TTTGTGGCCTTTTTCCGCTGGACGAACTTGGCGCCCCGGCCTTTGGGCGGTTATTTTTGGGCGCCGCTATGCCCGCGGCCTATTTTTGGCACACGGAGGGCCCTCGCAAAGTCTCGCGCCATTCCGAGTCCGGCGGACGAAGTGGGCCGGGTGCCAAGGCTATAGCCCACCCGTTTTTGTGGCCTTTTTCCGCTGGACGAACTTGGCGCCCCGGCCTTCGGGCGGTTATTTTTGGGAGCCGCTATGCCCGCGGCCTATTTTTGGCACATGGAGGGCCCTCGCAAAGTCTCACGCCATTCCGAGTCTGGCGGACGAATTCGGCCAGCTCCACCCCCCAAGGCTATAGGCCACCCGTTTTTGTGTCCTTTTCCGCTGGGCGAACATGGCGCCCCGACCTTCGGGCGGTTATTTTTGGACGCGGCCGTGCCCGCTGCCTATTTTTGATACACGAAGGGCCCTCGCAAAGTCTAGTGCCATTCCGAGTCCGGCGGACGAAGTCGGCCAGCCCCATCCCCCAAGGCTATAGCCTTCCCGTTTTTGTGGCCTTTTTCCGCTGGACGAACTTGGTGCCCCGGCCTTCGGGCGGTTATTTTTTGGTGCGGCTGTGCCCGCGGCCTATTTTTGGCACACGGAGGCCCCTTGAAAGTCTCGCGCCATTCCGAGTCCGGCGGACGAAGTAGGCCAGCCCCACCTCCCAAGGCTATAGCCCACCCGTTTTTGTGGCCTTTTTCCGCTGGACGAACTTGGCGCCCTGGCCTTCGGGCGGTTATTTTTGGGCGCGGCTGTGCCCGCGACCTATTTTTGGCACACAGAGGCCCCTCGCAAAGTCTAGCGCCATTCGATTCCGGCGGACGAAGTTGGCCAGCCCCACCTCCCAAGGCGATAGCCCATCCGTTTTTGTGGCCTTTTTCCGCTGGACGAACTTGGCGCCCCGGCCTTCGGGCGGTTATTTTTTGGCGCGGCTGTGCCCGCGGCCTATTTTTGGCACACGGAGACCCCTCAAGAACTCTCGCACCATTCCGAGTCCGGCGGACGAAGTTGGCCAGCCCCACCCCCAAGGCTATAGCCTACCCATTTTTGTGGCCTTTTTCCGCTGGACGAACTTGGCGCCCCGGCCTTTGGGCGGTTATTTTTGGGCGCGGCTGTGCCCGCGGCCTATTTTTGGCACACGGAGGGCCCTCGCAAACTCTCGCGCGATTCCGAGTCCGGCGGATGAAGTTGGCCAGCCCCACCCCGCAAGCCTATAGCCCACCCGTTTTTGTGGCCTTTTTCCGCTGGACGAACTTGGCGCCCCGGCCTTCGGGTGGTTATTTTTGGGCTCGGCTGTGGCCCCGGCCTCTTTTTGGCACACGGATGGCCCTCGCAAAGTCTAGTGCCATTCCGAGTCCGGCGGACGAAGTCGGCCAGCCCTACCCCCCAAGGCTATAGCCTACCCGTTTTTGTGGCCTTTTTCTGCTGGACGACCTTGGTGCCCCGGCCTTCGGGCGGTTATTTTTGGGTGCGGCTGTGCCCGCGGCCTATTTTTGGCACACGGAGGCCCCTCGGAAAGTCTCGCGCCATTCCGAGTCCGGCGGACGAAGTAGGCCAGCCCCACCTCCCAAGGCTATAGCCCACCCGTTTTTGTGGCCTTTTTCCGCTGGAGAGAAACTTGGCACCCCGGCCTTTGGGCGGTTATTTTTGGGCGCGGCTGTGCCCGCGGCATATTTTTGGTACACGGAGGGCCGTCACAAAGTCTCGCGCCACTCCGAGTCCGGCGGACAAAGTGGGCCGGGTGCCAAGGCTATAGCCCACCCGTTTTTGTGGCCTTTTTCCGCTGGACGAACTTGGCGCCCCGGCCTTCGGGCGGTTATTTTTGGGCGCCGCTATGCCCGGGGCCTTTTTTTGGTACACGGAGGGCCCTCGCAAAGTCTAGTGCCATTCCGAGTCCGGCGGACGAAGTTGGCCAGCCCCACCCCCCAAGGCTATAGCCTACCCGTTTTTGTGGCCTTTTTCCGCTGGACGAACTTATTTCCCCGGCCTTCGGGCGGTTATTTTTAGGTGCGGCTGTGCCCGCGGCCTATTTTTGGCACACGGAGGCCCCTCGGAAAGTCTCGCGCCATTCCGAGTCCGGCGGACGAAGTGGGCCAGCCCCACCTCCCAAGGCGATAGCCCACCCGTTTTTGTGGCCTTTTTCCGCTGGACGAACTTGGCGCCCCGGCCTTCGGGCAGTTATTTTTTGGCGCGGCTGTGCCCGCGGCCTATTTTTGGCACACGGAGGGCCCTCGCAAAGTCTCGCGCCATTCCGAGTCCGGCGGACGAAGTGGGCCGGGTGCCAAGGCTATAGCCCACCCGTTTTTGTGGCCTTTTTCCGCTGGACGAACTTGGCGCCCCGGCCTTCGGGCAGTTATTTTTGGGCTCGGCTGTGGCCCCGGCCTCTTTTTGGCACACGGATGGCCCTCGCAAAGTCTAGTGCCATTCCGAGTCCGGCGGACGAAGTCGGCCAGCCCCACCTCCCAAGGCTATAGCCCACCCGTTTTTGTGGCCTTTTCCGCTGGACGAACTTGGCGCCCTGGCCTTCGGGCGCTTATTTTTGGGCGCGGCTGTGCCCGCGACCTATTTTTGGCACACAGAGGCCCCTCGCAAAGTCTAGCGCCATTCGAGTCTGGCGGACGAAGTGGGCCAGCCCCACCTCCCAAGGCGATAGCCCACCCGTTTTTGTGGCCTTTTTCCGCTGGACGAACTTGGCGCCCCGGCCTTCGGGCAGTTATTTTTTGGCGCGGCTGTGCCCGCGGCCTATTTTTGGCACACGGAGGCCCCTCAAGAACTCTCGCGCTATTCCGAGTCCGGCGGACGAAGTTGGCCAGCCCCACCCCCAAGGCTATAGCCCACCCATTTTTGTGGCCTTTTTCCGCTGGACGAACTTGGCGCCCCGGCCTTCGGGGGGTTATTTTTGGGCGCGGCTGTGCCCGCGGCCTATTTTTGCCACACGGAGGGCCCTCGCAAAGTCTCGCGCCATTCCGAGTCCGGCAGGCGAAGTTGGCAAGCCCCACCCCCCAAGGCTATAGCCCACCCGTTTTTGTGGCCTTTTTCCGCTGGACGAACTTGGCGCCCCGGCCTTTGGGCGGTTATTTTTGGGCGCCGCTATGCCCGCGGCCTATTTTTGGCACACGAAGGGCCCTCGTAAAGTCTCGCGCCATTCCGAGTCTGGCGGACGAAGTGGGCCGGGTGCCAAGGCTATAGCCCACCCGTTTTGTGGCCTTTTTCCGCTGGACGAACTTGGCGCCCCGGCCTTCGGGCGGTTATTTTTGGGCGCCGCTATGCCCGCGGCCTATTTTTGGCACACGGAGGGCCCTCGCAAAGTCTCGCGCCATTCCGAGTCTGGCGGACGAATTCGACCAGCTCCACCCCCCAAGGCTATAGCCCATCCGTTTTTGTGTCCTTTTCCGCTGGACGAACATGGCGCCCCGACCTTCGGGCGGTTATTTTTGGACGCGCCTGTGCCCGCTGCCTATTTTTGATACACGAAGGGCCCTCGCAAAGTCTAGTGCCATTCCAAGTCCGGCGGACGAAGTCGGGCAGCCCCACCCCCCAAGGCTATAGCCTACCCGTTTTTGTGGCCTTTTTCCGCTGGACGAACTTGGTGCCCCGGCCTTCGGGTGGTTATTTTTGGGTGCGGCTGTGCCCGCGGCCTATTTTTGGCACACGGAGGCCCCTCGGAGAGTCTCGCGCCATTCCGAGTCCGGCGGACGAAGTAGGCCAGCCCCACCTCCCAAGGCTATAGCCCACCCGTTTTTGTGGCCTTTTTCCGCTGGACGAACTTGGCGCCCTGGCCCTCGGGCGGTTATTTTTGGGCGCGGCTGTGCCCGCGACCTATTTTTGGCACACAGAGGCCCCTCGCAAAATCTAGCGCCATTCGAGTCCGGCGGACGAAGTTGGCCAGCCCCACCTCCCAAGGCGATAGCCCATCCGTTTTTGTGGCCTTTTTCCGCTGGACGAACTTGGCGCCCCGGCCTTCGGGCGGTTACTTTTTGGCGCGGCTGTGCCCGCGGCCTATTTTTGGCACACGGAGGCCCCTCAAGAACTCTCGTGCCATTCCGAGTCCGGCGGACGAAGTTGGCCAGCCCCACCCCCAAGGCTATAGCCCACCCATTTTTGTGGCCTTTTTCCGCTGGACGAACTTGGCGCCCCGGCCTTCGGGCGGTTATTTTTTGGCGCGGCTGTGCCCGCGGCCTATATTTGGAACACGGAGGGCCCTCGTAAAGTCTCGCGCCATTCCGAGTCCGGCGGACGAAGTTGGCCAGCCCCACCCCGCAAGCCTATAGCCCACCCGTTTTTGTGGCCTTTTTCCGCTGGACGAACTTGGCGCCCCGGCCTTCGGGTGGTTATTTTTGGGCTCGGCTGTGGCCCCGGCCTATTTTTGGCACACGGATGGCCCTCGCAAAGTCTCGCGCCATTCCGAGTCCGGCGGACGAAGTTGGCCAGCCCCACCCCCCAAGGCTATAGCCCACCCATTTTTGTGGCCTTTTTCCGCTGAACGAACTTGGCGCCCTGGCATTCGGGCAGTTATTTTTTAGCGTGGCCGTGCCCTTGGCCTATTTTTGGCACACGGAGGCCGCTCGCAAAGTCTCGCGCCTTCCGAGTCCGGCGGACGAAGTTGGCCAGCCCCACCCCCCAAGGCTATAGCCCACCCGTTTTTGTGGCCTTTTTCCGCTGGATGAAGTTGGCGCCCCGGCCTTCGGGCGGTTATTGTTGGGTGCGGCTGTGCCCGCGGCCTATTTTTGGAACACGGTGGGCCCTCGCAAAGTCTCGCGCCATTCCGAGTCCGGCGGACGAAGTTGGCCAGCCCCACCCCCCAAGGCTATAGCCCATCCTTTTTTGTGGCCTTTTTCCGCTGGACGAACTTGGCGCCCCGGCCTTCGGGTTGTTATTTTTGGGCGCGGCTGTGCCGTGGCCTATTTTTAGCACACGGAGGTCCCTCGCAAAGTCTCGCGCCATTCCGAGTCCGGCGGTCGAAGTTGGCCAGCCCCACCCCCCAAGGCTATAGCCCACCCATTTTTGTGGCCTTTTTCCGCTGGACGAACTTGGCGCCCTGGCATTCGGGCAGTTATTTTTTAGCGTGGCCATGCCCTTGGCCTATTTTTGGCACACGGAGGCCGCTCGCAAAGTCTCGCGCCATTCCGAGTCCGGCGGACGAAGTTGGCCAGCCCCACCCCCCAAGGCTATAGCCCACCCGTTTTTGTGGCCTTTTTCCGCAGGACGAAGTTGGCGCCCCGGCCTTCGGGCGGTTATTGTTGGGCGCGGCTGTGCCCGCGGCCTATTTTTGGAACATGGAGGGCCCTCGCAAAGTCTTGCACCATTCCGAGTCCGGCGGACGATGTCGGCCAGCCCCACCCCCCAAGGCTATAGCCCATCCGTTTTTGTGGCCTTTTTCCGCTGGACGAACTTGGCGCCCCGGCCTTCGGGTGGTTATTTTTGGGCGCGGCTGTGCCGTGGCCTATTTTTAGCACACGGAGGTCCCTCGCAAAGTCTCGCGCCATTCCGAGTCCGGCGGACGAAGTTGGCCAGCCCCATCCCCCAAGGCTATAGCCTCCCGTTTTTGTGGCCTTTTTCCGCTGGACGAACTTGGCGCCCCCTCCTTCGGGCGGTTATATTTGGGCGCGGCTGTGCCCGCGGCCTATTTTTGGCACACGGAGGCCCCTTGCAAAGTCTCGCGCCATTCCGAGTCCGGCGGACGAAGTTGGCCAGCCCACCCCCCAAGGCTATAGCCCACCTGTTTTTGTGGCTTTTTTCCGCTGGACGAACTTGGCGCCCCGGCCATCGGGTGCTTATTTTTGGGAGCGGCTGTGCCTGCTGCCTATTTTTGGCACACGGAGGCCCCTCACAAAGTCTCGCGCTATTCCGAGTTCGGCAGACGAAGCTGGCCAGCCCCCCCCCCCCACAAGGCTATAGCCCACCCGTTTTTGTGGCCTTTTTCCGCTGGACGAACTTGGCGCCACGGCCTTCGGGCGGTTATTTTTGGGCGCGGCTGTGCCCGCGGCCTATTTTTGGCACACGGAGGGCCCTCGTAAAGTCTCGCGCCATTCCGAGTCCGGCGGACGAAGTTGGCCAGCCCCACCCCCCAAGGCTATGGCCCACCCGTTTTTGTAGCCTTTTTCCGCTGGACAAACTTGGCGCCCCGCCCTTCGGGGGGTTATTTTTGGGCGCGGCTGTTCCCGCGACGTATTTTTTGCACACGAAGGCCCCTCAAAAATTCTCGCGCTATTCCGAGTCCGGCAGACGAAGCTGGCCAGCCCACCCCCCAAGGCTATAGCCCACCCGTTTTTGTGGCCTTTTTCCGCTGGACGAACTTCGCACCCCGGCCTTCGGGTGGTTATTTTTGGGCGCGGCTGTGTCCGCGGCTTATTTTTGGCACACGGAAGCCCCTCACAAAGCCTCGCGCTATTCCGAGTCCGGCAGACGAAGCTGGCTAGCCTCCCCCCCAAGGCTATAGCCCACCCGTTTTTGTGTCCTTTTTCCGCTGGTCAAACTTGGCGCCCCGGCCTTCGGGGGGTTATTTTCGGACTCGGATGTGACCGCGGCCTAGTTTTGGCACATGGAGGCCCCTCGCAAAGTCTCGTACCATTCCGAGTCCGGCGGACGAAGTCTGCAAGCCCCACCCCCCAAGGCTATAGCCCACCCGTTTTTGTAGCCTTTTTCCGCTGGACGAACTTGGCGCCCCGCCCTTCGGGCGGTTATTTTTGGGCGCGGCTGTGCCCACGGCGTATTTTTTGCACACGAAGGGCCCTCAAAAATTCTCGCGCTATTCCGAGTCCGGCAGACGAAGCTGGCCAGCCCCCCCCAAGGCTATGGCCCACCCGTTTTTGTGGCCTTTTTCCGCTGGAAGAACTTGGCGCCCCGGCCTTCGGGAGGTTATTTTTGGGTGCGGCTGTGCCCGCGGCCTATTTTTGGCACACGGAGGCCCCTCACAAAGTCTCGCGCTATTCCAAGTCCGGCAGACGAAGCTGGCCAGCCCCCCCCCCAAGGCTATAGCCCACCTGTTTTTGTGGCCTTTTTCCGCTGGAAGAACTTGGCGCCCCGGCCTTCGGGAGGTTATTTTTGGGCGCGGCTGTGACCGTGGCCTATTTTTGGCACACGGAGGGCCATCGCAAAGACTCGCGCCATTCCGAGTCCGGCGGACGAAGTTGGCCAGCCCCACCCCCCAAGGCTATAGCCCACCCGTTTTTGTGGCCTTTTTCCGCTGGACGAAGTTGGCGGCCCGGCCTTCGGGAGGTTATTTTTGGGCGCGGCTGTGACCGCGGCCTATTTTTGGCACACGGAGGGCCATCACAAAGACTCGCGCCATTCCGAGTCCGGCGGACGAAGTTGGCCAGCCCCACCCCCCAAGGCTATAGCCCACCCTTTTTTGTGGCCTTTTTCCGCTGGACGAACTTGGCACCCCGGCCTTCGGGCGGTTATTTTTGGGCGCGGCTGTGCCCGCGGCCTATTTTTAGCACACGGAGGCCCCTCACAAAGTCTCGCGACATTCTGAGTCCGGCGGACGAAGTTGGCCAGCCCCACCCCCCAAGGCTATAGCCCACCCGTTTTTGTAGCCTTTTTCCGCTGGACAAACTTGGCGCCCCGCCCTTCGGGGGGTTATTTTTGGGCGCGGCTGTTCCCGCGACGTATTTTTTGCACACGAAGGCCCCTAAAAAATTCTCGCGCTATTCCGAGTCCGGCAGACGAAGCTGGCCAGCCCACCCCCCAAGGCTATAGCCCACCCGTTTTTGTGGCCTTTTTCCGCTGGACGAACTTCGCACCCCGGCCTTCGGGTGGTTATTTTTAGCGCGGCTGTGTCCGCGGCCTATTTTTGGCACACGGAAGCCCCTCACAAAGTCTCGCGCTATTCCGAGTCCGGCAGACGAAGCTGGCTAGCCTCCCCCCCAAGGCTATAGCCCACCCGTTTTTGTGGCCTTTTTCCGCTGGTCAAACTTGGCGCCCCGGCCTTCGGGGGGTTATTTTCGGACTCGGATGTGACCGCGGCCTATTTTTGGCACATGGAGGCCCCTCGTAAAGTCTCGTACCATTCCGAGTCCGGCGGACGAAGTCTGCAAGCCCCACCCCCCAAGGCTATAGCCCACCCGTTTTTGTAGCCTTTTTCCGCTGGACGAACATGGCGCCCCGCCCTTCGGGCGGTTATTTTTGGGCGCGGCTGTGCCCGCGGCGTATTTTTTGCACAGGAAGGGCTCTCAAAAATTCTCGCGCTATTCCGAGTCCGGCAGACGAAGCTGGCCAGCCCCCCCCAAGGCTATGGCCCACCCGTTTTTGTGGCCTTTTTCCGCTGGAAGAACTTGGCGCCCCGGCCTTCGGGAGGTTATTTTTGGGCGCGGCTGTGCATGCGGCCTATTTTTGGCACACGGAGGCCCCTCACAAAGTCTCGCGCTATTCCAAGTCCGGCAGACGAAGCTGGCCAGCCCCCCCCCAAGGCTATAGCCCACCCGTTTTTGTGGCCTTTTTCCGCTGGAAGAACTTGGCGCCCCGGCCTTCGGGAGGTTATTTTTGGGCGCGGCTGTGACCGTGGCCTATTTTTGGCACACGGAGGGCCATCGCAAAGACTCGCGCCATTCCGAGTCCGGCGGACGAAGTTGGCCAGCCCCACCCCCCAAGGCTATAGCCCACCCGTTTTTGTGGCCTTTTTCCGCTAGACGAAGTTGGCGGCCCGGCCTTCGGGAGGTTATTTTTGGGCGCGGCTGTGACCGCGGCCTATTTTTGGCACACGGAGGGCCATCAAAAAGACTCGCGCCATTCCGAGTCCGGCGGACGAAGTTGGCTAGCCCCACCCCCCAAGGCTATAGCCCACCCTTTTTTGTGGCCTTTTTCCGCTGGACGAACTTGGCGCCCCGGCCTTCGGGCGGTTATTTTTGGGCGCGGCTGTGCCCGCGGCCTATTTTTAGCACACGGAGGCCCCTCACAAAGTCTCGCGACATTCTGAGTCCGGCGGACGAAGTTGGCCAGCCCCACCCCCCAAGGCTATAGCCCACCCGTTTTTGTGGCCTTTTTCCGCTGGACGAACTTGGCGCCCCGGCCTTCGGGCGGTTATTTTTGGGTGCGGCTGTGTCCGCGGCCTATTTTTGCCACACGGAGGCCCCTCACAAAGTCTCGCACTATTCCGAGTCCGGCGGACGAAGCTGGCCAGCCCCCCCCCCAAGGCTATAGCCCACCCGTTTTGTGGCTTTTTCCGTTGGACGAACATGGCGCCCGGCCTTGGCCGGTTATTTTTGGGCGCGGCTGTGCCCGCGGCCTATTTTTGGCACAGGGAGGGCCCTCGCAAAGTCTCTCGCCATTCCGAGTCAGGCGGACGAAGTTGGCCAGCCCCACCCCCAAGGCAATAGCCCACCCGATTTGTGGCCTTTTTCCGCTTGACGAACTTGGCGCCCCGGCCTTCGGGAGTTTATTTTGGGCGCGGCTGTGACCGCGGCCGATTTTTGGCACACGGAGGGCCCTCGCAAAGACTCGCGCCATTCCGAGTCCGGCGGACGAAGTTGGCCAGCCACACCCCCCAAGGCTATAGCCCACCCGTTTTTGTGGCTTTTTTCCACTGGACGAACTTAGCGCCCCGGCCTTCAAGCGGTTATTTTTGGGCGCGGCTGTGTCCGCAGCCTATTTTTGGCACACGGAGGCCCCTCTCAAAGTCTCGCGACATTCCGAGTCCGGCGGACGAAGTTGGCCAGCCCCAACCCCCAAGGCTATAGCCCACCCGTTTTTGTGGCCTTTTTCCGCTGGACGAACTTGGCGCCCCGGCCTTCGGGCGGTTATTTTTGGGCGCGGCTGTGCCCGCGGCCTATTTTTGGCACACGGAGGCCCCTCACAAAGTCTCGCGCTATTCCGAGTCCGGCGGACGAAGCTGGCCAGCCCCACCCCCCAAGGCTATAGCCCACCCGTTTTTGTGGCCTTTTTCCGCTGTATGAACTTGGCGCCCCGGCCTTCGGGAGGTTATTTTTGGGAGCGGCTGTGCCCGCGGCCTATTTTTGGCACACGGAGGCCCCTCGTAAAGTCTCGCGACATTCTGAGTCCGGCGGACGAAGTTGGCCAGCCCCACCCCCCAAGGCTACAGCCCACCCGTTTTTGTGGCCTTTTTCCGCTGGACGAACTTGGCGCCCCAGCCTTCGGGCGGTTATTTTTGGGCGCGGCTGTGCCCGCGGCCTATTTTTGTCACACGGAGGCCCCTCGCAAAGTCTCGCGACATTCTGAGTCCGGCGGACGAAGTTGGCCAGCCACACCCCCCAAGGCTATAGCCCACCCGTTTTTGTGGCCTTTTTCCGCTGGACGAACTTGGCGCCCCGGCCTTCGGGCGGTTATTTTTGGGCGCGGCTGTGCCCGCGGCCTATTTTTGGCACACGGAGGGCCCTCGCAAAGTCTCGCGCCATTCCGAGTCCGGCGGACGAAGTTGGCCAGCCCCCCCCCTCCAAGGCTATAGCCCACCCGTTTTTGTGGCCTTTTTCCGCTGGACGAACTTGGCGCCTCGGCCTTCGGGCGGGTATTTTTGGGCGCGGCTGTGCCTGCGGCCTATTTTTGGCATACGGAGGCGACTCGCAAAGTCTCGCGCCATTCCCAGTCCGGCGGACGAAGTTGGCCAGCCCCACCCCCCAAGGCTATAGCCCACCCGTTTTTGTGGCCTTTTTCCGCTAGACGAAGTTGGCGGCCCGGCCTTCGGGAGGTTATTTTTGGGCGCGGCTGTGACCGCGGCCTATTTTTGGCACACGGAGGGCCATCAAAAAGACTCGCGCCATTCCGAGTCCGGCGGACGAAGTTGGCTAGCCCCACCCCCCAAGGCTATAGCCCACCCTTTTTTGTGGCCTTTTTCCGCTGGACGAACTTGGCGCCCCGGCCTTCGGGCGGTTATTTTTGGGCGCGGCTGTGCCCGCGGCCTATTTTTAGCACACGGAGGCCCCTCACAAAGTCTCGCGACATTCTGAGTCCGGCGGACGAAGTTGGCCAGCCCCACCCCCCAAGGCTATAGCCCACCCGTTTTTATGGCCTTTTTCCGCTGGACGAACTTGGCGCCCCGGCCTTCGGGCGGTTATTTTTGGGTACGGCTGTGTCCGCGGCCTATTTTTGCCACACGGAGGCCCCTCACAAAGTCTCGCACTATTCCGAGTCCGGCGGACGAAGCTGGCCAGCCCCCCCCCAAGGCTATAGCCCACCCGTTTTTGTGGCCTTTTTCCGTTGGACGAACATGGCGCCCCGGCCTTCGGCCGGTTATTTTTGGGCGCGGCTGTGACCGCGGCCTATTTTTGGCACAGGGAGGGCCCTCGCAAAGTCTCGCGCCATTCCGAGTCCGGCGGACGAAGTTGGCCAGCCCCACCCCCAAGGCTATAGCCCACCCGTTTTTGTGGCCTTTTTCCGCTTGACGAACTTGGCGCCCCGGCCTTCGGGAGTTTATTTTTGGGCGCGGCTGTGACCGCGGCCTATTTTTGGCACACGGAGGGCCCTCGCAATGACTCGCGCCATTCCGAGTCCGGCGGACGAAGTTGGCCAGCCACACCCCCCAAGGCTATAGCCCACCCGTTTTTGTGGCTTTTTTCCACTGGACGAACTTAGCGCCCCGGCCTTCAAGCGGTTATTTTTGGGCGCGGCTGTGTCCGCAGCCTATTTTTGGCACACGGAGGCCCCTCTCAAAGTCTCGCGACATTCCGAGTCCGGCGGACGAAGTTGGCCAGCCCCAACCCCCAAGGCTATAGCCCACCCGTTTTTGTGGCCTTTTTCCGCTGTATGAACTTGGCGCCCCGGCCTTCGGGAGGTTATTTTTGGGAGCGGCTGTGCCCGCGGCCTATTTTTGGCACACGGAGGCCCCTCGTAAAGTCTCGCGACATTCTGAGTCCGGCGGACGAAGTTGGCCAGCCCCACCCCCCAAGGCTACAGCCCACCCGTTTTTGTGGCCTTTTTCCGCTGGACGAACTTGGCGCCCCAGCCTTCGGGCGGTTATTTTTGGGCGCGGCTGTGCCCGCGGCCTATTTTTGTCACACGGAGGCCCCTCGCAAAGTCTCGCCCCATTCCGAGGCCGGCGGACGAAGTGGGCCAGCCCCTCCCCCCAAGGCTATAGCCCACCCGTTTTTGTGGCCTTTTTCCGCTGGACGAACTTGGCGCCCCGGCCATCGGGCGGTTATTTTTGGGCCCCGCTGTGCCCGCGGCCTATTTTTGGCACACGGAGGGCCCTCGCAAAGTCTCGCGCCATTCTGAGTCCGGCGGACGAAGTTGGTCAGCCCCACCTCCCTAGGCTATAGCCCACCCGTTTTTGTGGCCTTTTTCCGCTGGACGAACTTGGCGCCCCGGCTTTCGGGCAGTTATTTTTGGTAGCGGCTGTGTTCGCGGCCTATTTTTGGCACACGGAGGCCCCTCGCAAAGTCTCGCGCCATTCCGAGTCCGGCGGACGAAGTTGGCCAGCCCCACCCCCCAAGGCTATAGCCCACCCGTTTTTGTGGCCTTTTTAAGCTGGACGAACTTGGCGACCCGGCCTTCGGGCGGGTATTTTTGGGCGCGGCTGTGCCCACTGCCTATTTTTGGCACACGGAGGCGCCTCGCAAAGTCACGCGCTATTCCGAGTCCGGCAGACGAAGCTGGCCAGCCCCCCCCCCAAAGCTATAGCCCACCCGTTTTTGTGGCCTTTTTCCGCGGACGAACTTGGCGCCCCGGCCTTCGGGAGGTTATTTTTGGGCGCGGCTGTGACCGCGGCCTATTTTTGGCACACGGAGGGCCTTCGCAAAGACTGGCGCCATTCCGAGTCCGGCGGACGAAGTTGGCCTGCGCCACCCCCCAAGGCTATAGCCCACCCGTTTTTGTGGCCTTTTTCCGCTGGACGAACTTGGCGCCCCGGCCTTCGGGCGGTTATTTTCGAGCGCGGCTGTGCCCGCGGCCTATTTTTGGCACACGTAGGGCCCTCGCAAAGTCCCGCGCCTTTCGGAGTCCGGCGGACGAAGTTGGCCAGCCCAACCCCCCAAGGCTGTAGCCCACCCGTTTTTGTGGCCTTTTTCCGCTGGACGAACTTGGCGCCCCGGCCTTCGGGCGTTTATTTTTGGGCGAGGCTGTGCCCGCGGCCTATTTTTGGCACATGGAGGCCCCTCTCAAAGTCTCGCGCTATTCCGAGTCCGGCAGACGAAGCTGGCCAGCCCCCCCCCGCCCCAAGGCTATACCCCACCCTTTTTTGTGGCCTTTTTCCGCTGGACAAACATGGCGCCCCGGCCTTCGGGAGGTTATTTTTGGGCGTGGATGTGACCGCGGCCTATTTTTGGCGCACAGAGGGCCCTCAAAAAGTCTCGCGCCATTCCGAGTCCGGCGGACGAAGTTGGCCAGCCCCCCCCAAGGCTATAGCCCACCCGTTTTTGTGGCATTTTTCCGCTGGACGAACTTGGCGCCCCGGCCTTTGGGCGGGTTTTTTTGGGTGCGGCTGTGTCGGCGGCCTATTTTTGGCACACAGAGGTGCCTCGCAAAGTCTCGCGCCATTCCTAGTCCGGCGGACGAAGTTGGCCAGCCCCACCCCCCAAGGCTATAGCCCACCCGTTTTTGTGGCCTTTTTCCGCTGGACAAACATGGTGCCCCGGCCATCGGGCGGGTATTTTTGGGTTCGGCTGTGCCGCGGCCTATTATTGGCACACGGAAGCGCCTCGCAAAGTCTCGCACCATTCCGTGTCCGGCGGACGAAGTTGGCCAGCCCCACCCCCCAAAGCTATAGCCCACCCGTTTTTGTGGCCTTTTTCCGCTGGACGAACTTGGCGCCCCGGCCTTCGGGAGGGAATTTTTGGGCGCAGCTGTGTCTGTGGCCTATTTTTGGTACACGGAGGGGCCTCGTAAAGTCTCGCGCCATTCCGAGTCCGGCGGACGAGTTGGCCAGCCCCACCCCCCAATTCTATAGCCCACCCGTTTTTGTGGCCTTTTTAAGCTGGACGAACTTGGCGACCCGGCCTTCGGGCGGGTATTTTTGGGCGCGGCTGTGCCCACTGCCTATTTTTGGCACACGGAGGCGCCTCGCAAAGTCACGCGCTATTCCGAGTCCGGCAGACGAAGCGGGCCAGCCCCCCCCGCAAAGCTATAGCCCACCCGTTTTTGTGGCCTTTTTCCGCGGACGAACTTGGCGCCCCGGCCTTCGGGAGGTTATTTTTGGGCGCGGCTGTGACCACGGCCTATTTTTGGCACACGGAGGGCCATCGCAAAGACTCGCACCATTCCGAGTCCGGCGGACGAAGGCGGCCAGCCCCACCCCCCAAGGCTATAGCCCACCCCTGTTTGTGGCCTTTTTCCGATGGACGAATTTGGCGCCCCGGCCTTCGGAGGTTATTTTTGGGAGCGGCTGTGCCCATGGGCCTATTTTTTGGCACACGGAGGCCCTCGTAAAGTCTCGCGACATTCTGAGTCCGGCGGACGAAGTTGGCCAGCCCCACCCCCCAAGGCTACAGCCCACCCGTTTTTGTGGCCTTTTTCCGCTGGACGAACTTGGCGCCCCAGCCTTCGGGCGGTTATTTTTGGGCGCGGCTGTGCCCGCTGCCTATTTTTGTCACACGGAGGCCCCTCGCAAAGTCTCGCGACATTCTGAGTCCGGCGGACGAAGTTGGCCAGCCCCATCCCCCAAGGCTATAGCCCACCCGTTTTTGTGGCCTTTTTCCGCTGGACGAACTTGGGACCCCGGCCTTCGGGAGGGTATTTTTGGGCGCGGCTGTGCCCGCGGCTTATTTTTGGCACACGGAGGCGCCTCGTAAAGTCTCGAACCATTCTGAGTCTTGCGGACGAAGTTGGCCAGGCCCACCCCCCAAGGCTATAGCCCATTCTGAGTCCGGCGGACGAAGTTGGCCAGCCCCACCTCCCAAGGCTATAGCCCACCCGTTTTTGTGGCCTTTTTCCGCGGGACAAACTTGGCGCCCCGGCCTTCGGGCGGGTATTTTTGGACGCGGCTGTGCCCGCGGTCTATTTTTAGCACACGGAGGCGCCTCGTAAAGTCTCGCGCCATTCCGAGTCCGGCGGACGAAGTTGGCCAGCCCCACCCCCCAAGGCTATAGCCCACCCGTTTTTGTGGCCTTTTTGCGCGGGGCGAACTTGGCGCCCTGGCCTTCGGGCGGGTATTTTTGGATGCGGCTGTGCCCGCGGCCTATTTTTGGCACACGGAGGTGCCTCGCAAAGTTTCGCCCCATTCCGAGTCCGGCGGACGAAGTCGGCCTGCCCCACCCCCCAAGGCTATAGCCCACCCGTTTTTGTGGACTTTTTCCGCTGGACGAACTTGGCGCCCCGGCCTTCGGGCGGGTATTTTTTGGCGCGGCTGCGCCCGCGGCCTATGTTTGCCACACGCAGGTGCCTCGCAAAGTCTCGCGCCATTCCGAGTCCGGCGGACGAAGTTGGACAGCCCCACCCCCCAAGGCTATAGCCCACCCGTTTTCGTGGCTTTTACCGCTGGACGAACTTGGCGCCCCGGCCTTCGGACGGGTATTTTTGGGCGCGGCTGTGCCCGCGGCCTATTTTTGGCACACGGAGGCGGGTCGCAAAGCCTCGCCCCATTCCGAGTCCGGCGGACGAAGTTGGCCAGCCCCTCCCCCCAAGGCTATAGCCCATCCGTTTTTTGGCCATTGTTCCGCTGGGGGGTTTGGGCGCGCCGACCTTCGGGCGGTTATTTTTTGGCGCGGCTGTGCCCGCGGCCTATTTTTGGCACGCGGAGGCCACTCTTAATGTCTCGCCCCATTCCGAGTCCGGCGGACGAAGTTGGCCAGCCCCTCCCCTAAAGGCTATAGCCCACCCGTTTTTTGGGCATTTTTCCGCGGGGGGGTTTCGGCGCGCCGACCTTCGGGGGGTTATTTTTGGGCGCGGCTGTGCCCGCGGCCTATTTTTGGCACGCGGAGGTCGCTCGCAAAGTCTCGCCCCATTCCGAGTCAGGCGGACGAAGTGGGCCAGCCCCTGCCCCCAAGGCTATAGCCCACCCGTTTTTTGGCCATTTTTCCGCTGGACAAACTTGGCGCCCCGGCCTTCGGGCGGTTATTTCTGGGCGCGGCTGTGCCAGCGGCCTATTTTTGGCATGTGGAGGCCGCTCGCATAGTCTCGACCCATTCCGAGTCCGGCGGACGAAGTTGGCCAGCCCCTCCCCCCAAGGCTATAGCCCACCCATTTTTTGGCCATTTTTCCGCTGGGGGGTTTGGGCGCGCCGACCTTCGGGGGGTTATTTTTGGGCGCGGCTGTACCCGCGGCCTATTTTTGGCACGCGGAGTCCGCTTGCAAATTCTCGTCCCATTCCGAGTCCGGAGGACGAAGTTGGCCAGCCCCTCCCCCCAAGGCTATAGCCCAACCGTTTTTTGGCCATTTTTCCGCTGGGGGGTTTGGGCGCGCCGACCTTCGGGGGGTTATTTTTGGGCGCGGCTGTACCCACGGCGTATTTTTGGCACGCGGAGGCCGCTCGAAAAGTCTCGCCCCATTCCGAGTTCGGCGGACGAAGTTGGCCAGCCCCTCCCCCCAAGGCTATAGCCCACCCGTTTTTTGGCCATTTTTCCGCTGGGGGGTTTGGGCGCGCTGACCTTCGGGGGGTTATTTTTGGGCGCGGCTGTGCCCGCGGCCTATTTTTGGCACGCGGTGGCCGCTCGCAAAGTCTCGCCCCATTCCGAGTCCGGCGGACGAAGTTCGCCAGCCCCTCCCCCCAAGGCTATAGCCCACCCGTTTTTTGGCCATTTTTCCGCAGGGGGTTTTGGCACCACGATCTTCGGGCTCTTATTTTTGGGCGCGTCTTTGCACGTGGCTTATTTTTGGCACCCCGAGGCCCCTCGTAAAGTCTCACCCCATTCCGAGTCCGGCGGACGAACTTCGCCCGCGCCCCCCACCGAGGCTATAGCCCACCCGTTTTTTGGCCATTTTTCCGCTGGGGGGTTTTGTCACCACAATCTTCGGGTGCTTATTTTTGGGTGTGGCTTTGCCCGCTGCTTATTTTTGTCATCCCGAGACCCCACGCAAAGTCTCGTCCCATTCCGAGTCCGGCGGACGATCTTCGCCCGCGCCCCCCACCAAGGCTATAGCCCACCAGTTTTTTGGCCATTTTTCCGCTGGGGGGTTTTGGCACCACGACCTTCGGGTGCTTATTTTTGGGCGCGGCTTTGCCTGCGGCTTATTTTTGGCACCCCGAGGCCCCTCGCAAAGTCTCGCCCCATTCCGAGTCCGGCGGACGAACTTCGCCCACGCCCCCCACCAAGGCTATAGCCCACCCGTTTTTTGGCCATTTTTCCGCTGGGGGCGCGCCGACCTTCGGGGGGTTATTCTTGGGCGCGTCTGTGTCCGCGGCCTATTTTTGGCTTGCGGAGGCCACTCGCAAAGTCTCGCCCCATTCCGAGACCGGCGGACGAAGTTGGCCAGCCCCTCCCCCCAAGGCTATAGCCCACCCGTTTTTTGGCCATTTTTCCGCTGGGGGGTTTGGGCGCGCCGACCTTCGGGGAGTTATTTTCGGGCACGGCTTTGCCCGCATCCTATTTTTGGCACGCGGAGGCCGCATGTAAAGTCTCGCCCTATTCCGAGTCCGGCGGACGAACTTGGCCAGCCCCTCCCCCCAAGGCTATAGCCCACCCGTTTTTTGGCCATTTTTCCGCTTGGGGGTTTGGGCGCGCCGACATTCGGGGAGTTATTTTCGGGCGCGGCTGTGCCCGTGGCCTATTTTTGGCACGTGGAGGCCGCTCGCAACGTCTCGCCCCATTCCGAGTCCGGCGGACGAAGTTGGCCAGCCCCTCCCCCCAAGGCTATAGCCCACCCGTTTTTTGGCCATTTTTCCGCTGGGGGGTTTGGGCGCGCCGACCTTCGGGGAGTTATTTTCGTGCGCGGCTTTGCCCGCATCCTATTTTTGGCATGCGGAGGCCGCTCGCAAAGTCTCGCCCCATTCCGAGTCCGGCGGACGAAGTTGGCCAGCCCCTCCCCCCAAGGCTATAGCCCACCCGTTTTTTGGCCATTTTTCCGCTGGGGGGTTTGGGCGCGCCGACCTTCGGGGGGTTATTTTTGGGCGCGGTTGTGCTCGCAGCCTATTTTTGGCACGCGGAGGCCGTATGTAAAGTCTCGCCCCATTCCGAGTCCGGCGGACGAAGTTGGCCAGCCCCTCCCCCCAACGCTATAGCCCACCCGTTTTTTGGCCATTTTTCCGCTGGGGGGTTTGGGCGCGCCGACCTTCGGGTGGTTATTTTTGGGAGCGGCTGTGCCCGCGGCCTATTTTTGTCATGCGGAGGGTGCTCGCAAAGTCTCGCCCCATTCCGAGTCCGGCGGACGAAGTTGGCCAGCCCCTCCCCCAAAGGCTATAGCCCACCCGTTTTTTGGCCATTTTTCCGCTGGGGGGTTTGGGCGAGCCGACCTTCGGGGGGTTATTCTTGGGCGCGTCTGTGCCCGTGGCCTATTTTTGGCTTGCGGAGGCCACTCGCAAAGTGTCGCCCCATTCCGAGTCCGGCGGACGATGTCGGCCAGCCCCTCCCCCCAAGGCTATAGCCCACCCGTTTTTTGGCCATTTTTCCGCTGGGGGGTTTGGGCGCGCTGACCTTCTGGGGGTTATTTTTGGGCGCAGCTGTGCCTGCGGCCTATTTTTGGCATGTGGAGGCCGTTCGCAAAGTCTCGCCTCATTCCGAGTCCGGCGGACGAAGTGGGCCAGCCCCTCCCCCCAAGGCTATAGCCCACCCGTTTTTTGGCCATTTTTCCGCTGGGGGGTTTGGGCGCGCCGACCTTCGGGGGGTTATTTTTGGGAGCGGCTGTGCCCGCGGCCTACTTTTGGCACGCGGAGGGTGCTCGCATAGTCTCGCGCCATTCCGAGTCCGGCGGACGACGTTGGCCAGCCCCTCCCCCCAAGGCTATAGCCCACCCGTTTTTTGGCCATTTTTCCGCTGGGGGCGCGCCGACCTTCGGGGGGTTATTCTTGGGCAAGGCTGTGACCGCGGCCTATTTTTGGCACGCGGAGGGCGTTCGCAAAGTCTCGCCCCATTCCGAGTCCGGCGGACGAAGTTGGCCAGCCCCTCCCCCCAAGGCTATAGCCCACCCGTTTTTTGGCCATTTTTCTGCTGGGGGCGTGCCGACCTTCGGCGGATTATTCTTGGGTGCGTCTGTGCCCGCGGCCTATTTTTGGCTTGCGGAGGCCACTCGCAAAGTCTCGCCCCATTCCGAGTCCGGCGGACGAAGTTGGCCAGCCCCTCCCCCCAAGGCTATAGCCCACCCGTTTTTTGGCCATTTTTCCGCTGGGGGCGCGCCGACCTTCGGGGGGTTATTCTTGGGTGCGTCTGTGTCCGCGGCCTATTTTTGGCTTGCCGAGGCCACTCGCAAAGTCTCGCCCCATTCCGAGACCGGCGGACGAAGTTGGCCAGCCCCTCCCCCCAAGGCTATAGCCCACCCGTTTTTTGGCCATTTTTCCGCTGGGGGGTTTGGGCGCGCCGACCTTCGGGGAGTTATTTTTGGGCGCGGCTGTGCCCGCGGCCTATTTTTGGCACGCGGAGGCCGCTCGCAATGTCTCGCCCCATTCCGAGTCCGGCGGACGAAGTTGGCCAGCCCCTCCCCCCAACGCTATAGCCCACCCGTTTTTTGGCCATTTTTCGCTGGGGGGTTTGGGCGTGCCGACCTTCGGGGGGTTATTTTTGGATGCGGCTGTGCCCGCGGCCTATTTTTGGCACGCGGAGGACGCTCGCAAAGTCTCGCCCCATTCCAAGTCCGACGGATGAAGTTGGCCAGCCCCTCCCCCCAGCCATTTTTCCGCTGGGTGTTTTGGGCGGGCCGACCTTCGAGAGGTTATTTTTGGCACGCGGAGGCCGCTCGCAAAGTCTCGTCCTATTCCGAGTCCGGCGGACGAAGTCGGCCAGCCCCTCCCCCCAAGGCTATAGCCCACCCGTTTTTTGGCCATTTTTCCGCTGGGGGCGCGCCGACCTTCGGGGGGTTATTCTTGGGCAACGCTGTGACCGCGGCCTATTTTTGGCACGCGGAGGGTGTTCGCAAAGTCTCGCCCCATTCCGAGTCCGGCGGACGAAGTTGGCCAGCCCCCCCCCCAAGGCTATAGCCCACCCATTTTTTGGCCATTTTTCCGCTGGGGGCGCGCCGACCTTCGGCGGATTATTCTTGGGTGCGTCTGTGCCCGCGGCCTATTTTTGGCTTGCGGAGGCCACTCGCAAAGTCTCGCCCCATTCCGAGTCCGGCGGACGAAGTCGGCCAGCCCCTCCCCCCAAGGCTATAGCCCACCCGTTTTTTGGCCATTTTTCCGCTGGGGGCGCGCCGACCTTCGGGGGGTTATTCTTGGGCGCGTCTGTGTCCGCGGCCTATTTTTGGCTTGCAGAGGCCACTCGCAAAGTCTCGCCCCATTCCGAGTCCGGCGGACGAAGTTGGCCAGCCCATCCCCCCAAGGCTATAGCCCACCCGTTTTTTGGCCATTTTTCCGCTGGGGGGTTTGGGCGCGCCGACCTTCGGGGGGTTATTTTTGGGCGCGGTTGTGCTCGCAGCCTATTTTTGGCACGCGGAGGCCGTATGTAAAGTCTCGCCCCATTCCGAGTCCGGCGGACGAAGTTGGCCAGCCCCTCCCCCCAACGCTATAGCCCACCCGTTTTTTGGCCATTTTTCCGCTGGGGGGTTTGGGCGCGCCGACCTTCGGGTGGTTATTTTTGGGAGCGGCTGTGCCCGCGGCCTATTTTTGTCATGTGGAGGGTGCTCGCAAAGTCTCGCCCCATTCCGAGTCCGGCGGACGAAGTTGGCCAGCCCCTCCCCCAAAGGCTATAGCCCACCCGTTTTTTGGCCATTTTTCCGCTGGGGGGTTTGGGCGAGCCGACCTTCGGGGGGTTATTCTTGGGCGTGTCTGTGCCCGTGGCCTATTTTTGGCTTGCGGAGGCCACTCGCAAAGTGTCGCCCCATTCCGAGTCCGGCGGACGATGTCGGCCAGCCCCTCCCCCCAAGGCTATAGCCCACCCGTTTTTTGGCCATTTTTCCGCTGGGGGGTTTGGGCGCGCTGACCTTCTGGGGGTTATTTTTGGGCGCAGCTGTGCCCGCGGCCTATTTTTGGCATGTGGAGGCCGTTCGCAAAGTCTCGCCTCATTCTGAGTCCGGCGGACGAAGTGGGCCAGCCCCTCCCCCCAAGGCTATAGCCCACCCGTTTTTTGGCCATTTTTCCGCTGGGGGGTTTGGGCGCGCCGACCTTCGGGGGGTTATTTTTGGGAGCGGCTGTGCCCGCGGCCTATTTTTGGTACGCGGAGGGTGCTTGCATAGTCTCGCGCCATTCCGAGTCCGGCGGACGACGTTGGCCAGCCCCTCCCCCCAAGGCTATAGCCCACCCGTTTTTTGGCCATTTTTCCGCTGGGGGCGCGCCGACCTTCGGGGGGTTATTCTTGGGCAAGGCTGTGACCGCGGCCTATTTTTGGCACGCGGAGGGCGTTCGCAAAGTCTCGCCCCATTCCGAGTCCGGCGGACGAACTTGGCCAGCCCCCCCCCCCAAGGCTATAGCCCACCCGTTTTTTGGCCATTTTTCTGCTGGGGGCGCGCCGACCTTCGGCGGATTATTCTTGGGTGCGTCTGTGCCCGCGGCCTATTTTTGGCTTGCGGAGGCCACTCGCAAAGTCTCGCCCCATTCCGAGTCCGGCGGACGAGTTGGCCAGCCCCTCCCCAAGGCTATCGCCCACCCGTTGTTTGGCCATTTTTCCGCTGGGGGCGCGCCGACCTTCGGGGGGTTATTCTTGGGCGCGTCTGTGTCCGCGGCCTATTTTTGGCTTGCGGAGGCCACTCGCAAAGTCTCGCCCCATTCCGAGACCGGCGGACGAAGTTGGCCAGCCCCTCCCCCCAAGGCTATAGCCCACCCGTTTTTTGGCCATTTTTCCGCTGGGGGGTTTGGGCGCGCCGACCTTCGGGGAGTTATTTTTGGGCGCGGCTGTGCCCGCGGCCTATTTTTGGCACGCGGAGGCCACTCGCAATGTATCGCCCCATTCCGAGTCCGGCGGACGAAGTTGGCCAGCCCCTCCCCCCAACGCTATAGCCCACCCGTTTTTTGGCCATTTTCCGCTGGGGGGTTTGGGCGTGCCGACCTTCGGGGGGTTATTTTTGGATGCGGCTGTGCCCGCGGCCTATTTTTGGCACGCGGAGGACGCTCGCAAAGTCTCGCCCCATTCCAAGTCCGACGGATGAAGTTGGCCAGCCCCTCCCCCCAGCCATTTTTCCGCTGGGTGTTTTGGGCGGGCCGACCTTCGAGAGGTTATTTTTGGCACGCGGAGGCCGCTCGCAAAGTCTCGTCCTATTCCGAGTCCGGCGGACGAAGTCGGCCAGCCCCTCCCCCCAAGGCTATAGCCCACCCGTTTTTTGGCCATTTTTCCGCTGGGGGCGCGCCGACCTTCGGGGGGTTATTCTTGGGCAACGCTGTGACCGCGGCCTATTTTTGGCACGCGGAGGGTGTTCGCAAAGTCTCGCCCCATTCCGAGTCCGGCGGACGAAGTTGGCCAGCCCCCCCCCCAAGGCTATAGCCCACCCATTTTTTGGCCATTTTTCCGCTGGGGGCGCGCCGACCTTCGGCGGATTATTCTTGGGTGCGTCTGTGCCCGCGGCCTATTTTTGGCTTGCGGAGGCCACTCGCAAAGTCTCGCCCCATTCCGAGTCCGGCGGACGAAGTAGGCCAGCCCATCCCCCAAGGCTATAGCCCACCCGTTTTTTGGCCATTTTTCCGCTGGGGGCGCCCGACCTTCGGCGGTTTATTCTTGGGTGCGTCTGTGCCCGCGGCCTATTTTTGGCTTGCAGAGGCCACTCGCAAAGTCTCGCCCCATTCCGAGTCCGGCGGACGAAGTTGGCCAGCCCATCCCCCCAAGGCTATAGCCCACCCGTTTTTGGCCATTTTTCCGCTGGGGTTTGGGCGCGCCCGACCTTCGGGAGTTATTTTTGGGCGCGGCTGTGCCCGCGGCCTATTTTTGGCACGCTGGAGGCCACTCGCAATGTATCGCCCCATTCCGAGTCCGGGCGGACGAGTTGGCCAGCCCTCCCCAACGCTATAGCCCACCCGTTTTTTGGCCATTTTCCGCTGGGGGGTTTGGGCGTGCCGACCTTCGGGGGGTTATTTTTGGATGCGGCTGTGCCCGCGGCCTATTTTTGGCACGCGGAGGACGCTCGCAAAGTCTCGCCCCATTCCGAGTCCGACGGACGAAGTTGGCCAGCCCCTCCCCCCAACCATTTTTCCGCTGGGTGTTTTGGGCGCGCCGACCTTCGGGAGGTTATTTTTGGCACGCGGAGGCCGTTCGCAAAGTCTCGTCCCATTCCGAGTCCGGCGGACGAAGTCGGCCAGCCCCTCCCCCCAAGGCTATAGCCCACCCGTTTTTTGGCCATTTTTCCGCTGGGGGGTTTGGGCGCGCTGACCTTCTGGGGGTTATTTTTGGGCGCAGCTGTGCCCGCGGCCTATTTTTGGCATACGGAGGCCGCTCGCAAAGTCTCGCCTCATTCCGAGTCTGGCGGACGAAGTGGGCCAGCCCCTCCCCCCAAGGCTATAGCCCACCCGTTTTTTGGCCATTTTTCCGCTGGGGGGTTTGGGCGCGCCGCCCTTCGGGGGGTTATTTTTGGGAGCAGCTGTGCCCGCGGCCTATTTTTGGCACGCGGAGGCCGCTCGCAAAGTCTCGCCCCATTCCGAGTCCGGCGGACGAAGTGGGCCAGCCCCTCCCCCCAAGGCTATAGCCCACCCCTTTTTTGGCCATTTTTCCGCTGGGGGGTTTGGGCGCGCCGTCCTTCGGGGGGTTATTTTTGGATGCGGCTGTGCCCGCGGCCTATTTTTGGCACACGGAGGCGCCTCACAAAGTCTCGTGCCATTCCAAGTGCGGGGGACGAAGTTGGCCAGCCCCACCCCCCAAGGCTATAGCCCACCCGTTTTTGTGGCCTTTTTCCGGTGGACGAACTTGGCGCCCCGGCCTTCGGGCGGGTATTTTTGCGCATGGCTGTGCCCACGGCCTATTTTTGGCACACGGAGGTGCCTCGTATAGTCTCGCGCCATTCCGAGTCCGGCGGACGAAGTTGGCGAGCCCCACCTCCCAAGGCTGTAGCCCACCCGTTTTTGTGGCCTTTTACTGCTGCACGAACTTGGCGCCCCGGCCTTCGGGCGGTTATTTTTAGGCGCGGCTGTGCCCGCGGCCTATTTTTGGCACACGGAGGTGCCTCACAAAGTCTCGCGCCATTCCGAGTCCGGCGGACGAAGTTGGACAGCCCCACCCCCCAAGGCTATAGCCCACCCGTTTTCGTGGCTTTTACCGCTGGACGAACTTGGCGCCCCGGCCTTCGGGTGTGTATTTTTGGACGCGGCTGTGCCCGCAGACTATTTTTATCACACGGAGGCGCCTCGCAAAGTCTATCGCCATTCCGAGTCCGGCGGACGAAGTCGGCCAGCCCCACACCCCAAGGCTATAGCCCACCCGTTTTTGTGGCCTTTTTCCGCTGGACGAACTTGGTGCCCCGGCATTCGGGCGGGTATTTTTGGGCGCGGCTGTGCCCACGGCCTATTTTTGGCACACGGAGGCGGGTCGCAAATTCTCGCGCCATTCCGAGTCCGGCGGACGAACTTGGCCAGCCCCACCCCCAAAGGCTATAGCCCACCCGGTGTTGTGGGCTTTTCCACTTGGATTTAACTTGGCGCCCCGGCATTCGGGCGGGTATTTTTGGGTGCGGCTGTGGCCGCGCCCTATTTTTGACACACGGAGGCGCCTGGCAAAGTCTCGCGCCATTCCGAGTCCGGCGGACGAAGTTGGCCAGCCCCACCCCCCAAGGCTATAGCCCACCCGTTTTTGTGGCCTTTTTCCGCTGGACGAACCTTGCGCCCCGGCCTTCGGGGGGGTATTTTTGGGCGCGGCTGTGCCCGCGGCCTATTTTTGGCACACGGAGGTGTCTCACAAAGTCTCGCGCAATTCCGAGTCCGGCGAACGAAGTTGGCCAGCCCCACCCACCAAGGCTATAGCCCACCCGTTTTTGTGGCCTTTTTCCGCTGGACGAACTTGGCGCCCCGGCATTCGGGCGGGTATTTTTGGGCGCGGCTGTGCCCGTGGCCTATTTTTGGCACACGGAGGTGCTTCGCAAAGTCTCGCGCAATTCCGAGTCCGGCGGACGAAGTTGGACAGCCCCACCCCCCAAGGCTATAGCCCACCCGTTTTCGTGGCTTTTACAGCTGGACGAACTTGGCGCCCCGGCCTTCGGGTGGGTATTTTTGGAAGCGGCTGTGCCCGCGGCCTATTTTTATCACACGGAGGTGCCTCGCAAAGTCTCGCGCCATTCCGAGTCCGGCGGACGAAGTTGGACAGCCCCACCCCCCAAGGCTATAGCCCACCCGTTTTCGTGGCTTTTACCGCTGGACGAACTTGGTGGCCCGGCTTTCGGGTGGGTATTTTTGGATGTGACTGTGCCCGCGGCCTATTTTTAGCACACGGAGGCGGGTCGCAAAGTCTCACGCCATTCCGAGTCCGGCGGACGAAGTGGGCCACCCCACCCCCCAAGGCTATAGCCCACCCGTTTTTGTGGCCTTTTTCCGCTGGACGAACTTGGCGTCCCGGCATTCGGGCGGGTATTTTTGGGCGCGGCTTTACCCGCGGCCTATTTTTGGCTCACGGAGGTGCCTCGCAAATTCTCGCGCCATTCCGAGTCCGGCGGACGAAGTTGTACAGCCCCACCCCCCAAGGCTATAGCCCACCCGTTTTCGTGGCTTTTACCGCTGGACGAACTTGGCGCCCCGGCCTTCGGGTGGGTATTTTTGGGCACGGCTGTGCCCGCGGCCTATTTTTATCACACGGAGGCACCTCGCAAAGTCTCTCGCCATTCCCACTCCGGCGGACGAAGTCGGCCAGCCCCACCCCCCAAGGCTATAGCCCACCCGTTTTTGTGGCCTTTTTCCGCTGGACGAACTTGGTGCCCGGCCTTGGGCGGAGTATTTTTGGCGCGCTGTGCCTCAAGGCCTATTTTTGGCACACGGAGGAGCCCCGCAAAGTCTCGCGCCATTCCGAGTCCGGCGGACGAAGTTGGCCACCCCCACCCACTAAGGCTATAGCCCACCCGTTTTGTGGCCTTTTTCCGCTGGGACGAACTTGGTGCCCACCTTCGGGGGTATTTTTTAAGCGCGCTGTGCCCAGCGTCTATTTTTGTCACACGGAGGCGCCTCACAAAGTCTCGTGCCATTCCAAGTCCGGGGGACGAAGTTGGCCAGCCCCACCCCCCAAGGCTATAGCCCACCCGTTTTTGTGGCCTTTTTCCGCTGGACGAACTTGGCGCCCCGGCCTTCGGGCGGGTATTTTTGCGCATGGCTGTGCCCGCGGCCTATTTTTGGCACACGGAGGTGCCTCGTATAGTCTCGCGCCATTCCGAGTCCGGCGGACGAAGTTGGCCAGCCCCACCCCCCAAGGCTATAGCCCACCCGTTTTCGTGGCTTTTACCGCTGGACGAACTTGGTGGCCCGGCTTTCGGGTGGGTATTTTTGGACGCGGCTGTGCCCGCGGCCTATTTTTAGCACACGGAGGCGGGTCGCAAAGTCTCACGCCATTCCGAGTCCGGCGGACGAACTTGGCCAGCCCCACCCCCAAAGGCTATAGCCCACCCGTTTTTGTGGCCTTTTTCCGCTGGATGAACTTGGCGCCCCGGCATTCGGGCGGGTATTTTTGGGCGCGGCTGTGCCCGCGGCCTATTTTTGGCATACGGAGACGCCTCGCAAATTCTCGCGCCATTCCGAGTCCGGCGAACGAAGTTGGCCAGCCCCACCCACCAAGGCTATAACCCACCCGTTTTTGTGGCCTTTTTCCGCTGGACGAACTTGGCGCCCCGGCATTCGGGCGGGTATTTTTGGGCGCGGCTGTGCCCGTGGCCTATTTTTGGCACACGGAGGTGCTTCACAAAGTCTCGCGCAATTCCGAGTCCGGCGGACGAAGTTGGACAGCCCCACCCCCCAAGGCTATAGCCCACCCGTTTTCGTGGCTTTTACCGCTGGACGAACTTGGCGCCCCGGCCTTCGGGTGGGTATTTTTGGAAGCGGCTGTGACCGCGGCCTATTTTTATCACACGGAGGTGCCTCGCAAAGTCTCGCGCCATTCCGAGTCCGGCGGACGAAGTTGGACAGCCCCACCCCCCAAGGCTATAGCCCACCCGTTTTCGTGGCTTTTACCGCTGGACGAACTTGGTGGCCCGGCTTTCGGGTGGGTATTTTTGGACGCGGCTGTGTCCGCGGCCTATTTTTAGCACATGGAGGCGGGTCGCAAAGTCTCACGCCATTCCGAGTCCGGCGGACGAAGTGGGCCACCCCACCCCCCAAGGCTATAGCCCACCCGTTTTTGTGGCCTTTTTCCGCTGGACGAACTTGGCGTCCCGGCATTCGGGCGGGTATTTTTGGGCGCGGCTTTACCCGCGGCCTATTTTTGGCTCACGGAGGTGCCTCGCAAAGTCTCGCGCCATTCCGAGTCCGGCGGACGAAGTTGTACAGCCCCACCCCCCAAGGATATAGCCCACCCGTTTTCGTAGCTTTTACCGCTGGACGAACTTGGCGCCCCGGCCTTCGGGTGGGTATTTTTGGGCACGGCTGTGCCCGCGGCCTATTTTTATCACACGGAGGCACCTCGCAAAGTCTCTCGCCATTCCCAGTCCGGCGGACGAAGTCGGCCAGCCCCACCCCCCAAGGCTATAGCCCACCCGTTTTTCTGGCCTTTTTCCGCTGGACGAACTTGGCGCCCCGGCCTTCGGGCGGGTATTTTTGGGCGCGGCTGTGCCCGCGGCCTATTTTTGGCACACGGAGGCGCCCCGCAAAGTCTCGCACCATTCCAAGTCCGGCGGACGAAGTTGGCCAGCCCCACCCACCAAGGCTATAGCCCACCCGTTTTTGTGGCCTTTTTCCGCTGGACGAACTTGGTGCCCCGGCCTTCGGGGGGGTATTTTTAAGCGCGGCTGTGCCCGCGGCCTATTTTTGGCACACGGAGGCGCCTCACAAAGTCTCGTGCCATTCCAAGTCCGGGGGACGAAGTTGGCCAGCCCCACCCCCCAAGGCTATAGCCCACCCGTTTTTGTGGCCTTTTTCCGCTGGACGAACTTGGCGCCCCGGCCTTCGGGCGGGTATTTTTGCGCATGGCTGTGCCCGCGGCCTATTTTTGGCACACGGAGGTGCCTCGTATAGTCTCGCGCCATTCCGAGTCCGGCGGACGAAGTTGGCGAGCCCCACCCCCCAAGGCTATAGCCCACCCGTTTTTGTGGCCTTTTACTGCTGCACGAACTTGGCGCCCCGGCCTTCGGGCGGTTATTTTTAAGCGCGGCTGTGCCCGCGGCCTATTTTTGGCACACGGAGGTGCGTAACAAAGTCTCGCGCCATTCCGAGTCCGGCGGACGAAGTTGGACAGCCCCACCCCCCAAGGCTATAGCCCACCCGTTTTCGTGGCTTTTACCGCTGGACGAACTTGGCGCCCCGGCCTTCGGGTGTGTATTTTTGGACGCGGCTGTGCCCGCGGACTATTTTTACCACACGGAGGCGCCTCGCAAAGTCTATCGCCATTCCGAGTCCGGCGGACGAAGTCGGCCAGCCCCACACCCCAAGGCTATAGCCCACCCGTGTTTGTGGCCTTTTTCCGCTGGACGAACTTGGTGCCCCGGCATTCGGGCGGGTATTTTTGGGCGCGGCTGTGCCCACGGCCTATTTTTGGCACACGGAGACGGGTCGCAAATTCTCGCGCCATTCCGAGTCCGGCGGACGAACTTGGCCAGCCCCACCCCCAAAGGCTATAGCCCACCCGTTTTTGTGGCCTTTTTCCGCTGGATGAACTTGGCGCCCCGGCATTCGGGCGGGTATTTTTGGGCGCGGCTGTGCCCGCGGCCTATTTTTGGCATACGGAGACGCCTCGCAAATTCTCGCGCCATTCCGAGTCCGGCGGACGAAGTCGGCCAGCCCCACCCCCCAATGCTATAGCCCACCCGTTTTTGTGGCCTTTTTCCGCTGGACGAACTTGGCGCCCCGGGCTTCGGGCGGGTATTTTTGCGCATGGCTGTGCCCGCGGCCTATTTTTGGCACACGGAGGCGCCTCGCAAATTCTCGCGCCATTCCGAGTCCGGCGGACGAACTTGGCCAGCCCCACCCCCAAAGGCTATAGCCCACCCGTTTTTGTGGCCTTTTTCCGCTGGATGAACTTGGCGCCCCGGCATTCGGGCGGGTATTTTTGGGCCGGGCTGTGCCCGTGGCCTATTTTTGGCAAACGGAGGTGCCTCGCAAAGTCTCGCGCCATTCCGAGTCCGGCGGACGAAGTTGGACAGCCCCACCCCCCAAGGCTATAGCCCACCCGTTTTCGTGGCTTTTACCGCTGGACGAACTTGGCGCCCCGGCCTTCGGGTGGGTATTTTTGGACACGGCTGTGCCCGCGGCCTATTTTTAGCACACGGAGGTGGGTCGCAAAGTCTCGCGCCATTCCGAGTCCGGCGGACGAAGTTGGACAGCCCCACCCCCCAAGGCTATAGCCCACCCGTTTTCGTGGCTTTTACCGCTGGACGAACTTGGTGCCCCGGCCTTTGGGTGGGTATTTTTGGGCGCGGCTGTGCCTGCGGCCTATTTTTGGCACACGGAGGCGGGTCGCAAAGTCTCGCGCCATTCCGAGTCCGGCGGACGAAGTTGGCCAGCCCCACCCCCCAAGGCTATAGCCCACCCGTTTTTGTGGTCTTTTTCCGCTGGACGAACTTGGCGCCCCGGCCTTCGGGTGGTTATTTTTGGACGCGGCTGTGGCCGCGCCTATTTTTGGCACATGGAGGCCCCTCGAAAAGTCTCGCGCCATTCCGAGTCCGGCGGACGAAGTTGGCCAGCCCCACCTCCCAAGGCTATAGCGCACCCGTTTTTGTGGCCTTTTTCCGCTGGACGAACTTGGCACCCCGGCCTTCGGGCGGTTATTTTAGGGCGCGGCTGTGCCCGTGGCCTATTTTTGGCACACGGAGGCCCCTCGCAAAGTCTCGCGCCATTCCGAGTCCGGCGGACGAAGTTGGCCAGCCCCGCCCCCCAAGGCTATAGCCCACCCGTTTTTGTGGCCTTTTTCCGCCGGACGAACTTGGCGCCCCGGCCTTCGGGCGGTTATTTTTGGGTGCGGCTGTGCTCGCGGCCTATTTTTGTCACACGGAGGGCCCTCACAAAGTCTTTCGCCATTCCGAGTCCGGCGGACGAAGTTGGCCAGCCCCATCCCCCAACGCTATAGCCCACCCGTTTTTGTGGCCTTTTTCCGCTGGACGAACTTGGCGCCCCGGCCTTCGGGCGGTTATTTTTGGGCGCGGCTGTGACCGCGGCCTATTTTTGGCACGCGGAGGCCGCTAGCAAAGTCTCGCCCCATTCCAAGTCCGGCGGACGAAGTTGGCCAGCCCCTCCCCCCAAGGCTACAGCCCACCCGTCTTTTGGCCATTTTTCTGCTGGACGAACTTGGCGCCCCGCCCTTCGGGCAGTTATTTTTGGGCGTGGCTGTGCCCGCGGCCTATTTTTGGCACGCGGAGGCCCCTCGCAAAGTCTCGGGCCATTCCGAGTCCGGCGGACGAAGTTGGCCAGCCCCACCCCCCAAGCTATAGCCCACCCGTTCTTGTGACCTTTTTCCGCTGGACGAACTTGGTGCCCCGGCCTTCGGGCGGTTATTTTTGGACGCGGCTGTGTCCGCGGCCTATTTTTGGCACACGGAGGGCCCTCACAAAGTCTCGCGCCATTCCGAGTCCGGCTGACGAAGTTCGCCAGCCCCACCCCCCAAGGCTATAGCCCACCCATTTTTGTGGCCTTTTTCCGCTGGACGAACATGGCGCCCCGGCCTTCGGGCGGTTATTTTAGGGCGCGGCTGTGCCCGTGGCCTATTTTTGGCACACGGAGGCCCCTCGCAAAGTCTCGCGCCATTCCGAGTCCGGCGGACGAAGTTGGCCAGCCCCGCCCCCCAAGGCTATAGCCCACCCGTTTTTGTGGCCTTTTTCCGCCGGACGAACTTGGCGCCCCGGCCTTCGGGCGGTTATTTTTGGGTGCGGCTGTGCTCGCGGCCTATTTTTGTCACACGGAGGGCCCTCACAAAGTCTTTCGCCATTCCGAGTCCGGCGGACGAAGTTGGCCAGCCCCATCCCCCAACGCTATAGCCCACCCGTTTTTGTGGCCTTTTTCCGCTGGACGAACTTGGCGCCCCGGCCTTCGGGCGGTTATTTTTGGGCGCGGCTGTGACCGCGGCCTATTTTTGGCACGCGGAGGCCGCTAGCAAAGTCTCGCGCCATTCCGAGTCCGGCGGACGAAGTTGGCCAGCCCCGCCCCCCAAGGCTATAGCCCACCCGTTTTTGTGGCCTTTTTCCGCCGGACGAACTTGGCGCCCCGGCCTTCGGGCGGTTATTTTTGGGTGCGGCTGTGCTCGCGGCCTATTTTTGTCACGCGGAGGGCCCTCACAAAGTCTTTTACCATTCCGAGTCCGGCGGACGAAGTTGGCCAGCCCCATCCCCCAACGCTATAGCCCACCCGTTTTTGTGGCCTTTTTCCGCGGGACGAACTTGGCGCCCCGGCCTTCGGGCGGTTATTTTTGGGCGCGGCTGTGACCGCGGCCTATTTTTGGCACGCGGAGGCCGCTAGCAAAGTCTCGCCCCATTCCGAGTCCGGCGGACGAAGTTGGCCAGCCCCTCCCCCCAAGGCTATAGCCCACCCGTCTTTTGGCCATTTTTCTGCTGGACGAACTTGGCGCCCCCCCCTTCGGGCAGTTATTTTTGGGCGTGGCTGTGCCCGCGGCCTATTTTTGGCACGCGGAGGCCCCTCGCAAAGTCTCGGGCCATTCCGAGTCCGGCGGACGAAGTTGGCCAGCCCCACCCCCCAAGCTATAGCCCACCCGTTCTTGTGACCTTTTTCCGCTGGACGAACATGGCGCCCCGGCCTTCGGGCGGTTATTTTTGGGCGCGGCTGTGCCACGGCCTATTTTTGGCCCATGGAGGCCCTTTGGAAAGTCTCGCGCAATTCCGAGTCCGGCGGACGATGTTGGCCAGCCCCACCTCCGAAGGCTATAGCCCACCCGTTTTTGTGGCCTTTTTCCGCTGGACTAACTTGGCGCCCCGGCCTTCGGGCGGTCATTTTTGGGCGCGGCTGTGTCCGCGGCCTATTTTTGGCACACGGAGGCCCCTCGCAAAGTCTCGCGCCATTCCGAGTCCGGCGGACGAAGTTGGCCAGCCCCACCTCCCAAGGCTATAGCCCACCCGTTTTTGTGGCCTTTTTCCGCTGGACGAACTTGGCGCCCCGGCCTTCGGGTGGTTATTTTAGGGTACGGCTGTGCCCGCTGCCTATTTTTGGCACACGGAGGCCCCTCGCAAAGTCTCGCGCCATTCCGAGTCCGGCGGACGAAGTTGGCCAGCCCCACCCCCCAAGGCTATAGCCCACCCGTTTTTGTGGCCTTTTTCCGCTGGACGAACATAGCGCCCCGACGTTCGGGCGGTTATTTTTGGGCGCGGCTGTGCCCGCAGCCTATTTTTGCCACACGGAGGCCCATCGCAAAGACTCGCGCCATTCCGAGTCCGGCGGACGAAGTTGGCCAGCCCCACCTCCCAAGGCTATAGCCCACCCGTTTTTGTGGCCTTTTTCCGCTGGACGAACTTGGCACCCCGGCCTTCGGGCAGTAATTTTTGGGCGCGGCTGTGCCCGCGGCCTATTTTTTGCACACGGAGGCCCATCGCAAAGTCTCGCACCATTCCCAGTCCGGCGGACGAAGTTGGCCAGCCCCACCTCCCAAGGCTATAGCCCACCTGTTTTTGTGGCCTTTTTTCCGCTGGGGGGTTTGGGCGCGCCGACCTTCGGGGGGTGATTTTTGGGCGCGACTGTGTCCGCGGCCTATTTTTGGCATGCGGAGGCCGCTCGCAAAGTCTCGCCCCATTCCGAGTCCGGAGGACGAAGTGGGCCAGCCCCTGCCCCCAAGGCTATAGCCCACCCGTTATTTGGCCATTTTTCCGCTGGGGGGTTTGAGCTCATCGACCTTCGGGGGTATATTTTTGGACGCGGCTGTGGCCGCGGCCTATTTTTGGCACGCGGAGGCCACTCGCAAACTCTCGCCCCATTCCGAGTCCGGCGGACGAAGTTGGCCAGCCCCTCCCCCCAAGGCTATAGCCCACCCGTTTTTTGGCCATTTTTCCGCTGGGGGGTTTGGGCGCGCCGACCTTCGGGGGGTGATTTTTGGGCGCGGCTGTGCCCGCGGCCTATTTTTGGCACGCGGAGGCCGCTCGCAAAGTCTCGCCCCATTCCGAGTCCGGCGGACGGGTTGGCCAGCCCCTCCCCCAAGGCTATAGCCCAGCCGTTTTTTGGCCATTTTTCCGCTGGGGGGTTTGGGCGCGCCGACCTTCGGGGGTTTATTTTTGGGCGCGGCTGTGGCCGCGGCCTAGTTTTGGCACGCGGAGGCCACTCGCAAACTCTCGCCCCATTCCGAGTCCGGGCGGACGAAGTTGGCCAGCCCTCCCCCAAGGCTATAGCCCAGCCGTTTTTTGGCCATTTTTCCGCTGGGGGGTTTGCGCGCGCCGACCTTCGGGGGTTTATTTTTGGGCGCGGCTGTGGCCGCGGCCTATTTTTGGCACGCGGAGGCCACTCGCAAACTCTCGCCCCATTCCGAGTCCGGCGGATGAAGTTGGCCAGCCCCTCCCCCCAAGGCTATAGCCCACCCGTTTTTTTGCCATTTTTCCGCTGGGGGGTTTGGGCGCGCCGACCTTCGGGGGGTTATTTTTGGGCGCGGCTGTGATCGCGGCCTATTTTTGGCACGCGGAGGCCGTTCGCAAGGTCTCACCCCATTCCGAGTCCGGCGGACGAAGTCGGCCAGCCGCTCCCCCCAAGGCTATAGCCCACCCGTTTTTTGGCTATTTTTCCGCAGGGGGGTTTGGGCGCGCCGACCTTCGGGGGGTTATTTTTGGGCGCGGCTGTGCCCGCGGCCTATTTTTGGCACGCGCAGGCCGCTCGCAAAGTCTCGCCCCATTCCGAGTCCGGCGGACGAAGTTGGCCAGCCCCTCCCCCAGGGCTATAGCCCACCCGTTTTTTGGCCATTTTTTCCGCTGGGGGGTTTGGACGCGCCGACCTTCGGGCGGTTAGTTTTTGGTGCGGCTGTGCCCGCGGCATATTTTTGGCATGCGGAGGCCACTCGCAAACTCTCGCCCCATTCCGAGTCCGGCGGACGAAGTGGGCCAGCCCCTCCCCCCAAGGCTATAGCCCACCCGTTTTTGGGCCATTTTTCCGCAGGGGGGTTTGGGCGCGCCGACCTTCGGGGGGTGATTTTTGGGCGCGGCTGTGCCCGCGGCATATTTTTGGCATGCGGAGGCCACTCGCAAACTCTCGCCCCATTCCGAGTCCGGCGGACGAAGTGGGCCAGCCCCTCCCCCCAAGGCTATAGCCCACCCGTTTTGGGCCATTTTTCCGCAGGGGGTTTGGGCGCGCCCGACCTTCGGGGTGATTTTGGCTGCTGTGCCCGCGGCCTATTATTGGCACGCGGAGGCCGCTCGCAAAGTCTCGCCCCATTCCGAGTCCGGCGGACGAAGTGGGCCAGCCCCTCCCCCCAAGGCTATAGCCCACCCGTTTTTGGGCCATTTTTCCGCAGGGGGGTTTGGGCGCGCCGACCTTCGGGGGGTGATTTTTGGGCGCGGCTGTGCCCGCGGCATATTTTTGGCATGCGGAGGCCACTCGCAAACTCTCGCCCCATTCCGAGTCCGGCGGACGAAGTGGGCCAGCCCCTCCCCCCAAGGATATAGCCCACCCGTTTTTGGGCCATTTTTCCGCAGGGGGGTTTGGGCGCGCCGACCTTCGGGGGTGATTTTTGGGCGCGGCTGTGCCCGCGGCCTATTATTGGCACGCGGAGGCCGCTCGCAAAGTCTCGCCCCATTCCGAGTCCGGCGGACGAAGTTGGCCAGCCCCTGCCCCCAAGGCTATAGCCCACCCGTTTTTTGGCCATTTTTCCGCTGGGGGGTTTGGGCACATCGACCTTCGGGGGTATATTTTTGGACGCGGCTGTGGCCGCGGCCTATTTTTGGCACGCGGAGGCCACTCGCAAACTCTCGCCCCATTCCGAGTCCGGCGGACGAAGTTGGCCAGCCCCACCTCCCAAGGCTATAGCCCACCTGTTTTTGTGGCCTTTTTTCCGCTGGGGGGTTTGGGCGCGCCGACCTTCGGGGGGTGATTTTTGGGCGCGACTGTGTCCGCGGCCTATTTTTGGCACGCGGAGGCCGCTCGCAAAGTCTCGCCCCATTCCGAGTCCGGCGGACGAAGTGGGCCAGCCCCTGCCCCCAAGGCTATAGCCCACCCGTTATTTGGCCATTTTTCCGCTGGGGGGTTTGGGCTCATCGACCTTCGGGGGTATATTTTTGGACGCGGCTGTGGCCGCGGCCTATTTTTTGCGTGCGGAGGCCACTCGCAAACTCTCGCCCCATTCCGAGTCCGGCGGACGAAGTTGGCCAGCCCCTCCCCCCAAGGCTATAGCCCACCCGTTTTTTGGCCATTTTTCTGCTGGGGGGTTTGGGCGCGCCGACCTTCGGGGGGTGATTTTTGGGCGCGGCTGTGCCCGCGGCCTATTTTTGGCACGCGGAGGCCGCTCGCAAAGTGTCGCCCCATTCCGAGTCCGGCGGACGAAGTTGGCCAGCCCCTCCCCCCAAGGCTATAGCCCAGCCGTTTTTTGGCCATTTTTCCGCTGGGGGGTTTGGGCGCGCCGACCTTCGGGGGTTTATTTTTGGGCGCGGCTGTGGCCGCGGCCTATTTTTGGCACGCGGAGGCCACTCGCAAACTCTCGCCCCATTCCGAGTCCGGCGGATGAAGTTGGCCAGCCCCTCCCCCCAAGGCTATAGCCCACCCGTTTTTTTGGCATTTTTCCGCTGGGGGGTTTGGGCGCGCCGACCTTCGGGGGGTTATTTTTGGGCGCAGCTGTGATCGCGGCCTATTTTTGGCACGCGGAGGCCGTTCGCAAGGTCTCACCCCATTCCGAGTCCGGCGGACGAAGTCGGCCAGCCGCTCCCCCCAAGGCTATAGCCCACCCGTTTTTTGGCTATTTTTCCGCAGGGGGGTTTGGGCGCGCCGACCTTCGGGGGGTTATTTTTGGACGCGGCTGTGCCCGCGGCCTATTTTTGGCACGCGGAGGCCTCTCGCAAAGTCTCGCCCCATTCCGAGTCCGGCGGACGAAGTTGGCCAGCCCCTCCCCCAAGGCTATAGCCCACCCGTTTTTTGGCCATTTTTTCCGCTGGGGGGTTTGGACGCGCCGACCTTCGGGCGGTTAGTTTTGGGTGCGGCTGTGCCCGCGGCATATTTTTGGCATGCGGAGGCCACTCGCAAACTCTCGCCCCATTCCGAGTCCGGCGGACGAAGTGGGCCAGCCCCTCCCCCCAAGGCTATAGCCCACCCGTTTTTGGGCCATTTTTCCGCAGGGGGGTTTGGGCGCGCCGACCTTCGGGGGGTTATTTTTGGGCGCGGCTGTGCCCGCGGCCTATTTTTGGCACCCGGAGGCCGCTCACAAAGTTTCGCCCCATTCCGAGTCCGGCGGACGAAGTCGGCCAGCCCCTTCCCCCAAGGCTATAGCCCACCCGTTTTTTGGCTATTTTTCTGCTGGGGGGTTTGGCCGCCCCGACCTTCGGGGGGTGATTTTTGGGCGCGGCTGTGCCCGCGGCCTATTTTTGGCACGCGGAGGCCGCTCGCAAAGTGTCGCCCCATTCCGAGTCCGGCGGACGAAGTTGGCCAGCCCCTACCCCCAAGGCTATAGCCCACCCGTTTTTTGGCCATTTTTCCACTGGGGGGTTTGGGCGCGCCGACCTTCGGGGGTTAATTTTTGGGCGCGGCTGTGGCCGCGGCCTATTTTTGGCACGCGGAGGCCACTCGCAAACTCTCGCCCCATTCCGAGTCCGGCGGATGAAGTTGGCCAGCCCCTCCCCCCAAGGCTATAGCCCACCCGTTTTTTTACCATTTTTCCGCTGGGGGGTTTGGGCGCGCCGACCTTCGGGGGGTTATTTTTGGGCGCGGCTGTGCTCGCGGCCTATTTTTGGCACGCGCAGGCCGTTCGCAAGGTCTCGCCCCATTCCGAGTCCGGCGGACGAAGTTGGCCAGCCGCTCCCCCAAGGCTATAGCCCACCCGTTTTTTGGCTATTTTTCCGCAGGGGGGTTTAGGCGCGCCAACCTTCGGGGGGTGATTTTTGGGCGCGGCTGTGCCCGCGGCCTATTTTTGGCACGCGGAGGCCGCTCGCAAAGTGTCGCCCCATTCCGAGTCCGGCGGACGAAGTTGGCCAGCCCCTCCCCCCAAGGCTATAGCCCAGCCGTTTTTTGGCCATTTTTCCGCTGGGGGGTTTGGGCGCGCCGACCTTCGGGGGTTTATTTTTGGGCGCGGCTGTGGCCGCGGCCTATTTTTGGCACGCGGAGGCCACTCACAAACTCTCGCCCCATTCCGAGTCCGGCGGATGAAGTTGGCCAGCCCCTCCCCCCAAGGCTATAGCCCACCCGTTTTTTTGCCATTTTTCCGCTGGGGGGTTTGGGCGCGCCGACCTTCGGGGGGTTATTTTTGGGCGCAGCTGTGATCGCGGCCTATTTTTGGCACGCGGAGGCCGTTCGCAAGGTCTCACCCCATTCCGAGTCCGGCGGACGAAGTCGGCCAGTCGCTCCCCCCAAGGCTATAGCCCACCCATTTTTTGGCTATTTTTCCGCAGGGGGGTTTGGGCGCGCCGACCTTCGGGGGGTTATTTTTGGACGCGGCTGTGCCCGCGGCCTATTTTTGGCACGCGGAGGCCGCTCGCAATGTCTCGCCCCATTCCGAGTCCGGCGGACGAAGTTGGCCAGCCCCTCCCCCAAGGCTATAGCCCACCCGTTTTTTGGCCATTTTTTCCGCTGGGGGGTTTGGACGCGCCGACCTTCGGGTGGTTAGTTTTGGGTGCGGCTGTGCCCGCGGCATATTTTTGGCATGCGGAGGCCACTCGCAAACTCTCGCCCCATTCCGAGTCCGGCGGACGAAGTGGGCCAGCCCCTCCCCCCAAGGCTATAGCCCACCCGTTTTTGGGCCATTTTTCCGCAGGGGGGTTTGGGCGCGCCGACCTTCGGGGGTGATTTTTGGGCGCGGCTGTGCCCGCGGCCTATTATTGGCACGCGGAGGCCGCTCGCAAAGTCTCGCCCCATTCCGAGTCCGGCGGACGAAGTTGGCCAGCCCCTGCCCCCAAGGCTATAGCCCACCCGTTTTTTGGCCATTTTTCCGATGGTGGGTTTGGGCGCATCGACCTTCGGGGGTATATTTTTGGACGCGGCTGTGGCCGCGGCCTATTTTTGGCACACGGAGGCCACTCGCTAACTCTCGCCCCATTCCGAGTCCGGCGGACGAAGTTGGCCAGCCCCTCCCCCCAAGGCTATAGCCCACCCGTTTTTTGGCCATTTTTCCGCTGGGGGGTTTGGGCGCGCCGACCTTCGGGGGGTTATTTTTGGGCGCGGCTGTGCCCGCGGCCTATTTTTGGCACCCGGAGGCCGCTCGCAAAGTCTCGCCCCATTCCGAGTCCGGCGGACGAAGTCGGCCAGCCCCTTCCCCCAAGGCTATAGCCCACCCGTTTTTTGGCTATTTTTCTGCTGGGGGGTTTGGCCGCGCCGACCTTCGGGGGGTGATTTTTGGGCGCGGCTGTGCCCGCGGCCTATTTTTGGCACGCGGAGGCCGCTCGCAAAGTGTCGCCCCATTCCGAGTCCGGCGGACGAAGTTGGCCAGCCCCTACCCCCAAGGCTGTAGCCCACCCGTTTTTTGGCCATTTTTCCACTGGGGGGTTTGGGCGCGCCGACCTTCGGGGGTTTATTTTTGGGCGCGGCTGTGGCCTCGGCCTATTTTTGGCACGCAGAGGCCACTCGCAAACTCTCGCCCCATTCCGAGTCCGGCGGATGAAGTTGGCCAGCCCCCCCCCCCCCCAAGCTATAGCCCACCCGTTTTTTTGCCATTTTTCCGCTGGGGGGTTTGGGCGCGCCGACCTTCGGGGTGTTATTTTTGGGCGCGGCTGTGCTCGCGGCCTATTTTTGGCACGCGCAGGCCGCTCGCAAAGTCTCGCCCATTCCGAGTCCGGCGGACGAAGTTGGCCAGCCCCTCCCCCAAGGCTATAGCCCACCCGTTTTTTGGCCATTTTTTCCGCTGGGGGGTTTGGACGCGCCGACCTTCGGGCGGTTAGTTTTGGGTGCGGCTGTGCCCGTGGCATATTTTTGGCATGCGGAGGCCACTCGCAAACTCTCGCCCCATTCCGAGTCCGGCGGACGAAGTGGGCCAGCCCCTCCCCCCAAGGCTATAGCCCACCCGTTTTTGGGCCATTTTTCCGCAGGGGGGTTTGGGCGCGCCGACCTTCGGGGGGTGATTTTTGGGCGCGGCTGTGCCCGCGGCCTATTATTGGCACGCGGAGGCCGCTCGCAAAGTCTCGCCCCATTCCGAGTCCGGCGGACGAAGTTGGCCAGCCCCTGCCCCCAAGGCTATAGCCCACCCGTTTTTTGGCCATTTTTCCGCTGGGGGGTTTGGGCGCATCGACCTTCGGGGGTATATTTTTGGACGCGGCTGTGGCCGCGGCCTATTTTTGGCACGCGGAGGCCACTCGCTAACTCTCGCCCCATTCCGAGTCCGGCGGACGAAGTTGGCCAGCCCCTCCCCCCAAGGCTATAGCCCACCCGTTTTTTGGCCATTTTTCCGCTGGGGGGTTTGGGCGCGCCGACCTTCGGGGGGTTATTTTTGGGCGCGGCTGTGCCCGCGGCCTATTTTTGGCACCCGGAGGCCGCTCGCAAAGTTTCGCCCCATTCCAAGTCCGGCGGACGAAGTCGGCCAGCCCCTTCCCCCAAGGCTATAGCCCACCCGTTTTTTGGCTATTTTTCTGCTGGGGGGTTTGGCCGCGCCGACCTTCGGGGGTTTATTTTTGGGCGCGGCTGTGCCAAGACCTATTTTTGGCACGCGAGGCCGCTCGCAAAGTGTCGCCCCATTCCGAGTCCGCGGACGAGTTGGCCAGCCCCTACCCCAAGGCTATAGCCCACCCGTTTTTGGCCATTTTTCCACTGGGGGTTTGGGCGCGCCCGACCTTCGGGGTTTATTTTTGGGCGCGGCTGTGGCCTCGGCCTATTTTGGCACGCAGAGGCCACTCGCAAACTCTCGCCCATTCCGAGTCCGGCGGATGAAGTTGGCCAGCCCCCAAGGCTATAGCCCACCCGTTTTTGCCATTTTTCCGCTGGGGGTTTGGGCGCTCCGACCTTCGGGGGTTATTTTTGGGCGCGGCTATGCCCGCGGCCTATTTTTGGCACGCGAGGCCGTTCGCAAGGTCTCGCCCCATTCCGAGTCCGCGGACGAGTTGGCCAGCCGCTCCCCAAGGCTATAGCCCACCCGTTTTTGGCTATTTTTCCGCTGGGGGGTTTGGGCGCGCCGGCCTTCGGGGGGTTATTTTTGGGCGCGGCTGTGCCCGCGGCCTATTTTTGGCACGCGGAGGCCGCTCGCAAACTCTCGCCCCATTCCGAGTCCGGCGGACGAAGTTGGCCAGCCGCTCCCCCAAGGCTATAGCCCACCCGTTTTTTGGCTATTTTTCCGCTGGGGGGTTTGGGCGCGCCGACCTTCGGGGGGTTATTTTTGGGCGTGGCTGTGCCCGCGGCCTATTTTTGGCACCCGGAGGCCACTCGCAAAGTCTCGCCCCATTCCGAGTCCGGCGGACGAAGTCGGCCAGCCCCTCCCCCCAAGGCTATAGCCCACCCGTTTTTTGGCTATTTTTCCGCTGGGGGGTTTGGCCGCGCCGACCTTCGGGCGATGATTTTTGGGCGCGGCTGTGCCCGCGGCCTATTTTTGGCACGCGGAGGCCGCTCGCAAAGTGTCGCCCCATTCCGAGTCCGGCGGACGAAGTTGGCCAGCCCCTCCCCCCAAGGCTATAGCCCAGCCGTTTTTTGGCAATTTTTCCGCTGGGGGGTTTGGGCGCGCCGACCTTCGGGGGTTTATTTTTGGCACGCGGAGGCCGTACGCAAAGACTCGCCCCATTCCGAGCCCGGCGGACGAAGTCGGCCAGCCCCTCCGCCCAAGGCTATAGCCCACCCGTTTTTTTGCCATTTTTCCGCTGGGGGGTTTGGGCGCGCCGACCTTCGGGGGGTTATTTTTGGGCGCGGCTGTGCTCGCGGCCTATTTTTGGCACGCGGACGCCGTTCGCAAGGTCTCGCCCCATTCCGAGTCCGGCGGACGAAGTCGGCCAGCCGCTCCCCCCAAGGCTATAGCCCACCCGTTTTTTGGCTACTTTTCCGCAGGGGGGTTTGGGCGCGCCGACCGTCGGGGGGTTATTTTCGGTACGCGGAGGCCGCTCGCAAAGTCTCGCCCCATTCCGAGTCCGGCGGACGAAGTTGGCCAGCCCCTCCCCCCAAGGCTATAGCCCACCCGTTTTTTGGCCATTTTTCCGCTGGGGGGTTTTGGCGCGCCGACCTTCGGCGGTTATTTTTGGGCGCGGCTGTGCCCGCGGCCTATTTTTGGGACGCGGAGGCCGCTCGCAAAATCTCACCCCATTCCGAGTCCGGCGGAGGAAGTTGGCCAGCCCCTCCCCCCAAGGCTATAGCCCACCCGTTTTTTGGCCATTTTTCCGCTGGACGAACTTGGCGCCCCGGCGTTCGGGAGGTTATTTTTGGGTGCGGCGGTGCCCGCGGCCTATTTTTGGCACGCGGAGGCCGCTCACAAAGTTTCGCCCCATTCCGACTCCGGCGGACGAAGTTGGCCAGCCTTTCCCCCCAAGGCTATAGCCCACCCGTTTTTTGGCCATTTTTCCGCTGTTGGGTTTGGGCGCGCCGACCTTCGGGGGGTTATTTTTGGGCGCGGCTGTGCCTGCGGCCTATTTTTGGGACGCGGAGGCCGCTCGCAAAATCTCGCCCCATTCCGAGTCCGGCTGAGGAAGTTGGCCAGCCCCTCCCCCCAAGGCTATAGCCCACCCGTTTTTTGGCCATTTTTCCGCTGGACGAACTTGGCGCCCCGGCGTTCGGGCAATTATTTTTGGGTGCGACTTTGTCCGCAGCCTATTTTTGGTGCGCGGAGGCCGCTCGCAAAGTCTCGCCTCATTCCGAGTCCGGCGGACGATGTGGACCAGCCCCACCCCCCAATGCTATAGCCCACCCGTTTTTTGGCCATTTTTCCGCTGGGGGGTTTGGGAGCGCCGACCTTCGGGGGGTTATTTTTGGGCGCGGTTGTGCCCGCGGCATTTTTTTGGCACGCGGAGGCCGCTCGCAAAGTCTCGCCGCATTATGAGTCCAGCGGACGAAGTTGGCCAGCCCCTCCCCCCAAGGATATAGCCCACCCATTTTTTGGCCATTTTTCCGCTGGACGAACTTGTCACCCCGGCCTTCGGGCTGTTAGTTTTGGGTGCGGCTGTGCCCGCGGCCTATTTTTGGCACACGGAGCCCGATCGCAATGTCTCGCCCGATTCCGAGTCCGGCGGACGAAGTTGGCCAGCCCCTCCCCCCAAGGCTATAGGCCACCCGTTTTTTGGCCATTTTTCCGCTGGACGAACTTGGCGCCCCAGCCATCGGGCGGTTATTTTTGGATACGGCTGTGACCGCGGCCTATTT
This sequence comes from Citrus sp. QX-2021, assembly GCA_030444885.1. Lineage (NCBI taxonomy): Eukaryota > Viridiplantae > Streptophyta > Magnoliopsida > Sapindales > Rutaceae > Citrus > Citrus sp. QX-2021. Next base: position 174,488 of record JAUJEF010000181.1, read on the forward strand.
TTGGCACGCGGAGGCGGCTCGCAATGTCTCGCCCCATTCCGAGTCCGGCGGACGAAGTTGGCCAGCCGCTCCCCCAAGGCTATAGCCCACCCGTTTTTTGGCTATTTTTCCGCAGGGGGGTTTAGGCGCGCCGACCTTCGGGGGGTTATTTTTGGGCGCGGCTGTGCCCGTGGCCTATTTTTGGCACGCGGAGGCCGCTCGCAAAGTCTCGCCCCATTCCGAGTCCGGCGGACGAAGTTGGCCAGCCGCTCCCCCAAGGCTATAGCCCACCCGTTTTTTGGCTATTTTTCCGCTGGGGGGTTTGGGCGCGCCGACCTTCGGGGGGTTATTTTTGGGCGTGGCTGTGCCCGCGGCCTATTTTTGGCACCCGGAGGCCGCTCGCAAAGTCTCGCCCCATTCCGAGTCCGGCGGACGAAGTCGGCCAGCCCCTCCCCCCAAGGCTATAGCCCACCCGTTTTTTGGCTATTTTTCCGCTGGGGGGTTTGGCCGCGCCGACCTTCGGGCGATGATTTTAGCGCACTGTGCTCTGCCCGTGGCCTATTTTTGGCACGCGGAGGCCGCTCGCAAAGTGTCGCCCCATTCCGAGTCCGGCGGACGAAGTTGGCCAGCCCCTCCCCCCAAGGCTATAGCCCACCCGTTTTTTGGCCATTTTTCCGCTGGGGGGTTTGGGCGCGCCGACCTTCGGGGTTTACTTTTGGGCGCGGCTGTGCCCGCGGCCTATTTTTGGCACGCGGAGGCCGTACGCAAAGACTCGCCCCATTCCGAGCCCGGCGGACGAAGTTGGCCAGCCCCTCCCCCCAAGGCTATAGCCCACCCGTTTTTTTGCCATTTTTCCGCTGGGGGGTTTGGGCGCGCCGACCTTCGGGGGGTTATTTTTGGGCGCGGCTGTGCTCGCGGCCTATTTTTGGCACGCGGACGCCGTTCGCAAGGTCTCGCCCCATTCCGAGTCCGGCGGACGAAGTCGGCCAGCCGCTCCCCCCAAGGCTATAGCCCACCCGTTTTTTGGCTACTTTTCCGCAGGGGGGTTTGGGCGCGCCGACCGTCGGGGGGTTATTTTCGGTACGCGGAGGCCGCTCGCAAAGTCTCGCCCCATTCCGAGTCCGGCGGACGAAGTTGGCCAGCCCCTCCCCCCAAGGCTATAGCCCACCCGTTTTTTGGCCATTTTTCCGCTGGGGGGTTTGGGCGCGCCGACCTTCGGCGGTTATTTTTGGGTGCGGCTGTGCCCGTGGCCTATTTTTGGTACGCGGAGGCCGCTCGCAAAGTGTCGCCCCATTCCGAGTCCGGCGGACGAAGTTGGCCAGCCCCTCCCCCCAAGGCTATAGCCCAGCCGTTTTTTGGCCATTTTTCCGCTGGGGGGTTTGGGCGCGCCGACCTTCGGGGGTTTATTTTTGGCACGCGGAGGCCGTACGCAAAGACTCGCCCCATTCCGAGCCCGGCGGACGAAGTTGGCCAGCCCCTCCCCCCAAGGCTATAGCCCACCCGTTTTTTTGCCATTTTTCCGCTGGGGGGTTTGGGCGCGCCGACCTTCGGGGGGTTATTTTTGGGCGCGGCTGTGCTCGCGGCCTATTTTTGGCACGCGGACGCCGTTCGCAAAGTCTCGCCCCATTCCGAGTCCGGCGGACGAAGTTGGCCAGCCCCTCCCCCCAAGGCTATAGCCCACCCGTTTTTTGGCCATTTTTCCGCTGGGGGGTTTGGGCGCGCCGACCTTCGGCGGTTATTTTTGGGCGCGGCTGTGCCCGCGGCCTATTTTTGGGACGCGGAGGCCGTTCGCAAAATCTCACCCCATTCCGAGTCCGGCGGAGGAAGTTGGCCAGCCCCTCCCCCCAAGGCTATAGCCCACCCGTTTTTTGGCCATTTTTCCGCTGGACGAACTTGGCGCCCCGGCGTTCGGGAGGTTATTTTTGGGTGCGGCGGTGACCGCGGCCTATTTTTGGCACGCGGAGGCCGCTCGCAAAGTTTCGCCCCAATCCGACTCCGGCGGACGAAGTTGGCCAGCCTTTCCCCCCAAGGCTATAGCCCACCCGTTTTTTGGCCATTTTTCCGCTGGTGGGTTTGGGCGCGCCGACCTTCGGGGGGTTATTTTTGGGCGCGGCTGTGCCCGCGGCCTATTTTTGGGACGCGGAGGCCGCTCGCAAAATCTCGCCCCATTCCGAGTCCGGCTGAGGAAGTTGGCCAGCCCCTCCCCCCAAGGCTATAGCCCACCCATTTTTTGGCCATTTTTCCGCTGGACGAACTTGGCGCCCCGGCGTTCGGGCAATTATTTTTGGGTACGACTTTGCCCGTAGCCTATTTTTGGTGCGCGGAGGCCGCTCGCAAAGTCTCGCCTCATTCCAAGTCCGGCGGACGATGTGGACCAGCCCCACCCCCCAATGCTATAGCCCACCCGTTTTTTGGCCATTTTTCCGCTGGGGGGTTTGGGAGCGCCGACCTTCGGGGGGTTATTTTTGGGCGCGGTTGTGCCCGCGGCATTTTTTTGGCACGCGGAGGCCGCTCGCAAAGTCTCGCCGCATTATGAGTCCAGCGGACGAAGTTGGCCAGCCCCTCCCCCCAAGGATATAGCCCACCCATTTTTTGGCCATTTTTCCGCTGGACGAACTTGGCACCCCGGCCTTCGGGCTGTTAGTTTTGGGTGCGGCTGTGCCCGCGGCCTATTTTTGGCACACGGAGCCCGATCGCAATGTCTCGCCCGATTCTGAGTCCGGCGGACGAAGTTGGCCAGCCCCTCCCCCCAAGGATATAGCCCACCCGTTTTTTGGCCATTTTTCCGCTGGGGGGCTTGGGAGCGCCGACCTTCGGGGGGTTATTTTTGGGCTCGGCTGTGCCCGCGGCCTATTTTTGGCACGCTGAGGCCGCTCGCAAAGTCTCGCCCCATTCCGAGTCCGGCGGACGATGTTGGCCAGCCCCTCCCCCCAAGGCTATAGCCCACCCATTTTTTGGCCATTTTTCTGCTGGACGAACTTGGAGCCCCGGCCTTTTGGCGGTTATTTTTGGGTACGGCTGTGCCCGCGGCCTATTTTTGGGACGCGGAGGCCGCTAGCAAAGTCTCGCCCCATTCCGAGTCCGGCGGACGAAGTTGGCCAGCCCCTCCCCCCAAGGCTATAGCCCACCCGTTTTTTGGCCATTTTTCCGCTGGGGGGTTTGGGCGCGCCGACCTTCGGCGGTTATTTTTGGGTGCGGCTGTGCCCGTGGCCTATTTTTGGCACGCGGAGGCCGCTCGCAAAGTGTCGCCCCATTCCGAGTCCGGCGGACGACGTTGGCCAGCCCCTCCCCCCAAGGCTATAGCCCACCCGTTTTTTGGCCATTTTTCCGCTGGGGGGTTTGGGCGCGCCGACCTTCGGCGGTTATTTTTGGGTGCGGCTGTGCCCGTGGCCTATTTTTGGCACGCGGAGGCCACTCGCAAAGTGTCGCCCCATTCCGAGTCCGGCGGACGAAGTTGGCCAGCCCCTCCCCCCAAGGCTATAGCCCACCCGTTTTTTGGCCATTTTTCCGCAGGGGGGTTTGGGCGCGCCGACCTTCGGTGGGTTGTTTTTGGATGTTGATGTGCCCGCGGCCTATTTTTGGCACACGGAGGCCGCTCGGAAAGCCTCGCCCCATTCCGAGTCCGGCGGACGAAGTTGGCCAGCCCCTCCCCCCAAGGCTATAGCCCACCCGTTTTTTGGCCATTTTTCCGCTGGACGAACTTGGCGCCCAGCCTTCGGGCGGTTATTTTTGGGCGCGGCTGTGCCCATGGCCTATTTTGGGCACGCGGAGGCCGCTCGCAAAGTCTCGCCCCATTCCGAGTCCGGCGGACGAAGTTGGCCAGCCCCTCCCCCCAAGGCTATAGCCCACCCGTTTTTTGGCCATTTTTCCGCTGGGGGGATTGGGCGCGCCGACCTTCGGGAGGTTATTTTTGGGCGCGGCTGTGCCCATGGCCTATTTTTGGCACGCGGAGGCCGCTCGCAAAGTCTCGCCCCATTCCGAGTCCGGCGGACGAAGTTGGCCAGCCCCTCCCCCCAAGGCTTTAGCCCACCCGTTTTTTGGCCATTTTTCCGCTGGGGGGCTTGGGAGCGCCGATCTTCGGGGGCTTATTTTTGGGCGCGGCTGTGCCAGCGGCATATTTTTGACACGCGGAGGCCGCTCGCAAAGTCTCGCCCCATTCCGAGTCCGGCGGACGAAGTTGGCCAGCCCCTCCCCCCAAGGCTATAGCCCACCCGTTTTTTGGCCATTTTTCCGCAGGGGGGTTTGGGCGCGCCGACCTTCGGTGGGTTGTTTTTGGACGTTGCTGTGCCCACGGCCTATTTTGGCACGCGGAGGCCGCTCGGAAAGCCTCGCCCCATTCCGAGTCCGGCGGACGAAGTTGGCCAGCCCCTCCCCCCAAGGCTATAGCCCACCCGTTTTTTGGCCATTTTTCCGCTGGACGAACTTGGCGCCCCGGCCTTCGGGCGGTTATTTTTGGGCGCGGCTGTGCCCGCGGCCTATTTTTGGCACGCGGAGGCCGCTCCCAAAGTCTCGCCCCATTCCGAGTCCGGCGGACGAAGTTGGCCAGCCCCTCCCCCCAAGGCTATAGCCCACCCGTTTTTTGGCCATTTTTCCGCTGGGGGGATTGGGCGCGCCGACCTTCGGGGGGTTATTTTTGGGCGCGGCTGTGCCCGCGGCCTATTTTTGCCACGTGGAGACCGCTCACAAAGTCTCGCCCCATTCTGAGTCCAGCGGACGAAGTTGGCCAGCCCCTCCCCCCAAGGATATAGCCCACCCATTTTTTGGCCATTTTTCCGCTGGACGAACTTGGCACCCCGGCCTTCGGGCTGTTAGTTTTGGGTACGGCTGTGCCCGCGGCCTATTTTTGGCACACGGAGCCCGATCGCAATGTCTCGCCCCATTCCGAGTCCGGCGGACGAAGTTGGCCAGCCCCTCCCCCCAAGGCTATAGCCCACCCGTTTTTTGGCCATTTTTCCGCTGTGGGGTATGGGCGCGCCGACCTTCGGGGGGTTATTTTTGGGCGCGGCTGTGCCCGCAGCCTATTTTTGGCACGCGGAGGCCGCTCTCAAAGTCTCGCCCCATTCTGAGTCCGGCGGACGAAGTTGGCCAGCCCCTCCCCCCAAGGCTATAGCCCACCCGTTTTTTGGCCATTTTTCCGCTGGACGAACTTGGCGACCCGGCCTTCGGGCGGTTATTTTTGGGCGCGGCTGTGCCCGCGGCCTATTTTTGGCACGCGGAGGCCGCTCGCAAAGTCTCGCCCCATTCCGAGTCCGGCGGACGAAATTGGCCAGCCCCTCCCCCCAAGGCTATAGCCCACCCGTTTTTTGGCAATTTTTCCGCTGGACGAACTTGGCGCCCCTGCCATCGGGCGGTTATTTTTGGGCGGGCTGTGCCCGCGGCCAATTTTTGGCACGCGGAGGCCACTCGCAAAGTCTCGCCACATTCCGAGTCTGGCGGACGAAGTGGGCCAGCCCCTACCCCCAAGGCTATAGCCCACCCGTTTTTTGGCCATTTTTCCGCTGGAAAAACTTGGCGCCCTGGCCTTCGGGCTGTTATTTTTGAGCGCGGCTGTGGCCGCCGCCTATTTTTTTCACGTGGAGGCCACTCGTAAAGGCTCGCCCCATTCCGAGTCCGGCGGACGAAGTTGGCCAGCCCCTCCCCCCAAGGCTATAGCCCACCCGTTTTTTGGCCATTTTTCCGCTGGACGAACTTGGCTCCCCGGCCTTCGGGCGGTTATTTTCGGACGCGGCTGTGCCTGCGGCCTATTTTTGGCATGCGGAGGCCGCTCGTAAAGTCTAGTCCCATTCCGAGTCCGGCGGATAAGTTGGCCAGCCACTCCCCCCAAGGCTATAGCCCACCCGTTTTTTGGCCATTTTTCCGCTTGGGGGCTTGGGCGCGCCGACCTTCGGGTGGTTATTTTTGGATGCAGCTGTGCCCGCGGCCTATTTTTGGCATGCAGAGGCCGCTCGCAAAGTCTCGCCCCATTCCGAGTCCGGCGGACGAAGTCGGCCGGCCCCTCCTCCCAAGGCTATAGCCCACCCGTTTTTTGGCCATTTTTCCGCTGGACAAACTTGGCGCCCCGGCCTTCGGGCAGTTATTTTTGGGCGCGGCTGTGCCCGCGGCCTATTTTTGGCACGCGGAGGCCGCTCGCAAAGTCTCGCCCCATTCCAAGTCCGGCGGACGAAGTTGGCCAGCCCCTCCCCCCAAGGCTATAGCCCACCCATTTTTTGGCCATTTTTCCGCTAAGGGGTTTCGGCGCGCCGACCTTCGGGCGGTTATTTTTGGACACAGCTGTGCCCGCTGCCTATTTTTGGCACGCGGAGGCCGCTCGCAAAGTCACGCCCCATTCCGAGCCCGGCGGACGAAGTTGGCCAGCCCCTCCCCCCAAGGCTATAGCCCACCCGTTTTTTGGCCATTTTTGCGCTGGACGTACTCGGCGCCCAGGCCTTCGGGCGGTTACTTTTGGGTGGGCTGTGCCCGCGGCCAATTTTTGGCACGCGGAGGCCACTCGCAAAGTCTCGCCCCATTCCGAGTCTGGCGGACGAAGTGGGCCAGCCCCTACCCTCCAAGGATATAGCCCACCCGTTTTTTGGCAATTTTTCCGCTGGACGAACTTGGCGCCCCTGCCATCGGGCGGTTATTTTTGGGCGGGCTGTGCCCGCGGCCAATTTTTGGCACGCGGAGGCCACTCGCATAGTCTCCCCCCATTCCGAGTCTGGCGGACGAAGTGGGCCAGCCCCTACCCCGAAGGCTATAGCCCACCCGTTTTTTGGCCATTTTGCCGCTGGAAAAACTTGGCGCCCCGGCCTTCGGGCGGTTATTTTCGGACGCGGCTGTGCCCGCGGCCTATTTTTGGCATGCGGAGGCCGCTCGTAAAGTCTAGTCCCATTCCGAGTCCGGCGGACGAAGTTGGCCAGCCACTCCTCCCAAGGCAATAGCCCACCCGTTTTTTGCCCATTTTTCCGCTGGGGGGTTTTGGCGCGCCGACCTTCGGGTGGTTATTTTTGGATGCAGCTGTGCCCGCGGCCTATTTTTGGCATGCGGAGGCCGCTCGCAAAGTCTCGCCCCATTCCGAGTCCGGCGGACGAAGTCGGCCAGCCCCTCCCCCCAAGGCTATAGCCCACCCGTTTTTTGGCCATTTTTCCGCTGGACGAACTTGGCGCCCTGGCCTTCGGGCGGTTATTTTTGGGTGCGGCTGTGCCCGCAGACTATTTTTGGGACGCGGAGGCCGCTCGCAAAGGCTCGCCCCATTCCGAGTCCGGCGGACGAAGTTGGCCAGCCCCTCCCCCCAAGGCTATAGCCCACCCGTTTTTTGGCCATTTTTCCGCTGGACGAACTTGGCGCCCCGGCCTTCGGGCGGTTATTTTTGGGCGCGGCTGTGCCCACGGCCTATTTTTGGCATGTGGAGGCCACTCGCAAAGTCTCGCCCCATTCCGAGTCCGGCGGACAAAATGGGCCAGCCCCTACCCCCAAGGCTATAGCCCACCCATTTTTTGGCCATTTTTCCGCTGGACGAACTTGGCGCCCCGGCCTTCGGGCGGTTATTTTTGGGCGCGGCTGTGCCCGCGGCCTATTTTTGGCACTCGGAAGCCGCTCACAAAGACTCGCCCCATTCCGAGTCCGGCGGATGAAGTGGGCCAGCCCCTCCCCCCAAGGCTATATCCCACCCGTTTTTTGGACATTTTTCCGCTGGACGAACTTGGCTCCCCGGCCTTCGGGCGGTTATTTTCGGACGCGGCTGTGCCCGCGGCCTATTTTTGGCATGCGGAGGCCGCTCGTAAAGTCTAGTCCCATTCCGAGTCCGGCGGACGAAGTTGGCCAGCCACTCCCCCCAAGGCTATAGCCCACCCGTTTTTTGCCCATTTTTCCGCTGGGGGGTTTGGGCGCGCCGACCTTCGGGTGGTTATTTTTGGATGCAGCTGTGCCCGCGGCCTATTTTTGGCATGCGGAGGCCGCTCGCAAAGTCTCGCCCCATTCCGAGTCCGGCAGACGAAGTCGGCCAGGCCCTCCCCCCAAGGCTATAGCCCACCCGTTTTTTGGCCATTTTTCCGCTGGACGAACTTGGCGCCCCGGCCTTCGGGCAGTTATTTTTGGGCGCGGCTGTGCCCGCGGCCTATTTTTGGCACGCGGAGGCCGCTCGCAAAGTCTCGCCCCATTCCAAGTCCGGCGGACGAAGTTGGCCAGCCCCTCCCCCCAAGGCTATAGCCCACCCATTTTTTGGCCATTTTTCCGCTAAGGGGTTTTGGCGCGCCGACCTTCGGGCGGTTATTTTTGGACACAGCTGTGCCCGCTGCCTATTTTTGGCACACGGAGGCCGCTCGCAAAGTCACGCCCCATTCCGAGCCCGGCGGACGAAGTTGGCCAGCCCCTCCCCCCAAGGCTATAGCCCACCCGTTTTTTGGCCATTTTTGCGCTGGACGAACTCGGCGCCCAGGCCTTCGGGCGGTTATTTTTGGGCGTGGCTGTGCCCGCGGCCTATTTTTGGCACACGGAGGCCCCTCGCAAAGTTTGGCCCCATTCCGTGTCCGGCGGACGAACTTGGCCAGCCCTTCCCCCCAAGGCTATAGCCCACCCATTTTTTGGGCATTTTTGTGGCGGACGAACTTGGGGACGGGACATTCGGGCGCTAATTTTTGGTCGCGGCCATGCGCGCGGCCTATTTTTGGCACACGGAGGCGCCTCGCAATGTCTGGCCCCATTCCGAGTCCGGCGGACAAACTTGGGGACCGGACCTTCGGGCGCTTATTTTTGGGCGCGGCTGTGCCCGCGGCCTATTTTTGGCAGACGGAGGCCCCTCGCAAAGTCTGGCCCCATTCCAATTCCGGCGGACGAACTTGGCCAGCCCATCCCCCCAAGGCTATAGCCCACCCGTTTTTTGGGCATTTTTACGGCGGACGAATTTGGGGACGGGACATTCGGGCGCTAATTTTTGGTTGCGGCCGTGCGCGCGGCCTATTTTTGGCACACGGAGGCGCCTCGCAATGTCTGGCCCCATTCCGTGTACGGCGGACGAACTTGGCCAGCCCCACCCCTCAAGGCTGTAAATAGCCCACCCGTTTTTTGGGCATTTTTGCGGCAGACGAACTTGGGGACGGGACCTTCGGGCACTAATTTTTGGGCGCGGCTGTGTCCGCGGCCTATTTTTGGCACACGGAGGCCCATCGCAATGTCTGGCGCCATTCCGAGTCCCGCGGACGAACTTGGCCAGCCCCTCCCCCCAAGGCTATAACCCACCCGTTTTTTAGGCGTTTTTACGGCGGACAAACTTGGGGACCAGACCTTCGGGCGCTTATTTTTGGGCATGGCTTTGCCCGCGGCCTATTTTTGGCACACGGAAGCCCCTCGGAAAGTCTGGCCCCATTCCGAGTCCGGCGGACGAACTTGGCCAGCCCCTCCCCCCAAGGCTATAGCCAACCCATTTTTGGGCGCGGCTGTGCCCACGGCCTATTTTTGGCACGCGGAGGCCCCTCGCAAAGTCTCGCCCCATTCCGAGTCCAGCGGACGAACTTGGCCTTCCCCTCCCCACAAGGCTATAGCCCACCCATTTTTTTGGTGTTTTTGCGGCGGACGAACTGGGGGACCGGACCTTCGGACGCTTTTTTTTGGGCGCGGCTGATCCCGCGGCCTATTGTTGGCACACGGAGGCCGCTCACAAAGTGTCACCCCATTCCGAGACCGGCGGACGAACTTTGCCAGCCCCACCCCCCAAGGCTATAGCCCACCCGTTTTTTGGACATTTTTGCGGCGGACGAACTTGGGGACCGGACATTCGGCCGCTTATTTTTTGGGCGCGGATGTGCCAGCGGCCTATTTTCGGCACATGGAGGCCCCTCACAAAGTCTGGCCCCATTCCGACTCTGGCGGACGAACTTGGCCAGCCCCTCCCCCCAAGGCTATAGCCCACCCGTTTTTTGGGCATTTTTCTGCTGGACGAACATGGCACCCCGACCTTCGGGTGGTTATTTTTTTGCCCGGCTGTGCGCGCGGCCTATTTTTGGCACACGGAGGCCGCGCGTAAAGTCTCGCCCCATTCCGAGTCCGGCGGACGAACTTGGCCAGCCCCATCCCCCAAGGCTATAGCCCACCCGTTTTTGTGGCCTTTTTCCGCTGGACGAACATGGCGCCCCGGCCTTTAGGCAGTTATTTTTGGGGGTGGCTGTGCCCGCGGCCTATTTTTGTCACACGGAGGCCGCTCGCAAAGTCTCGCCCCATTCCGAGTCTGGCGGACGAACTTGGCCTGCTCCACCCCCCAAGGCTATAGACCACCCGTTTTTGTGGCCTTTTTCCACAGGACAAACTTGGCGCCCCGGCCTTCGGGCATTTATTTTTGGGCGCGGCTGTGCCCGAGGCCTATTTTTGGCACACGGAGGCTTCTTACAAAGTCTCACCCCATTCTGAGTCCGGCGGACGAACTTGGCCAGCCCCACCCCCCAACGCTATAGCCCACCCGTTTTTGTGGCCTTTTTCCGCTGGACGAACTTGGCGCCCTGGCCTTCGGGCGGTTATTTTTGGGTGCGGCTATGCCCGCGGCATACTTTTGGCACACGGAGGCCGCTCGCAAAGTCTCGCCCCATTCCGAGCCCGGCGCACGAACTTGTTCAGCCCCACCCCCCAAGGCTATAGCCCACCCGTTTTTGTGGACTTTTTCCGCTGGACGAACTTGGCGCCCTGGCCTTCGGGTATTTATTTTTGGGCGCGGCTGCGTCCGTGGCCTATTTTTGGTACACGGAGGTTGCTCGCAAAGTTTCGTCCCGTTCCGAGTCCGACGGACGAACTTGGCGAACCCCACCCGCCAAGCCTATGCCCACCCGTTTTTGTGGCCTTTTTCCGCTGGACGAACTTGGTGCCCCGGCCTTCGGGCATTTAGTTTTGGGCGCGGCTGTGCCCGCGACCTATTTTTGGCACACGGAGGATGCTCGTAAAGTCTCGTCCCGTTCCGAGTCCGGCGGACGAACTTGGCGAACCCCACCCGCGAAGGCTATAGCCCACCCGTTTTTGTGGCCTTTTTCCGCTGGACGAACTTGGCGCCCCAGCCATCAGGCGGTTATTTTTGGGCACGACAGTGCAGGCGGCCTATTTTTGTCACAAGAAGGCCGCTCGCAAAGTCTCATCCCATTCCGAGTCCGGCGGACGAACTTGGCTAGCCCCACCTCCCAAGGCTATGGCCCACCCGTTTTTGTGGTCTTTTTCCGCTGGACGAACTTGGCGCGCCGGCCTTCGGGTGGTTATTTTTGGGTGCGGCTGTGCCCGAGGCCTAGTTTTGGCACCCGGAGGCCGCTCGCAAAGTCTCGCCCCATTCCGAGTCCGGTGGACGAACTTGTCCAGCCCCACCCCCCAAGGCTATAGCCCACCCGTGTTTGTGGCCTTTTCCCGCAGGACGAACTTGGCGCCCCAGCCATCGGGCGGTTATTTTAGGGTGCGGCTGCACCCGCGGCCTATTTTTGGCACACGGACGCCGCTCGCAAAGTCTCACCCCATTCCGAGTCCGGCGGACGAACTTGGCCAGCCCCACCTCCCAAGGCTATAGCCCACCCGTTTTTGTGGCCTTTTTCCGCTGGGGGGTTTTGCCGTCCCGGCCTTTGGGCGGTTATTTTTTGGTATTGTTGTGCCCGCGGCCTATTTTTGGCACACGGAGGCTGCTCGCAAAGTCTCGCCCCATTCCGAGTCCGGCGGACGAAGTTGGCCAGCCCCACACCCCAAGGCTATAGCCGACTCGTTTTTTTGGCCTTTTCCCGCAGGATGAACTTGGCGCGCCGGCCTTTGGGCGGTTACTTTTGGGCGAGGCCTTGCCCGCTGCCTATTTTTGGCACATGGAGGGCGCTCGCATAAACTAATCCCATTCCAAGTCTAGCGGACGAACTTGGCCAGCCCCACCCCCCAAGGATATAGCCCACCCGTTTTTGTGGCCTTTTTCCGCAGGATGAACTTGGTGCCCCGACCTTCGGGTGGTTATTTTTTTGCCCGGCTGTGCGCGCGGCCTATTTTTGGCACACGGAGGCCGCGCGTAAAGTCTCGCCCCATTCCGAGTCCGGCGGACGAACTTGGCCAGCCCCACCCCCCAAGGCTATTTCCGCTGGACGAACATGGCGCCCCGGCCTTCGGGCTGTTATTTTTGGGTGCAGCTGTGTCCGCGGCCTATTTTTTTGGCACATGGAGGCTGCTCACAAAGTCTCGTCCCATTCCGAGTCCGGCGGACGAAGTTGGCCAGCCCCACACCCCAAGGTTATAGCCGACTCGTTTTTTTGGCCTTTTTCCGCAGGATGAACTTGGCGCGCCGGCCTTTGGGCGGTTATTTTTGGGCGAGGCCTTGCCCGCTGCCTATTTTTGGCACACGGAGGGCGCTCGCATAAACTCATCCCATTCCAAGTCTAGCGGACGAACTTGGCCAGCCCCACCCCCCAAGGATATAGCCCACCCGTTTTTGTGGCCTTTTTCCGCAGGATGAACTTGGTGCCCCGACGTTCGGGTGGTTATTTTTTTGCCCGGCTGTGCGCACGGCCTATTTTTGGCACACGGAGGCCGCGCGTAAAGTCTCGCCCCATTCCGAGTCCGGCGGACGAACTTGGCCAGCCCCACCCCCCAAGGCTATAGCCCACCCGTTTTTGTGGCCTTTTTCCGCTGGACGAACATGGCGCCCCGGCCTTCGGGCTGTTATTTTTGGGTGCAGCTGTGCCCGAAGCCTATTTTTGTCACACGGAGGCCGCTCGCAAAGTCTCGCCCCATTCCGAGTCTGGTGGACGAAGTTGGCCAGCCCCACGCCCCAAGGCTATAGCCCACCCGTTTTTTGTGGCCTTTTTCCGCAGGACGAACTTGGCGCCCCGGCCTTCGGACGGTTATTTTTGGGCACGGCAGTGCCCGCGGCCTATTTTCGGCATACGGAGACCGCTCGCAAAGTCTAACCCCATTCCGAGTCCGGCGGACGAACTTGGCCAGCCCCACCGCCCAAGGCTATTGCCCACCCGTTTTTGTTGCCTTTGTCCGGCGGACGAACTTGGCGCCCCGGCCTTCGGGCAGTTATTTTTGGGTGTGGCTGTGTCCGCACCCTATTTTTGGCACACGGAGGCCACTCGCAAAGTCTCGTCCCAGTCCGAGTCTGGCGGACGAACTTGGCTAGCCCCACCACCCAAGGCTATAGCCCACCCGTTTTTTTTGGCTTTTTTCCGCTGGGGGTTTTTGTGCCTCGGCCTTTAGGCAGTTATTTTTGGAGGTGGCTGTGCCCGCGGCCTTTTTTTGGCACACAGAAGCCTCTTGCAAAGTCTCACCCCATTCCGAGTCCGGCGGACGAACTTGGCCTGCTCCACCCCCCAAGGCTATAGACCACCCGTTTTTGTGGCCTTTTTCCACAGGACAAACTTGGCGGCCCGGCCTTCGGGCATTTATTTTTGGGCGCGGCTGTGTCCGAGTCCTATTTTTGGCACACGGAGGCTGCTTACAAAGTCTAACCCCATTCCGAGTCCGGCGGACGAACTTGGCCAGCCCCACCCCCCAACGCTATAGCCCACCCGTTTTTGTGGCCTTTTTCCGCTGGACGAACTTGGCGCCCTGGCCTTCGGGCGGTTATTTTTGGGTGCGGCTATGCCCGCGGCATACTTTTGGCACACGGAGGCCGCTCGCAAAGTCTCGCCCCATTCCGAGCCCGGCGCACGAACTTGTTCAGCCCCACCCCCCAAGGCTATAGCCCACCCGTTTTTGTGGACTTTTTCCGCTGGACGAACTTGGCGCCCTGGCCTTCGGGCATTTATTTTTGGGCGCGGCTGTGTCCGCGGCCTATTTTTGGTACACGGAGGTTGCTCGCAAAGTTTCATCCCGTTCCGAGTCCGACGGACGAACTTGGCGAACCCCACCCGCCAAGCCTATGCCCACCCGTTTTTGTGGCCTTTTTCCGCTGGACGAACTTGGTGCCCCGGCCTTCGGGCATTTAGTTTTGGGCGCGGCTGTGCCCGCGACCTATTTTTGGCACACGGAGGCCGCTCGTAAAGTCTCGTCCCGTTCCGAGTCCGACGGACGAACTTGGCGAACCCCACCCGTGAAGGCTATAGCCCACCCGTTTTTGTGGCCTTTTTCCGCAGGACGAACTTGGCGCCCCGGCCTTCGGACGGTTATTTTTGGGCACGGCAGTGCCCGCGGCCTATTTTCGGCATACGGAGACCGCTCGCAAAGTCTAACCCCATTCCGAGTCCGGCGGACGAACTTGGCCAGCCCCACCGCCCAAGGCTATTGCCCACCCGTTTTTGTTGCCTTTGTCCGGCGGACGAACTTGGCGCCCCGGCCTTCGGGCAGTTATTTTTGGGTGTGGCTGTGTCCGCACCCTATTTTTGGCACACGGAGGCCGCTCGCAAAGTCTCGTCCCAGTCCGAGTCTGGCGGACGAACTTGGCTAGCCCCACCACCCAAGGCTATAGCCCACCCGTTTTTTTTGGCTTTTTTCCGCTGGGGGTTTTTGTGCCTCGGCCTTTAGGCAGTTATTTTTGGAGGTGGCTGTGCCCGCGGCCTTTTTTTGGCACACAGAAGCCTCTTGCAAAGTCTCGCCCCATTCCGAGTCCGGCGGACGAACTTGGCCTGCTCCACCCCCCAAGGCTATAGACCACCCGTTTTTGTGGCCTTTTTCCACAGGACAAACTTGGCGGCCCGGCCTTCGGGCATTTATTTTTGGGCGCGGCTGTGCCCGAGGCCTATTTTTGGCACACGGAGGCTCCTTACAAAGTCTCACCCCATTCCGAGTCCGGCGGACGAACTTGGCCAGCCCCACCCCCCAACGCTATAGCCCACCCGTTTTTGTGGCCTTTTTCCGCTGGACGAACTTGGCGCCCTGGCCTTCGGGCAGTTATTTTTGGGTGCGGCTATGCCCGCGGCATACTTTTGGCACACGGAGGCCGCTCGCAAAGTCTCGCCCCATTCCGAGCCCGGCGCACGAACTTGTTCAGCCCCACCCCCCAAGGCTATAGCCCACCCGTTTTTGTGGACTTTTTCCGCTGGACGAACTTGGCGCCCTGGCCTTCGGGCATTTATTTTTGGGCGCAGCTGTGTCCGCGGCCTATTTTTGGTACACGGAGGTTGCTCGCAAAGTTTCATCCCGTTCCGAGTCCGACGGACGAACTTGGCGAACCCCACCCGCCAAGCCTATGCCCACCCGTTTTTGTGGCCTTTTTCCGCTGGACGAACTTGGTGCCCCGGCCTTCGGGCATTTAGTTTTGGGCGCGGCTGTGCCCGCGACCTATTTTTGGCACACGGAGGCCGCTCGTAAAGTCTCGTCCCGTTCCGAGTCCGGCGGACGAACTTGGCGAACCCCACCCGTGAAGGCTATAGCCTACCCGTTTTTGTGGCCTTTTTCCGCTGGACGAACTTGGCGCCCCAGCCATCAGGCGGTTATTTTTGGGCACGACAGTGCAGGCGGCCTATTTTTGTCACACGAAGGCCGCTCGCAAAGTCTCATCCCATTCCGAGTCCGGCGGACGAACTTGGCTAGCCCCACCTCCCAAGGCTATGGCCCACCCGTTTTGTGGTCTTTTTCCGCTGGACGAACTTGGCGCGCCGGCCTTCGGGTGGTTATTTTTGGGCGCGGCTGTGCCCGAGGCCTAGTTTTGGCACCCGGAGGCCGCTCGCAAAGTCTCACCCCATTCCGATTCCGGTGGACGAACTTGTCCAGCCCCACCCCCCAAGGCTATAGCCCACCCGTGTTTGTGGCCTTTTCCCGCAGGACGAACTTGGCGCCCCAGCCATCGGGCGGTTATTTTAGGGTGCGGCTGCACCCGCGGCCTATTTTTGGCACACGGACGCCGTTCGCAATGTCTCGTCCCATTCCGAGTCCGGCGGACGAACTTGGCCAGCCCCACCCCCCAAGGTTATAGCCCACCCGTTTTTGTGGCCTTTTCCCGCAGGACGAACTTGGTAACCCGGCCTTCGGGCGGTTATTTTTGGGCTTGGCTGTGACCGCGGCCTATTTTTGGCATACGGAGGCCGCTCGCAAACGTTCACCCCATTCCGAGTCCGGCGGACGAACTTGGCCAGCTCCACCCCCCAAGGCTATAGCCCACCCGTTTTTGTGACCTTTATCCGCTGGATGAACTTGGCGCCCCAGAATCCGGGGGGTTATTTTTGGGCGCGGCTGTGACCACAGCCTATATTTGCCACACGGAGGCCGCTCGCAAAGTCTCCCCTCATTCCGAGTCCGGCGGACGAACTTGGCCATCCCCACCCCCGAAGGCTATAGCCCACCCGTTTTTGTGGCCTTTTTCCGCTAGACGAACTTGGCGCCCCAACCATCGGGTGGTTATTTTTGGGTGCGGCAGTGCCCGTGTCCTATTTTTGTCACACGGAGGCCGTTCGTAAAGTCTCGTCCCAGTCCGAGTCAGGCAGACAAACTTGGCCAGCCCCACCCCCCAAGGCTACAGCCCACCCGTTTTTGTGGCCTTTTTGCGCTGGACGAACTTTGCGCCCCGGCCTTCGGGCTGTTATTTTTGGGCGCGGACGTGCACGCGTCCTATTTTTGGCACACGGAGGCCTCTCACAAAGTCTCATCCCATTTTGAGTTCGGCGGACAAATTGGGCCAGCCCCACCCCCCAAGGCTATAGACCACCCATTTTTGTGGGCTTTTTCTGCTGGACGAACTTGGCGCCCCAGCCTTTGGGCTGTTGTTTTTGCCACACGGAGGGCGCTCGCAAAGTCTCACCCCCTTCCATGTCCGGCGGACGAACTTGGCCAGCCCCACCCCCCAAGGCTATAGCCCACCAGTTTTTGTGGCCATTTTCCGCTGGACGAATTTGGCAACCCGGCCTTCGGGTGGTTATTTTTGGCCGCGGCTGTGCCCGCGGCCTATTTTTAGCAAACGGAGGCCGCTCGTAAAGTCGCGTCCCATTCCGTGTCCGGCGGACGAACTTGGCCAGCCCCACCCCCCAAGGCTATAGCTCACCAGTTTTTGTGGCCATTTTCCGCTGGACGAATTTGGCAACCCGACCTTCGGGTGGTTATTTTTGGCCGCGGCTGTGCCCGCAGCCTATGTTTGGCACACGGAGGCCGCTCGTAAAGTCTTGCCCCATTCCGAGTCCGGCGGACGAACTTGGCTAGCCCCACCACCCAAGGCTATAGCCCACCCGTTTTTGTGGCCATTTTCCGCTGGACGAACTTGGCAACCCGGCCTTCGTGTGGTTATTTTTGGCCGCGGCTGTGCCCGCGGCCTATTTTTGGCAAACGGAGGCCGCTCGTAAAGTCTCGCCCCATTTCGTGTCCGGCGGACAAACGTGGCCAGCCCCACCCCCCAAGGCTATAGCCCACCCGTTGTTGTGGCCTTTTTCCGCTGGACGAACTTGGCGCCCCTGCCTTCGGGCGGTTATTTTTGGGCGCGCTTTGGCCGCGGCCTATTTTTGGTACATGGAGGCTGCTCGCAAACTCTCGCCCCATTCCAAGTCCGGAAGACGAACTTGGCCAGCCCCTCCCCCCAAGGCTATATCCCACCCGTTTTTTGGCCATATTTCCGCAAGACGAACTTGGCGCCCCCGCCTTCGGGCAGTTATTTTTGGGCGCGGCTGTGCCCGCGGCCTATTTTTAGCCCGCGGAGGCCGCTCGCAAAGTCTCGCCCCATTCCGAGTCGGGCGGACGAAGTTGGCCAGCCCCTCCCCCCAAGGCTATAGCCCACCCGTTTTTTGGCCATTTTTCCGCTTGGGGTTTGGGCGCGCCGACCTTCGGGGGGTTATTTTTGGGCGCGGCTGTGCCTACGGCCTATTTTTGGCACGCGGAGGCCGCTCGCAAAGTCTCACCCCATTCCGAGTCCGGCGGACGAAGTTGGCCAGCCCCTCCCCCCAAGGCTATAGCCCACCCGTTTTTTGGCCATTTTTCCGCTGGACGAACTTGGCGCCCCGGCCTTCCGGCGGTTATTTTTGGGCGCAGCTGTGCCCGCGGCCTATTTTTAGCCCGCGGAGGCCGCTCGCAAAGTCGCGCCCCATTCCGAGTCGGGCGGACGAAGTTGGCCAGCCCCTCCCCCCAAGGCTATAGCCCACCCGTTTTTTGGCCATTTTTCCGCTGGGGGGTTTGGGCGCGCCGACCTTCGGGGGGTTATTTTTGGGTGCGGCTGTGCCCGTGGCCTATTTTTAGCCCGCGGAGGCCGCTCACAAAGTCTCGCCCCATTCCGAGTCCGGCGGACGAAGTTGGCCAGCCCCTCCCCCCAAGGCTATAGCCCACCCGTGTTTTGGCCATATTTCCGCAGGACGAACTTGGCGCCCCCGCCTTCGGGCAGTTATTTTTGGGCGCGGCTGTGCCCGCGGCCTATTTTTAGCCCGCGGAGGCCGCTCGCAAAGTCTCGCCCCATTCCGAGTCGGGCGGACGAAGTTGGCCAGCCCCTCCCCCCAAGGCTATAGCCCACCCGTTTTTTGGCCATTTTTCCGCTGGGGGTTTGGGCGCGCCGACCTTCGGGGGGTTATTTTTGGGTGCGGCCATGCCCGCGGCCTATTTTTGGCACGCGGAGGCTGCTCGCAAAGTGTCGCCCCATTCTGAGTCCGGCGCACGACGTTGGGCAGCCCCTCCCCCCATGGCTATAGCCCACCCGTTTTTTGGCCATTTTTCCGCTGGACGAACTTGGCGCCCCGGCCTTCGGGCAGTTATTTTTGTGCGCGGCTGTGCCCACGGCCTATTTTTGGCACGCGGAGGCCGCTCGCAAAGTCTCGCCCCATTCTGAGTCCGGCGGACGACGTTGGCCAGCCCCTCCCCCCATGGCTATAGCCCACCCGTTTTTTGGTCATTTTTCCGCTGGACGAACTTGGCACCCCAGCCTTCGGGCAGTTATTTTTGCGCGCGGCTGTGCCCGCGGCCTATTTTTGGCACGCGGAGGCCGCTCGCAAAGTCTCGTCCCAATCTGAGTCCGGCGGACGACGTTGGCCAGCCCCTCTTATAGCCCACCCGTTTTTTGGCCATTTTTCCGCTGGACGAACTTGGCATTCCGGCCTTTGGGTGGTTATTTTTGGACGCGGCTGTGCCCGCGGCCTATTTTTTGCACGCTGAGGCCGCTCGTAAAGTCTCACCCCATTCCGAGTCCGGCGGACGAAGTTGGCCTGCCCCTCCCCCCAAGGCTATAGCCCACCCGTTTTTTGGCCATATTTCCGCAGGACGAACTTGGCGCCCCCGCCTTCGGGCGGTTATTTTTGGGCGCGGCTGTGCCCGCGGCCTATTTTTAGCCCACGGAGGCCGCTCGCAAAGTCTCGCCCCATTCCGAGTCCGGCGGACGAAGTTGGCCAGCCCCTCCCCCCAAGGCTATAGCCCACCCGTTTTTTGGCCATATTTCCGCAGGACGAACTTGGCGCCCCCGCCTTCGGGCGGTTATTTTTGGGTGCGGCTGTGCCCGCGGCCTATTTTTAGCCCACGGAGGCCCCTCGCAAAGTCTCGCACCATTCCGAGTCCGGCGGACGAAGTTGACCAGCCCCACCCCCCAAAGCTATAGCCCACCCGTTTTTGTGGCCTTTTCCCGGTGGACGAACTCGGCGCCCCGGCCTTCGGGCGGTCATTTTTGGGCACGGCTGTGCCGCGGCCTATTTTTAGCACACAGAGGCCCCTCGCAATGTCTCGTACCATTCCGACTCCGGCGGACGAAGTTGGGCAGCCCCACCCCCAAGGCTATAGCCCTCCCGTTTTTGTGGCCTTTTTCCGCTGGACGAAGTTGGCGCCCCGGCCTTCGGGCGGTTATATATGGGCGCGGCTGTGCCCGCGGCCTATTTTTGGCACACGGAGGCCCCTCGCAAAGTCTCGCGCCATTCCGAGTCCGACGGACGAAGTTTGCCAGCCCCACCCCCCAAGGCTATAGCCCACCCGTTTTTGTGGCCTTTTTCCGCTGGACGAACTTGGCGCCCCGGCCTTCGGACGGTTATTTTTGGGCGCGGCTGTGCCCGCGGCCTATTTTTGGCACACGGAGCCCTCTCGCAAAGTCTCGTGCCATTCCGACTCCGGCGGACGAAGTTGGGCAGCCCCACCCCCAAGGCTATAGCCCACCCGTTTTTGTGGCCTTTTTCCGCTGGACGAACTTGGCGTCCCGGCCTTCGGGTGGTTATTTTTGGGCGCGGCTGTGTCCACGGCCTATTTTTGGCACGCGGAGGCCGCTCGCAAAGTCTCGCCCCATTCCGAGTCCGGCGGACGAAGTTGGCCAGCCCCTCCCCCCAAGGCTATAGCCCACCCGTTTTTTTGCCATATTTCCGCAGGACGAACTTGGTGCCCCCGCCTTCGGGCGGTTATTTTTGGGCGCGGCTGTGCCCGCGGCCTATTTTTAGCCCGCGGAGGCCACTCGCAAAGTCTCGCCCCATTCCGAGTCCGGCGGACGAAGTTGGACAGCCCCTCCCCCCAAGGCTATAGCCCACCCGTTTTTTGGCCATATTTCCGCAGGGCGAACTTGGCGCCCCCGCCTTCGGGCGGTTATTTTTGGGTGCGGCTGTGTCCGCGGCCTATTTTTAGCACTCGGAGGCCCCTCGCAAAGTCTCGCACCATTCCGAGTCCGGCGGACGAAGTTGACCAGCCCCACCCCCCAAAGCTATAGCCCACCCGTTTTTGTGGCCTTTTCCCGCTGGACGAACTCGGCGCCCCGGCCTTCGGGCGGTCATTTTTGGGCGCGGCTGTGCCGCGGCCTATTTTTAGCACACGGAGGCCCCTCACAATGTCTCGTACCATTCCAAGTCCGGCGGACGAAGTTGGCCAGCCCCACCCCCCAAGGCTATAGCCCACCCGTTTTTGTGGCCTTTTTCCGCAGGACGAACTTGGCGCCCCGGTCTTCGGGCAGTTATTTTTGGGTGCGGCTGTGCCCGCAACCTATTTTTGGCACGCGGAGGCCGCTCGCAAAGTCTCGCCCCATTCCGAGTCCGGCGGACGACGTTGGCCAGCCCCTCCCCCCACGGCTATAGCCCACCCGTTTTTTGGCCATTTTTCCGCTGGACGAACTGGGCTCCCCAGCCTTCGGGCAGTTATTTTTGGGCGCGGCTGTGCCCGCGGCCTATTTTTGGCACGCGGAGGCCGCTCGCAAAGTCTCACCCCATTCCGAGTCCGGCGGACGAAGTTGGCCATCCCCACCCCCCAAAGCTATAGCCCACCCGTTTTTGTGGCCTTTTCCCGCTGGACGAACTCGGCGCCCCGGCCTTCGGGCGGTCATTTTTGGGCGCGGCTGTGCCGCGGCCTATTTTTAGCACACGGAGGCCCCTCGCAATGTCTCGTACCATTCCGAGTCCGGCGGACGAAGTTGGCCAGCCCCACCCCCCAAGGCTATAGCCCACCCGTTTTTGTGGCCTTTTTCCGCAGGACGAACTTGGTGCCCCGGCCTTCGGGCGGTTATTTTTGGGTGCGGCTGCGTCCGCGGCCTATTTTTATCCCGCGGAGGCCGCTCGCAAAGTCTCGCCCCATTCCGAGTCCGGCGGACGACGTTGGCCAGCCCCTCCCCCCATGGCTATAGCCCACCCGTTTTTTGGCCATTTTTCCGCTGGACGAACTGGGATCCCCAGCCTTCGGGCAGTTATTTTGGGGCGCGCCTGTGCCCGCGGCCTATTTTTGGCACGCGGAGGCCGCTCACAAAGTCTCACCCCATTCCGAGTCCGGCGGACGAAGTTGGCCAGCCCCTCCCCCCAAGGCTATAGCCCACCCGTTTTTTGGCCATATTTCCGCAGGACGAACTTGGCGCCCCCGCCTTCGGGCGGTTATTTTTGGGCGCGGCTGTGCCCGCGGCCTATTTTTAGCCCGCGGAGGCCGCTCGCAAAGTCTCGCCCCATTCCGAGTCGGGCGGACGATGTTGGCCAGCCCCTCCGCCCAAGGCTATAGCCCACCCATTTTTTGGCCATTTTTCTGCTGGACGAACTTGGCGCCCCCGCCTTCGGGCGGTTATTTTTGGGCGCGGCTGTGCCCGCGGCCTATTTTTAGCCCGCGGAGGCCGCTCGCAAAGTCTCGCCCCATTCCGAGTCGGGCGGACGAAGTGGGCCAGCCCCTCCCCCCAAGGCTATAGCCCACCCATTTTTTGGCCATTTTTCCGCTGGACGAACTTGGCGCCCCGGCCTTCGGGCGGTTATTTTTGGGTGCAGCTGTGCCCGCGGCCTATTTTTGGCAAACGGAGCCCTCTCGCAAAGTCTCGTGCCATTCCGACTCCGGCGGACGAAGTTGGGCAGCCCCACCCCCAAGGCTATAGCCCACCCGTTTTTGTGGCCTTTTTCCGCTGGACGAACTTGGCGTCCCGGCCTTTGGGTGGTTATTTTTGGGCGCGGCTGTGCCCACGGCCTATTTTTGGCACGCGGAGGCCGCTCACAAAGTCTCGCCCCATTCCGAGTCCGGCGGACGAAGTTGGCCAGCCCCTCCCCCCAAGGCTATAGCCCACCCGTTTTTTTGCCATATTTCCGCAAGACGAACTTGGCGCCCCCGCCTTCGGGCGGTTATTTTTGGGCGCGGCTGTGCCCGCGGCCTATTTTTGGCACACGGAGCCCTCTCGCAAAGTCTCGTGCCATTCCGACTCCGGCGGACGAAGTTGGGCAGCCCCACCCCCAAGGCTATAGCCCACCCGTTTTTGTGGCCTTTTTCCGCTGGACGAACTTGGCGTCCCGGCCTTTGGGTGGTTATTTTTGGGCGCGGCTGTGCCCACGGCCTATTTTTGGCACGCGGAGGCCGCTCGCAAAGTCTCGCCCCATTCCGAGTCCGGCGGACGAAGTGGGCCAGCCCCTCCCCCCAAGGCTATAGCCCACCCGTTTTTTTGCCATATTTCCGCAGGACGAACTTGGCGCCCCCGCCTTCGGGCGGTTATTTTTGGGCGCGGCTGTGCCCGTGGCCTATTTTTAGCCCGCGGAGGCCGCTCGCAAAGTCTCGCCCCATTCCGAGTCGGGCGGACGAAGTTGGCCAGCCCCTCCCCCCAAGGCTATAGCCCACCCATTTTTTGGCCATTTTTCCGCTGGACGAACTTGGCGCCCCGGCCTTCGGGCGGTTATTTTTGGGCGCGGCTGTGCCCGGGGCCTATTTTTGGCACACCGAGGCCGCTCGCAAAGTCTCACGCCATTCCGAGTCCGGCGGACGAAGTTGGCCAGCCCCACCCCCCAAGGCTATAGCCCACCCGTTTTTGCGGCCTTTTTTCGCCGAACGAACTTGGCGCCCCGGCCTTCGGGCAGTTATTTTTGGGCGCGACTGTGCCCGGGGCCTATTTTTAGCATACGGAGGCCGCTCGCAAAGTCTCGCGCCATTCCGAGTCCGGCGGACGAAGTTGGCCTTCCCCACCCCCCAAGGCTATAGCTCACCCGTTTTTGTGACCTTTTTCCGCTGGACGAACCTGGCGTCCCGGCCTTCGGGCTGTCACTTTTGGGCGCGGCTGTGTCCGCGGCCTATTTTTAGCACACGGAGGACCCTCGCAAAGTCTCGCACCATTCCGAGTCCGGCGGAAGAAGTTGGGCAGCCCCACCCCCCAAAGCTATAGCCCACGCATTTTTGTGGCCTTTTTCCGCTGGACGAACTTGGCGCCCCGGCCTTCGGGTGGTTATTTTTGGGCGCGGCTGTGCCCGGGGCCTATTTTTGGCACACAGAGGCCGCTCGCAAAGTCTCACGCCATTCCGAGTCCGGCGGACGAAGTTGGCCAGTCCCACCCCCCAAGGCTTTAGCCCACCCGTTTTTGTGGCCTTTTTCCGCTGGACGAACTTGGCGCCCCGGCCTTCGGGTGGTTATTTTTGGGCGCGGCTTTGCCCGCGGCCTATTTTTGGCACACGGAGGCTCCTCGCAAAGTCTCGCGCTATTCCGAGTCCGGCGCACGAAGTTGCCCAGCCCCACCCCCCAAGGCTATAGCCCACCCGTTTTTGTGGCCTTTTTCCGCTGGACGAACTTGGCGCCCCGGCCTTCGGGCTGTCACTTTTGGGCGCAGCTGTGTCCGCGGTCTATTTTTAGCACACGGAGGCCCCTCGCAAAGTCTCACAACATTCCGAGTCCGGCGGACGAAGTTGGGCAGCCCCACCCCCCAAAGCTATAGCCCACGCATTTTTGTGGCCTTTTTCCGCTGGACGAACTTGGCGCCCCGGCCTTCGGGTGGTTATTTTTGGGCGCGGCTGTGCCCGCGCCCTATTTTTGGCACCGGAGGCTCCTCGTAAAGTCTCGCGCTATTCCGAGTCCGGCGCACGAAGTTGCCCAGCCCCACCCCCCAAGGCTATAGCCCACCCGTTTTTGTGGCCTTTTTCCGCTGGACGAACTTGGCGCCCCGGCCTTCGGGCTGTCACTTTTGGGCACAGCTGTGTCCGCAGTCTATTTTTAGCACATGGAGGCCCCTCGCAAAGTCTCGCAACATTCCGAGTCCGGCGGACGAAGTTGGGCAGCCCCACCCCCCAAAGCTATAGCCCACGCATTTTTGTGGCCTTTTTCCGCTGGACGAACTTGGCGCCCCGGCCTGCGGGTGGTTATTTTAGGGCGTGGCTGTGCCCGCGGCCTATTTTTGGCACACGGAGGCCCCTCGCAAAGTCTCGCGCTATTCCGAGTCCGGCGGACGAAGTTGCCCAGCCCCACCCCCCAAGGCTATAACCCACCCGTTTTTGTGGCCTTTTTCCGCTGGACGAACTTGGCGCCCCGGCCATCGGGCGGTTTTTTTTAGGTGCGGCTGTGCCCGCGGCCTATTTTTATCACACGGAGGCCCCTCCCAAAATCTCACGCCATGCCAAGTCCGGCAGACAAAGTTGGCCAGCCCCACCCCCAAAGGCTATAGCCCACCCGTTTTTGTGGCCTTTTTCCGCTGGACGAAGTTGGCGCCCCGGCCTTCGGGCGGTTATTTTTGGGCGCGCCTGTGCCCGCGGCCTATTTTTGGCACGCGTAGGCCACTCTCAAAGTCTCGTCCCATTCCGAGTCCGGCGGACGAAGTTGGCCACCCCTCCCCCCAAGGCTACAGCCCACCCGTTTTTTTGCCATTTTTCCGCTGGACGAACATGGCGCCCCGGCCTTCGGGGGGTTATTTTTGGGCGCGGCTGTGACCACGGCCTATTTTTGGCACACCGAGGCCGCTCGCAAACTCTCGCCCCATTCCGAGTCCGGCGGACGAAGTTGGCCAGCCCCTCCCCCCAAGGCTACAGCCCACCTGTTTTTTGGCCATTTTTCCGCAGGACGAACTTGGCGCCCCGGCCTTCTGGCGGTTATTTTTTGGCGTGGCTGTGCCCGTGGCCTATTTTTGGCACGTGGAGGCCGCTCGCAAAGTCTCGCCCCATTCCGAGTCCGGCGGACGAAGTTGGCCAGCCCCTCCCCCCAAGGCTATAGCCCACCCGTTTTTTGGCCATTTTTCTGCTGGACGAACATGGCACCCCGGCCTTCGGGGGGTTATTTTTGGGCGCGGCTGTGACCGTGGCCTATTTTTGGCACACCGAGGCCGCTCGCAAACTCTCGCCCCATTCCGAGTCCGGCGGACGAAGTTGGCCAGCCCCTCCCCCCAAGGCTATAGCCCACCCGTTTTTTGGCCATTTTTCCGCTGGGGGGTTTGGGCACAACAACCTTCGGGGGGTTATTTTTGGGCACGGCTGTGTCCGCGGCCTATTTTTGGCACGCGGAAGCCGTTCGCAAAGTCTCGCCCCATTCCGAGTCCGGCGGATGAAGTTGGCCAGCCCCTCCCCCCAAGGCTATAGCCCACCCGTTTTTTGGCCATTTTTCTGCTGGACGAATCTTGCACCCCGGCCTTCGGGGGGTTATTTTTTGGCGCGGCTGTGCCCGCAGCCTATTTTTGGCACGTGGAGGCCGCTCGCAAAGTCTCGCCCCATTCCGAGTCCGGCGGACGAAGTGGGCCAGCCCCTCCCCCCAAGGCTATAGCCCACCCGTTTTTTGGCCATTTTTCTGCTGGACGAACTTGGCACCCCGGCCTTCGGGCGGTTATTTTTGGGCGCGGTTGTGCCCGCGGCCTATTTTTGGTACGCGGAGGCCGCTCACAAAGTCTCGCCCCATTCCGAGTCCGCCGGACGAAATGGGCCAGCCCCTCCCCCCAAGGCTATAGCCCACCCGTTTTTTGGCCATTTTTCCGCTGGACGAACTTGGCGCCCCGGCCTTCGGGTGGTTATTTTTGGGCGCGGCTGTGCCCGCGGCCTATTTTTGGCACGCGGAGGCCGCTCGCAAAGTCTCGCCCCATTCGGAGTCCGGCGGACGAAGTTGTCCAGCCCCTCCACCCAAGGCTATAAGCCACCCGTTTTTTGGCCATTTTTTCGCTGGTCGAACTTGGCGCCCCGGCGTTCGGGTAGTTATTTTTGGGCGCGGCTGTGCCCGCGGCCTATTTTAGGCACACAGAGGCCACTCGCAAAGCCTCGCCCCATTCCGAGTCCGGCGGACGAAGTTGGCCAGCACCTCTCCCCAAGGCTATAGCCCACCTGTTTTTTGGCCATTTTTCCGCTGGGGGGTTTGGGCGCAACGACCATCGGGGGGTTATTTTTGGGCGCGGCTGTCCCCACAGCCTATTTTTGGCACGCGGAGGCCGCCTGCAAAGTCTCGCCCCATTCCGAGTCCGGCGGACGAAGTCGGCCAGCCCCGCCCCCCAAGGCTATAGCCCACCCGTTTTTTGGCCATTTTTCCGCTGGGGGGTTTGGGCGCGCCGACCTGCGGGCGGCTATTTTTGGGCGCGGCTGTGCCCGTGGCCTATTTTTAGCACGCGGTGGCCACTCGCAAAGTCTCGCCCCATTCCGAGTCCGGCGGACGAGGTTGGCCAGCCCCTCCCCCCAAGGCTATAGCCCACCCGTTTTTTGGCCATTTTTCCGCTGGGGGGGTTTGGGCGCACCGACCTTCGGGCGGTTATTTTTGGGCGCGGCTGTGCCCGTGGCCTATTTTTGGCACGCGGAGGCCGCTCGAAAATTCTCCCCCCTTTCCGTGTCCCGCGGACGAAGTTGGCCAGCCCCTCCCCCCAAGGCTATAGCCCATCCGTTTTTTTGCCATTTTTCCGCTGGACGAACTTGGCGCTCCGGCCTTCGGGCGGTTATTTTTGGACACGGCTGTGCCCACGGCCTATTTTTGGCACGCGGAGGCCGCTCGTAAAGTCTCGCCCCATTCGGAGTCCGGCGGACGAAGTTGTCCAGCCCCTCCACCCAAGGCTATAAGCCACCCGTTTTTTGGCCATTTTTTCGCTGGTCGAACTTGGCGCCCCGGTGTTCGGGTAGTTATTTTTGGACGCGGCTGTGCCCGCGGCCTATTTTAGGCACGCAGAGGCCACTCACAAAGTCTCGCCCCATTCCGAGTCCGGCGGACGAAGTTGGCCAGTACCTCTCCCCAAGGCTATAGCCCACCCGTTTTTTGGCCATTTTTCCGCTGGGGGGTTTGGGCGCAACAACCTTCGGTGGGCTATTTTTGGGCGCGGCTGTGCCCGTGGCCTAGTTTTGGCACGCGGAAGCTGCTCTCAAAGTCTCGCCCCATTCCGATTCCGGCGGACGAAGTTGGCCAGCCCCTCCCCCCAAGGCTATAGCCCACCCGTTTTTTGGCCATTTTTCCGCTGGACGAACTAGGCGCCCAGGCCTTCGGGTGGTTATTTTTTGGCGCGGCTGTGCATGCCGCCTATTTTTGGCACGCGGAGGCCGTTCGCAAGGTCTCGCCCCATTCCGAGTCCGGCAGACGAAGTTGGCCAGCCCCTCCCCCCAAGGTTATAGCCCACCCGTTTTTTTGCCATTTTTCTGCTGGACGAATTTAGCGCCCCGGCCTTGGGGGGGTTATTTTTGGGTGCGGCTGTGCCCGCGGCCTATTTTTGGCATGCGGAGGCCATTCGAAAAGTCTCGCCCCATTCCAAGTCCGGCGGACGAAGTCGGCCAGCCCCTCCCCCCAAGGCTATAGCCCACCCGTTTTTTGGCAATTTTTCCGCTGGACTAACTTGGCTCCCCGGCGTTCGGGCGGTTATTTTTGGGCGCGGCTGTGCCCGTGGCCTATTTTTAGCACACGGTGGCCGTTCGCAAAGTGTCGCCCCATTCCGAGTCCGGCGGACGAAGTTGGCCAGCCCCTCCCCCCAAGGCTATAGCCCACCCGTTTTTTTGCCATTTTTCCGCTGGACGAACTAGGCGCCCCGGCCTTCAGGCGGTTATTTTTGGGCGCGGCTGTGCCCGCGGCCTATTTTTGGCACGCGGAAGACGCTCGCAAAGTCTCGCCCTATTCCGAGTCCGGCGGATGAAGTTGGCCAGCCGCTCCCCCCAAGGCTATAGCCCACCCGTTTTTGGCCATTTTTCCGCTGGACGAACTTGGCGCCCCAGCCTTCGGGCGGTTATTTTTGGGCGCGGATGTACCCGCGGCCTATTTTTGGCACACGGAGGCCTCTCGCAAAGTCTCGCCCCATTCCGAGTCCGGCGGATGAAGTTGGCCAGCCCCTCCCCCCAAGGCTATAGCCCACCCGTTTTTTGGCCATTTTTCCGCTGGGGGGTTTGGGCACAACAACCTTCGGGGGGTTATTTTTGGGCACGGCTGTGTCCGCGGCCTATTTTTGGCACGCGGAAGCCGTTCGCAAAGTCTCGCCCCATTCCGAGTCCGGCGGATGAAGTTGGCCAGCCCCTCCCCCCAAGGCTATAGCCCACCCGTTTTTTGGCCATTTTTCCGCTGGGGGGTTTGGGCACAACAACCTTCGGGGGGTTATTTTTGGGCACGGCGGTGTCCGCGGCCTATTTTTGGCACGCGGAAGCCGTTCGCAAAGTCTCGCCCCATTCCGAGTCCGGCGGATGAAGTTGGCCAGCCGCTCCCCCCAAGGCTATAACCCACCCGTTTTTTGGCCATTTTTCCGCTGGACGAACTTGGCGCCCCGGCCTTCGGGCGGTTATTTTTGGGCACGGCTGTACCCGCGGCCTATTTTTGGCACGCGGAGGCCTCTCGCAAAGTCTCGCCCCATTCCGAGTCCGGCGGACGAAGTTGGCCAGCCCCTCCCCCCAAGGCTATAGCCCACCCGTTTTTTGGCCATTTTTCCGCTGGGGGGTTTGGGCACAACAACCTTCGGGGGGTTATTTTTGGGCACGGCTGTGTCCGCGGCCTATTTTTGGCACGCGGAAGCCGTTCGCAAAGTCTCGCCCCATTCCGAATCCGGCGGATGAAGTTGGCCAGCCCCTCCCCCCAAGGCTATAGCCCACCCATTTTTTGGCAATTTTTCCGCTGGACTAACTTGGCGGCCCGGCGTTCGGGCGGTTATTTTTGGGCGCGGCTGTGCCCGCGGCCTATTTTTACCACACGGTGGCCGTTCGCAAAGTGTCGCCCCATTCCGAGTCCGGCGGACGAAGTTGGCCAGCCCCTCCCCCCAAGGCTATAGCCCACCCGTTTTTTTGCCATTTTTCCGCTGGACGAACTAGGCGCCCCGGCCTTCAGGCGGTTATTTTTGGGCGCGGCTGTGCCCGCGGCCTATTTTTGGCACGCGGAAGCCGCTCGCAAAGTCTCGCCACATTCCGAGTCCGGCGGATGAACTTGGCCAGCCGCTCCCCCCAAGGCTATAGCCCACCCGTTTTTTGGCCATTTTTCCGCTGGACGAACTTGGCGCCCCGGCCTTCGGGAGGTTATTTTTGGGCGCGGCTGTACCCGCGGCCGATTTTTGGCACGCGGAGGCCTCTCGCAAAGTCTCGCCCCATTCCGAGTCCGGCGGACGAAGTTGGCCAGCCCCTCCCCCCAAGGCTATAGCCCACCCGTTTTTTGGCCATTTTTCCGCTGGGGGGTTTGGGCGCAACAACCTTCGGTGGGTTATTTTTAGGCGCGGCTGTGCCCGTGGCCTATTTTTGGTAGGCGTAGGCTGCTCGCAAAGTCTCACCCCATTCCGAGTCCGGCGGACGAAGTGGGCCAGCCCCTCCCCCCAAGGCTATAGCCCACCCGTTTTTTGGCCATTTTTCCGCTGGACGAACTTGGCGCCCCGGCCTTCGGGCAGTTATTTTTGGGTGCGGCTGTGTCCGCGGACTATTTTTGGCACGCTAACGCCGCTCGCAAAGTCTCGCCCCATTCCGAGTCCGGCGGACGAAGTTGGCCAGCCCCTCCCCCCAGGGCTATAGCCCACCCGTTTTTTGGCCATTTTTCCACAGGACGAACTTGGCGCCCCGGCCTTCGGGCGGTTATTTTTGGGCAGGGCTGTGCCCGCGGCCTATTTTTGCCACACGGAGGCCGTTCGCATAGTGTCGCCCCATTCCGAGTCCGGCGGACGAAGTAGGCCAGCCCCTCCCCCCAAGGCTATAGCCCACCCGTTTTTTGGCCATTTTTCCGCTGGACGAACTTGGCGCCCCGGCCTTCGGGCAGTTATTTTTGGGTGCGGCTGTGCCCACAGACTATTTTTGGCACGCGAAGGCCGCTCGCAAAGTCTCACCCCATTCCGAGTCCGGCGGACGAAGTTGGCCAGCCCCTCCCCCCAAGGCTATAGCCCACCCGTTTTTTGGCCATTTTTCCGTTGGACGAACTTGGCGCCCCGGCCTACGGGCGGTTATTTTTGGGTGCGGCTGTGCCCGCGGCCTATTTTTTGCTCGCGGAGACGGCTCACAAAGTCTCGCCCCATTCTGAGTCCGGCGTACGAAGTTGGCCAACCCCTCCCCCCAAGGCTATAGCCCACCCGTTTTTTGGCTATTTTTCCGCTGGGGCGTTTGGGCACGCCGACCTTCGGGCGCGGCTGTACCCGCGGCCTATTTTTGGCACGCGGAGGCCGCTCACAAAGTCTCGCCCCATTCCGAGTCCGGCGGACGAAGTTCGCCAGCCCCTCCCCCTAAGGCTATAGCCGATCCGTTTTTTGGCCGTTTTTCCGCTGGTCGAACTTGGCGCCCCAGCCTTCGGGCGGTTATTTTTGGGCGTGGCTGTGCCACGGCCTATTTTTGGCACGCGGAGGCCGCTCGCAAAGTCTCGCCCCATTCCGAGTCCGGCGGACGAAGTGGGCCAGCCCCTCCCCCCAAGGCTATAGCCCACCCGCTTTTTGGCCATTTTTCCGCTGGACGAACGTGGCGCCCCGGGCTTCGGCCGGTTATTTTTGGGTGCCGCTGTGCCTGCGGCCTAATTTTTGCACGCGGAGGCCGCTCGCAAAGTCTCGCCCCATTCCGAGTCCGGCGGACGAAGTTCGCCAGCCCCTCCCCCCAAGGCTATAGCCCACCCGTTTTTTGGCCATTTTTCCGCTGGGGGGTTTGGGCGCGCTGACCTTCGGGCGGTTATTTTTGGGCGCGGCTTTTTCCGCGGCCTATTTTCTGCACGCGCAGGCCGCTCGCAAAGTCTCGCCCCATTCTGAGTCCGGCGGACGAAGTTGGCCAGCCCCTCCCCCCAAGGCTATAGCCCACCCGTTTTTTGGCCATTTTTCCGCTGGGGGGTTTGGGCGCAACGACCTTCGGGGGGTTATTTTTGGGGACGGCTGTGCCGGCGGCCTATTTTTGGCACGCGGAGGCCGCTCGCAAAGTCTCGCCCCATTCCGAGTCCGGCGGACGAAGTTGCCCAGCCCCTCCCCCCAACGCTATAGCCCACCTGTTTTTTGACCATTTTTCCGCTCGGGGGTTTGGGCGCAACGATCTTCGGGGGGTTATTTTTGGGAACGGCTGTGCCCGCGGCCTATTTTTGGCACGCGGAGGCCGCACGCAAAGTCTCGCCCCATTCTGAGTCCGGCAGACTAAGTTGGCCAGCCCCTCCCCCCAAGGATATAGCCCAGCCCTTTTTTGGCCATTTTTCCGCTGGACGAACATGGCGCCCCGGCCTTCGGGCGGTTATTTTTGGGCGCGGCTGTGCCCGTCGGCTATTTTTGGCACGCGGAGGCCACTCGTAAAGTCTCGCCCCATTCCGAGTCCGGCGGACGAAGTTCGCCAGCCCCTCCCCCCAAGGCTATAGCCCACCCGTTTTTTGGCCATTTTTCCGCTGGGGGGTTTTGGCGCGCTGACCTTCGGGCGGTTATTTTTGGGCGCGGCTGTGTCCGCCGGCTATTTTTGGCACGCGGAGGCCACTCGCAAAGTCTCGCCCCATTCCGAGTCCGGCGGACGAAGTTCGCCAGCCCCTCCCCCCAAGGCTATAGCCCACCCGTTTTTTGGCCATTTTTCCGTTGGACGAACTTGGCGCCCTGGCCTTCGGGCGGTTATTTTTGGGGACGGCTGTGCCGGCGGCCTATTTTTGGCACACGGAGGCCGCTCGCAAAGTCTCGCCCCATTCCGAGTCCGGCGGACGAAGTGGGCCAGCCCCTCCCCCCAAGGCTATAGCCCACCCGCTGTTTGGCCATTTTTCCGCTGGACGAACGTGGCGCCCCGGGCTTCGGGCGGTTATTTTTGGGTACCGCTGTGCCTGCGGCTTATTTTTTGCACGCGGAGGCCGCTCGCAAAGTCTCGCCCCATTCCGAGTCCGGCGGACGAAGTGGGCCAGCCCCTCCCCCCAAGGCTATAGCCCACCCGCTGTTTGGCCATTTTTCCGCTGGACGAACGTGGCGCCCCGGGCTTCGGGCGGTTATTTTTGGGTACCGCTGTGCCTGCGGCCTATTTTTTGCACGCGGAGGACGCTCGCAAAGTCTCGCCCCATTCCGAGTCCGGCGGACGAAGTTCGCCAGCCCCTCCCCCCAAGGCTATAGCCCACCCGTTTTTTGGCCATTTTTCCGCTGGGGGGTTTGGGCGCGCTGACCTTCGGGCGGTTATTTTTGGGCGCGGCTGTTTCCGCGGCCTATTTTCTGCACGCGCAGGCCGCTCGCAAAGTCTCGCCCCATTCTGAGTCCGGCGGACGAAGTTGGCCAGCCCCTCCCCCCAAGGCTATAGCCCACCTGTTTTTTGGCCATTTTTCCGCTGGGGGGTTTGGGCGCAACGACCTTCGGGGGGTTATTTTTGGGGACGGCTGTGCCGACGGCCTATTTTTGGCACGCGGAGGCCGCTCGGAAAGTCTCGCCCCATTCCGAGTCCGGCGGACGAAGTTGCCCAGCCCCTCCCCCCAACGCTATAGCCCACCTGTTTTTTGGCCATTTTTCCGCTGGGGGGTTTGGGCGCAACGATCTTCGGGGGGTTATTTTTGGGCACGGCTGTGCCCGCGGCCTATTTTTGGCACGCGGAGGCCGCACGCAAAGTCTCGCCCCATTCTGAGTCCGGCAGACTAAGTTGGCCACCCCCTCCCCCCAAGGATATAGCCCAGCCCTTTTTTGGCCATTTTTCCGCTGGACGAACATGGCGCCCCGGCCTTCGGGCGGTTATTTTTGGGCGCGGCTGTGCCCGTCGGCTATTTTTGGCACGCGGAGGCCACTCGTAAAGTCTCGCCCCATTCCGAGTCCGGCGGACGAAGTTCGCCAGCCCCTCCCCCCAAGGCTATAGCCCACCCGTTTTTTGGCCATTTTTCCGCTGGGGGGTTTTGGCGCGCTGACCTTCGGGCGGTTATTTTTGGGCGCGGCTGTGCCCGCCGGCTATTTTTGGCACGCGGAGGCCACTCGCAAAGTCTCGCCCCATTCCGAGTCCGGCGGACGAAGTTCGCCAGCCCCTCCCCCCAAGGCTATAGCCCACCCGTTTTTTGGCCATTTTTCCGTTGGACGAACTTGGCGCCCTGGCCTTCGGGCGGTTATTTTTGGGGACGGCTGTGCCGGCGGCCTATTTTTGGCACGCGGAGGCCGCTCGCAAAGTCTCGCCCCATTCCGAGTCCGGCGGACGAAGTTCGCCAGCCCCTCCCCCCAAGGCTATAGTCCACCCGTTTTTTGGCCAATTTTCCTTTGGACGAACTTGGCGGCCTAGGCTTCGGGCGGTTATTTTTGGGGACAGCTGTGCCGGCGGCCTATTTTTGGCACGCGGAGGCCGCTCGCAAAGTCTCGCCCCATTCCGAGTCCGGCGGACGAAGTTGGCCAGCCCCTCCCCCCAAGGCTATAGCCCACCTGTTTTTTGGCCATTTTTCCGCTGGGGGGTTTGGGCGCATTGACCTTCGGGGGGTTATTTTTGGGGACGGCTGTGTCGGCGGCCTATTTTTGGCACGCGGAGGCCGCTCGCAAAGTATCGCCCCATTCCGAGTCCGGCGGACGAAGTGGGCCAGCCCCTCCCCCCAAGGCTATAGCCCACCCGTTTTTTGGCCATTTTTCCGTTGGACGAAGTTGGCGCCCTGGCCTTTGGGCGGTTATTTTTGGGGACGGCTGTGCCGGCGGCCTATTTTTGGCACGCGGAGGCCGCTCGCAAAGTCTCGCCCCATTTCGTAGTCCATCAATGGTGCGGTTCTGTTGCTCAATCGTGGAGTGAGTAACATTCTTGAGATTCTGGAATGAATCCTCCCATGGTCTTGGCTGAGAGTAGTTCTGGTTCTGATTGTATGGTCTAAATGGGGGTTGAGAGGCTTGAGGAACTTGAGGAATTGGTTGCATTGGTGGAGCTGGAGCTGCTGGTCCATTCTGTTGGAATCCTTGAGACCATGAAAAATTGGGGTGGTCTCTCCATCCAGGGTTATATGTGTTGGAGTATGGGTTGTAATTTGATGGCTTTCTCATTACACCTATGGCATTGGCTTGATCTGGATATGAGTCATGGTCATGTGGTTCTGTTGATTTAGCAGTCGATAACGATGCTATTTGTCGAGCAAGACCTTCAACCATCTCCTTGACTTCTTTAATTTCTGAACTGGATTCGCCAATGTGAACCTCATTTACTCCCTTAATTCTTCTAGTATTCCTGAGCGATCGACTCCGTTGTTGGGAATTATCCGCTTGTCGCTGGAAGAATTCCCAAATCTCTGATGCACTTTTTGACATTAGCTCTCCTCCACTTGTTGCCATTAGCCATTCTTGCACATTTGGTAGTAATCCCTCCAAAAAGTATTGACATTGGTGCCATTTCTCATACCCATGATGTGGACACTTCAAGAGTAGCCCATTGAATCGCTCCCATGTTTCGAAAAACTGCTCGTCTTCTCTCTGAGTAAACTCCGAGATTTCCCTGCGAATAGCGTTGGTTTTATGAACTGGGAAATATTTATTCAAAAATTTCGTTACCATTTGTTCCCATGATGAAATGCTATTGGCAGGTAAAGTATTTAACCATGAACGAGCTCTATCCTTTAAAGAAAATGGGAATAGTCTAAGTTTTACATCATCATCTGAAAAATTCTCATATTTAAATGTTTGACAAATAGCATGAAAATCATTCAAATGATTATATGGGTCCTCATTTTCTAGGCCATAAAATGTGGGGAGACAATTTAGCACACTAGGTTTTAATTCAAAACTCCTAGCAGCTACATTTGGGTATTTTATACATGATGTGCTCAAATTAGCTAAGGGACTAAAATAGTCCTTAAATGGCCTCTCCTGTGGTGCTTGTAAATCCATTCCAAATTTATTTTTAATGTGCTTTTGTGTGCGAAGTGTTTTTTTCTAATTCAAGGTCTATAGGTTCAAGATTAGGTAATAATGACCTACGACCATGCATGCAAAACAAATAAAATAAAAATAAAGATGGGAACAAAACAAATAAAAATAAAGAAGAGGGAGAAATTACGATACTAACCTTGTTTGCGCTATTACAACCTTTCTATAAAAATACACAAAAATAAATACGTGAAATAAATTAACTAAAAATAAATTAATAAGATAAAAATAATTACAAAGAAAAATAAATTGAAAATTAAATTACAGAATTTTAAAGAAGAGACAGAGAAAAAAAATACTAACCTTTAAATGCGGATTTACTTTTTTTCTTTTTTTTTATAATAAAAATAAAAATAAAAAAAAATACAAGAAAACAAATAAAAGAAATTATTCACAAAAATTAATTCTATGAATTAAAATTACTTACCTCCCCGGCAACGGCGCCAAAAACTTGTTGTGCAAATTTTAATGTACTCGCAAGCGCACGAATCTATTGTAGTATAGACTAATGGTGACGAGTGTCGATCCCACGAGGAGGTGGATTTTAATTATATATAGAATTAATTTTGTAAATGGGTAGTTGGATTTATGGTGGAAATGATTTGGAATATGCTAATACTTAAATTAAAATGGCGAGAATAAATTCTAAAATTGGAATTGCAATGGAGAGAATAAATTGAAGAGAAAATCTATTAAATTGACGTACTTGGGTATCTGGATCCGTATCAACATGCATCATGGGCTAAATAATCCGTATTAATGCCAATTAAATCATGAGGGGGGAATCCACACCTCATGAACCACGCTCTAATCAATATGGTGCTAAGGGCTTATCGTGCCAAATAATAATAACCTTATACTAGAGAGCCGGTGTAACCAAGGCGGTATCTAGACAAGATTATTATTATTTGTCGACGAGAAGTCAAAACATCCACAAAAACTAGAGGGGAAGAGAAAATAAATTTACCAAATTAAGCCCATGACACATGTTGAGACTTCACCTTCAACCCAAGCTTGAAAGAAAATTAGCCACTCATAGTTGAACTAGGGGCAAAATGGGAATTTATTAAAATACGAAGAAAATACAAGATGGAGAGGGAATTACAGAAAATGGATCCCAAAAATGGATTCAGAGATATCAAATTAGGGGGGAGAGGCCCCCTTTTTATAGATACATGGAGTAAATCATGGCCATCGGATTAAAAACAGTTTGGACGCTCAGGATTGCGCCACGTCATCAGTCAACAGTCCACGGTTTGACCACGCGGATGAACAGTAACACGGTTTGACCCGACTTTGAACAGTAACGCGGTTTGACCCGGATGAACAGTAACGCGGTTTGGTTGACAATAATCCTGTGTGATGCATGCACCGTACGCGAGATTTTTCGTCCACTGATATGCCGTGAATAGTACCGTACATGTGAATAGTGCCATTTTTCCTTTTATGCTCCTCTTAAGGTTTTCGACCGTCCTGAGTTCAAAAATGATGTCCGTTTTGCCGTCTGATCTCTCCTTTATTGTGAAATGACTATAATGCCCCTAAAATACATAAATTACTTAATTAAAATAAAACACACGTAATTAAATCACAAGAATGTTAAATACATAAAAGTAAGGGTTGTTAGTAAGACTTGAAATGTAAAATGACGGTTTTCTCCTTTATAAATATGCATTTTCTAACACTCAACACACCCCCCAACCAGCTTATTGCTAGTCCCTAGCAAATAAAGCGAAAACAAAATTCAAATTCAAAATGATTTTTTTTTTTTTAGAAACACTCGTGTTTATTCAATCAGATTAATGATAGCAATCAAATAAAAGTATAAGCATTATCTCCAGTCTAAAGCAACATCACACCCACATCAACCATCCACATGAATCAGCCCAGTAGACTTTGTTATAGCTACTTTCAAGAATGACATGTCAAACCCCAAAATCTCACTGGAAGTAGTGACACTCTCACAAAGAAATTAAACCCAATAAAAATAGTCACTCCAATGAATGGTAATTGAGAGAAAATAATAAAGAAATGATATCACATGCTCTCACCAAGATGAAATAAATATGCCCTCAGCTTAAAAATAATACGATCTCAAGTCAAATAAAAACTGTTAGTCAACCCAATTTATTTATTTATTTATTTTTTATATGCACCACTACATCTTTTTAGCCCATATAACCAGCTTCTACTTCAGATTATAATTCCCTA
Source organism: Citrus sp. QX-2021 (assembly GCA_030444885.1). Lineage (NCBI taxonomy): Eukaryota > Viridiplantae > Streptophyta > Magnoliopsida > Sapindales > Rutaceae > Citrus > Citrus sp. QX-2021. Next base: position 211,839 of record JAUJEF010000181.1, read on the forward strand.
AAATCAGGAAGGACTTTTATTAGGATGTAACGTAGGTTAGGGACATGGTTAACAAAGAAAGAAAATAAAGAAAACAAAGTATATGTTTGAGAAAAATGCAGAGAAAATATGCATTTTTTTTTTTTGTGGAAGTTGCAAGGTGGATTTCACCTATTATTGTTATTTTTATTCTTTTGAAACAACAACTTTTGTTTTGTTGTTTTTTTTTTTTTTGGTATAACTTCACTGATCAACATAATTATTTACATTTTCTCAAACATAAATAGGTGATGGAACTTATAAGATATCGGGTAATACTCCAAATCGGAGTGGGTCAAGATGATAAGTTGACAAAGAAAATGTTTTTTTTTTTTTTAAAAGGCTCAAAAGGGTTAACTATGGATATTTAATAAAAGGGATGGCTAGAAAGGCTCAAACGGATCAAAGATGGCCTTTCCATCGTCTTTTAGGGCTCTAAATAATCTTCCATATCTACTAGTTAGATGGGCTTCCAAATGTAACAACACACTTTTTTTTTTCTTTTTTTTTTTATTAAGGGTTAACTCAAAAGAAATCTAGAGATCGTGTATACAATAATAAACTGCTAAGCTGTATAAAGAATGGGCAAAAGGGTTACTCTCCAAGAAAAATAATAGGCTCAAAAACTCACTTGGTACTTATTATGACATGTTCATTCCTTCAAGCAACTCATATTTGTCTCCGACATCAACATGTAGAGTAGCAAACATAATGTAACATCACTTAAGACCAAAGATAATACAAATACTAAAATTTGAAATTAATCATGTCATCCAATGTTAAAACAAATCACAAAATTTTTTTTTTTTAAACAACATTCTACCCCCCAACCTATTCTAAACATGAAAGAAAAATATGCATGCAGAAATGTGAAAATGATGCATAAAAACTAATTAGAAAAGTTACACTTAAAATGATAGAAAACGAAAATGAATTTTTTTTTTTTAACTTAGAAGATGCGTTTCTAGAGGCACTACACTCCATATTCAGCCATCTTCGACTCAAAAGTTGGAAAATGTATATTTATAGAGGAGAAATTAAAAAGAAGAAGAAATATGAACATCAAAACTTAATAAAGAAAAAGAAATTTTTTTTATTTTATTTTTGTTTTTTTTATTTTTTTTATTTTTTTATTTTTATTTTTTAATCAATGAAGATGCGTTTCTAGAGTAACTACACTCCATATTCAGCCATCTTCAACACAAAAAGTTAGCAACAGTTAGTTTCTACAACAAAAAATTAGTAAAAACTTAACCAAGATTCCACAATTGTCGACTATTCCCTCCCCCCAACCAGAACGAAACATTGTCCTCAATGTTTAAAAGAAAAAAAGTAGAGTTTAGAAGACATCACCTGGGTGGTACAACACAGAAGAAAATATTTACAGGCGGAGAGTTAAATCTAATTTGTACTTCTTACTCTTTGCTATCACATACCATCATTATTTGGTCGCTCCAACACAAAGGTCCAGGGGTTTGGCTCAGCCTAAAAAGCTTGTAATGTATCAAGTAGTTCATTAGCAATGTGAGCACAAATAAAAAGTTTTTTCACATGGGAAGGAATGAAGTAGTTTTTTATTGCATGGTTAAGAAATGCGATAAAGCCATCATAAAAGTTATTGACATTTAACAAACCGATGGGTTTCTGGTGGATGTGCAGATGGGCCCAAGATGCTAGTGTGATAAGTGCCTCTAGTGTTGCAAGATCTCCTGGAAGGAAAATAAAAGCATCAGCATGATTAAGCATTTCAGTTATTCTTTCTTGCATACCTGAGACGACTAACTCTTCTCCAGTTGATGAGTCAGACGTACTGCCCAATGGTTTTAGAACTCTTGGGATGATGCCTAACACTTGGCTGCCTCTGATAAAAGCTGCTTCTGAGACCATTTTCGATAACCCTCGATTACCTCCTCCATACACCAAGTGTAAATTTCTCGCTGCTATGCTTCGGCCAAGATCTATGGCTGCCTCAACGAACTCTTTATGTTTGCCATAGGTAAATCCGGAAAGCACACAAATGTTCTTGAATTGTCTATTGGGAGTAGCTGCCATTGCGATACTTCTCAAAAACAATTTGTGAGTGCTTGACAAAAGATATCACATTTAAGAGTCTTGGTGATAGTGGGTCATGGTTGTGTATGAGGTAATATGTCAGTGTCAAATAACGCGTAAAGCACGTGGCTCGCAAGTCAAAAAGAAAACAGTAAAAAGGAAAAAGCAAACAGTAATAAAATTATTAAAGACAATAATGCAAACAAGAAGACAATAGTGAAATAAAATAACAATAAAGTAAAAGGATATTTACTGTGTAGTTGCGATCGTGGCTCACATCTTCCTCTCGTTTTACGTCCGAAAGCGGCTTGAACGCCTCTATGGGTCGAGGATGGGCTTCCTATCCAGTTTTCTTATAAAGCCGGCAAAACAGGTCGTTTATAGTCGATTCCCGAGACTGTATCGTGCATGCTCTTTCTGGAATAATGGCCATAACTGGAGAATCGCTCCTTGCACATATCCACTGGGATGCGTTTCAAGAGACAAAAGGATATCATCCAATGACTCCTTATTCAAGCCATCCCTAATGAATTGAATTTTATCTTCCCTGTTATCAGACACCATTCCTAAAGAACATGAGTTTTTATTGCAACTCATTCGGGCGCACTTATGACAAGCAACAAAAATTCTTCGAGCTCGTCGTTTTCTTGCATAATTCCCTTTACCACAACCAGGCATGTATGCAATAAATTTTGGAGGTAACTCACCTGCCGATCGTACTTTAGCCTCGATTAACCAACGGATGTCAGCAGATATGTTATTCCTCATGAGTAATCGCATGCGTTCGGATCGAGCTTTATAGATCGTAAGGAGGGCATTCTGAGGAAGTGAAGGGAATCGCTTGTGAAGTTTCGCTAGAATCTCGTTTCTGTCCATACCTTCGCCTCAGAATATCAGTTATTATGGGAAACTGAAGTAACCGACTGGATTGTCACGGAGTACCGTTATCCGCCACTTCACCTGGGTAACAAACTAAAGCACACAAACAGAAAAACAAATTAAAACACACAATGAAAATTAAAATCGTCCTCTTATTGAATTTACCTCAAGCTCCAACTGGATGTCGTAAACACTTCTCTCAATGTCTCTGAGTTGGCTTTCTAAACCCTCAATATAGGCTACTAACTCTGGTGGTTGTAGAGCCCAAATATGATGTGTTTTACAAAATTGAATCTGTCTTTTGAGATGAGTTTTGACACGTTGAAGTGGTTTAAGAATGTTCAGAAGGAACGGTCTAAGTATGAGACTCATGATTAACAATGATAAGAGAAAACTTAATAGTTAAACAAACACACTTATGCAAAAATAATTTCAATTAGCAAAAGAATAATATAAAGAAAGAAAGAAAAATCAAATCAACGAAAAGAAAGAAAAAAAATCAATTCAAATCTGGTGGGTCACTGAAAATTATTTCGGTGTCTTCTCCATGTGGTTGGTACTCTAGATATGGCTTTAATCTTTTACCATTAACTTTAAACGTGACACCGTTCTTTGGGTCCTTAATTTCAATTGCCCCATGTGGAAAAACAGTATGAACAATAAAGGGACCAGACCAACGAGAGCGTAACTTACCTGGGAATAGGTGCAAGCGAGAATTGAATAAAAGCACTTTCTGACCTGGAGTGAACGTTTTTCTCATAATTTGCTTGTCATGAAAGACTTTCATCCGTTGCTTGTAAATCTTGGCATTTTCGTATGCGTCATTGCGAATTTCTTCAAGTTCTGCCAGTTGTAATCTTCTTTCTGATCTGGCTTGCTGCATGTCAAAATTGAATTTCTTGATAGCCCAATATGCACGATGCTTGAGTTCCACAGGTAGGTGGCAAGCTTTTCCATACACTAGCCTGTAGGGTGACATCCCAATCGGGGTCTTGAAAGCCGTTCTATATGCCCATAATGCATCATCAAGTCTTAATGACCAATCTTTTCTGTCTGGCCTCACTGTCTTTTCCAATATGTGCTTTATTTCTCGATTTGAGATCTCAACTTGGCCACTGGTTTGCGGATGATACGGGGTCGCCACTTTGTGTGTGATTGAATACTTTGTCAAAAGAGCTTTGAATGCTTTGTTACAAAAGTGGGCACCACCATCACTGATTATTGCTCGAGGGAATCCAAAGCACGAAACAATGTTGCTTTTCAAAAATCCTATCACCACTTTGTGATCATTGGTTCTGCATGGAATTGCTTCTACCCATTTCGATACGTAGTCAACACCAACCAATATGTATTGATGGCCAAAAGAAGGGGGAAAGGGTCCCATGAAATCGATACCCCAGACGTCAAAAATCTCAACCACTAAAATTGGATTTAGTGGCATCATGTTCCTTCGTGTAATGCTCCCTATTCGTTGACACCTATCACATGAAGAACAGAAAGTGTAAGCATCTCGAAATATAGTTGGCCAATAGAAACCACATTGTAAAACTTTAGTCGCTGTTTTCTTAGCGCTGAAATGGCCTCCAGATGCTTGTTCATGGCAGAATGAAAGGATATTCTGAATTTCACTTTCTGGGACACATCGTCTAACAATTTGGTCTGCACAATACTTGAACAAATACGGGTCATCCCAAAAGAAATTCTTTATTTCTGTAAAGAATTTAGCCTTGTCTTGCTTGGTCCAATGCTCTGTAAGTTTACCTGTAACAAGATAATTAACTATATCAGCATACCAAGGTAATACTTCCACATTCATCAATTGTTCATCTGGGAATGACTCATTTAATGGTAATGGCTCTGTAATTGTGTCAAAATGGAGACGAGAGAGATGGTCCGCCACAACATTTTCTGTGCCTTTCTTATCTTTAAATTCCAAGTCAAATTCCTGAAAAGTAACACCCAACGAATTAGTCTAGCTTTTGCATCTTTCTTCGTGAGAAGATATTTAAGAGCAGCATGATCCGTGAATATAATTATTTTACAACCAATGAGATAGGATCGAAATTTTTCCAATGCAAACACTACTGCTAGCATTTCTTTTTCAGTAGTTGAATAGTTCAACTGTGCATCATTTAATGTCATACTAGCATAGTAAATAACATGGGGAATTCGATCAACTCTTTGTCCTAATACTTGCTCCTCTTGCATAATCGATGCATCACACATGAGCTCAAATGGTAAACTCAGGTTTGGGGCCTGAATGATGGGTGATGATGTCAACAACTGCTTTAATTTGTCAAACGCTATAAGACATGAATCATTAAAGATAAAAGGTACATCCTTAGCAAGTAAATTGCATAAGGGTCTAGAAACTTTGCTAAAATCTTTAATGAAACGTCTATAAAAACCAGCATGCCCAAGGAAAGATCTTACTTCTCTGACTGTTTTGGGTGGAGGAAGATTAGAAATGAGATCCACCTTAGCTTTGTCAACCTCAATACCTTTGCTCGAAATGATGTGACCGAGAACAATACCTTGTTTTACCATAAAATGGCACTTCTCCCAATTTAAGACCAAGATCTTCTCGATACATCTCTGCATAACTAGTGTTAGATGACGTAAACATTGATCAAACGAGTCACCAAAGAAAGAAAAATCATCCATAAAGACTTCAAGGAATCGTTCAACCATATCAGAAAAAATGCTCAACATGCATCGTTGAAATGTAGCAGGTGCATTACATAATCCAAATGGCATTCTCCTATATGCAAAAGTGCCAAAAGGGCAAGTGAAAGTGGTTTTCTCTTGATCTTTTGGTGCTATGGGAATCTGATTATATCCTGAGTAGCCATCTAGAAAGCAATAAAATTCATGGCCTGCTAATCTATCAAGCATTTGATCGATAAATGGTAAAGGAAAATGGTCTTTACGTGTGTGACAGAATTCAACTTTTATAATCAATGCATACACGCCATCCTGTAGTTACTCTAGTTGGTATCAATTCATTATCAGCATTGGTAACTACTGTGACTCCTGACTTTTTAGGGACAACTTGTACAGGACTGACCCATGAACTATCAGAAATTGGGTAAATGATACCTGCGTCTAATAGCTTAAGGACTTCTGTTCTAACAACTTCTTTCTTATTATGATTTAACCGACGTTGCATTTCCCTAGTAGATTTAGCATTTTCATCAAGGTGAATGTAATGCATGCAATCTGCAGGGGGTTTATACCTTTATATGCTCCTGCATGGTCCATCCTAATGCCCTTTGTGCTCTTTTTCAAAACATCCAACAACTTACCTTTTTGTTCGTCATTGAGGGATGATGAGATGATTACTGGTAGAGTACTTTCTTCTCCCAAAAATGCATATTCCAATGTGTTGGGCAATGGTTTGAGCTCGAGTTTCGGTGGTGATTATGATGATGGGATGAGTTTCTTCTCTGATAGTAGTGCTAGTTGTTCAACTCTTGACTTCCATTTATTAGAGTCCATAGATGGTCTTTGAGTCAAGCGGGCGTTGACCTCATCAACCGATCTGTCAATATCAAAATCCAAACCAAAGTGAGTTAAACATGTTTGTAAAGGATCATCACTAAGGTTTGAAACAAAAGAGTCATCAACTAATGCTTCAATTAAATCCACATCAACAATTCCATCATCTGCATTGTGAGGTTGTTTGGCAATGTTGAAAATGTTTAGCTCCATAGTCATGTTGCCGAAGGACAACTGCATATTTCCAGTTCTGCATTGAATGTGAGCATCCGCAGTTGCCAAGAAAGGTCGGCCTAGAATAATGGGGATGTGCTTCCTTGAATCCTGTATTGGTTGAGTGTCAATTACAATAAAATCAACAGGAAAATAAAACTTGTCTACCTGGATAAGCACGTCCTCCACAATGCCACGAGGTATTTTCGTGGACCGATCTGCAAGTTGTAACACCACTGGAGTTGGGTGTAATTCTCCAAGTCCAAGTTTCACGAATACAGAGTAAGGCAAAAGATTTACACTAGCTCCTAAATCCAACAAAGCATTCTCAATTGTGTGGTTCCCTATGCTACATGAGATAGTGGGGGAGCCTGGGTCTTTGCATTTTAAAGGAATTTTATGTTGGAGTATAGAACTAACATTTTCTGTTAAAAATGCCTTCTTTTGAACATGCATATTTCTCTTTTTAGTACAAAGGTCTTTAAGAAACTTGGCATAAGATGGAACTTGCTTTATAGCATCAAGTAAAGGGATGTTAACACTTACCTGTTTGAAGATTTCAAGAATCTCACCTGTGGATTTTCCCTTCTTTCCTTTTGCTAACCGCTGAGGAAATGGAGCTTTGGGAACGTATTCTCGTGGGTTGTTTTCGTCTTTCTCCTCCGGTGATGAGTCGTCAACATTTACAGGTACAATTTGATTTTCTTTTGTCACTGGCATCTCCACTTTGTTGTCGACTTCTTTTCCTTTTCGCAAGGTCATGACGGCTTTGGCCTCTCCATGCTGCTGTGGTGAACTGGTACTTGCTTCATGTACTCCTTTAGGATTAGGCACTGGTTGACTTGGAAACTTGCCTTTCTCAACAGTCATTGCCAAGGTCTGAACTGAAGAAGCAAGTTGTCCCACCATCTTCTCAAGGCTTGAAACAGATTGGGCTTGTGAATTGAAGCCTGCTCTCAACTCATTTCGTAGTCCATCAATGGTGCGGTTCTGTTGCTCAATCGTGGAGTGAGTAACATTCTTGAGATTCTGGAATGAATCCTCCCATGGTCTTGGCTGAGAGTAGTTCTGGTTCTGATTGTATGGTCTAAATGGGGGTTGAGAGGCTTGAGGAACTTGAGGAATTGGTTGCATTGGTGGAGCTGGAGCTGCTGGTCCATTCTGTTGGAATCCTTGAGACCATGAAAAATTGGGGTGGTCTCTCCATCCAGGGTTATATGTGTTGGAGTATGGGTTGTAATTTGATGGCTTTCTCATTACACCTATGGCATTGGCTTGATCTGGATATGAGTCATGGTCATGTGGTTCTGTTGATTTAGCAGTCGATAACGATGCTATTTGTCGAGCAAGACCTTCAACCATCTCCTTGACTTCTTTAATTTCTGAACTGGATTCGCCAATGTGAACCTCATTTACTCCCTTAATTCTTCTAGTATTCTGAGCGATCGACTCAGTTGTTGGGAATTATCCGCTTGTCATTTGGAAGAATTCCCAAATCTCGATGCACTTTTTGACATTAGCTCTCCTCCACTTGTTGCCATTAGCCATTCTTGCACATTTGGTAGTAATCCTCCAAAAGTATTGACATTGGTGCCATTTCTCATACCCATGATGTGGACACTTCAAGAGTAGCCCATTGAATCGCTCCCATGTTTGAAAAAGCTGCTCGTCTTCTCTCGAGTAAACTCAGAGATTTCCTGCGAATAGCGTTGGTTTTATGAATCTGGGAAATATTTATTCAAAATTTCGTTACCATTTGTTCCCATGATGAAATGCTATTGGCAGGTAAAGTATTTAACCATGAACGAGCTCTATCCTTTAAAGAAAATGGGAATAGTCTAAGTTTTACATCATCATCTGAAAAATTCTCATATTTAAATGTTTGACAAATAGCATGAAAATCATTCAAATGATTATATGGGTCCTCATTTTCTAGGCCATAAAATGTGGGGAGACAATTTAGCACACTAGGTTTTAATTCAAAACTCCTAGCAGCTACATTTGGGTATCTTATACATGATGTGCTCAAATTAGCTAAGGGACTAAAATAGTCCTTAAATGGCCTCTCCTGTGGTGCTTGTAAATCCATTCAAAATTTATTTTTAATGTGCTTTTGTGTGCGAAGTGTTTTTTCTAATTCAAGGTCTATAGGTTCAAGATTAGGTAATAATGACCTACGACCATGCATGCAAAACAAATAAAATAAAAATAAAGATGGGAACAAAACAAATAAAAATAAAGAAGAGGGAGAAATTACGATACTAACCTTGTTTGCGCTATTACAACCTTTCTATAAAAATACACAAAAATAAATACGTGAAATAAATTAACTAAAAATAAATTAATAAGATAAAAATAATTACAAAGAAAAATAAATTGAAAATTAAATTACAGAATTTTAAAGAAGAGACAGAGAAAAAAAATACTAACCTTTAAATGCGGATTTACTTTTTTTCTTTTTTTTTATAATAAAAATAAAAATAAAAATAAAATACAAGAAAACAAATAAAAGAAATTATTCACAAAAATTAATTCTATGAATTAAAATTACTTACCTCCCCGGCAACGGCGCCAAAAACTTGTTGTGCAAATTTTAATGTACTTGCAAGCGCACGTATCTATTGTAGTATAGACTAATGGTGACGAGTGTCGATCCCACGAGGAGGTGGATTTTAATTATATATAGAATTAATTTTGTAAATGGGTAGTTGGATTTATGGTGGAAATGATTTGGAATATGCTAATACTTAAATTAAAATGGCGAGAATAAATTCTAAAATTGGAATTGCAATGGAGAGAATAAATTGAAGAGAAAATCTATTAAATTGACGTACTTGGGTATCTGGATCCGTATCAACATGCATCATGGGCTAAATAATCCGTATTAATGCCAATTAAATCATGAGGGGGGAATCCACACCTCATGAACCACGCTCTAATCAATATGGTGCTAAGGGCTTATCGTGCCAAATAATAATAACCTTATACTAGAGAGCCGGTGTAACCAAGGCGGTATCTAGACAAGATTATTATTATTTGTCGACGAGAAGTCAAAACATCCACAAAAACTAGAGGGGAAGAGAAAATAAATTTACCAAATTAAGCCCATGACACATGTTGAGACTTCACCTTCAACCCAAGCTTGAAAGAAAATTAGCCACTCATAGTTGAACTAGGGGCAAAATGGGAATTTATTAAAATATGAAGAAAATACAAGATGGAGAGGGAATTACAGAAAATGGATCCAAAAAATGGATTCAGAGATATCAAATTAGGGGGGAGAGGCCCCCTTTTTATAGATACATGGAGTAAATCATGGCCATCGGATTAAAAACAGTTTGGACGCTCAGGATTGCGCCACGTCATCAGTCAACAGTCCACGGTTTGACCACGTGGATGAACAGTAACAAGGTTTGACCCGACTTTGAACAGTATAAGGTTATTATTATTTGGCACGATAAGCCCTTAGCACCATATTGATTAGAGCGCGCCGACCTTCGGGCGGTTATTTTTGGCCGCGGCTGTGCCCGTAGCCTATTTTTTGCACGCGGAGGCTGCTCGCAAAGTCTCGCCCCATTCCGAGTCCGGCGGACGAAGTTGGCCAGCCCAGCCCCCCACGGCTATAGCCCTACCGTTTTTTGGCCATTTTTCCGCTGGACGAACTTGGCGCCCCGGCCTTCGGGGGGTTATATTTGGGCGCGGCTGTGCCCGCGGCCTATTTTTGGCACGCGGAGGCCGCTCGTAAAGTCTCGCCCCATTCCGAGTCCGGCGGACGAAGTGGGCCAGCCCCTCCCCCCAAGGCTATAGCCCACCCGTTTTTTGGCCATTTTCCGCTGGACGAACGGGGCGCCCCGGCCTTCGGGCGGTTATTTTTGGCCGCGGCTGTGTCCGCGGCCTATTTTTGGCACGCGGAGGCCGCTCGCAAAGTCTCGCCCCATTCCGAGTCCGGCGGACGAAGTTGGCCAGCCCCACCCCCCAAGGCTATAGCCCACCCGTTTTTTGGCCATTTCTCCGCTGGGTGGTTTGGGCGCGCCGACCTTCGGGCGGTTATTTTTGGCCGCGGCTGTGCCCGTAGCCTATTTTTGGCACGCGGAGGCCGCTCGCAAAGTCTCGCCCCATTCCGAGTCCGGCGGACGAAGTTGGCCAGCCCCACCCCCCAAGGCTATAGCCCACCCGTTTTTTGGCCATTTATCCTAAGGTTTGTATGGGCGCGCCGACCTTCGGGCGGTTATTTTTGGCCGCGGCTGTGCCCGTAGCCTATTTTTGGTACGCGGAGGCCGCTCGCAAAGTCTCGCCCCATTCCGAGTCCGGCGGACGAAGTTGGCCAGCCCAGCCCCCCACGGCTATAGCCCTACCGTTTTTTGGCCATTTTTCCGCTGGACGAACTTGGCGCCCCGGCCTTCGGGGGGTTATATTTGGGCGCGGCTGTGCCCGCGGCCTATTTTTGGCACGTGGAGGCCGCTCGCAAAGTCTCGCCCCATTCCGAGTCCGGCGGACGAAGTTGGCCAGCCCCACCCCCCAAGGCTATAGCCCACCCGTTTTTTGGCCATTTCTCCGCTGGGTGGTTTGGGCGCGCCGACCTTCGGGCGGTTATTTTTGGCCGCGGCTGTGCCCGTAGCCTATTTTTGGCACGCGGAGGCCGCTCGCAAAGTCTCGCCCCATTCCGAGTCCGGCGGACGAAGTTGGCCAGCCCCACCCCCCAAGGCTATAGCCCACCCGTTTTTTGGCCATTTCTCCGCTGGGTGGTTTGGGCGCGCCGACCTTCGGGCGGTTATTTTTGGCCGCGGCTGTGCCCGTAGCCTATTTTTGGTACGCGGAGGCCGCTCGCAAAGTCTCGCCCCATTCCGAGTCCGGCGGACGAAGTTGGCCAGCCCACTTTCCCCGTATAGCCCTACCGTTTTTTGGCCATTTTTCCGCTGGACGAACTTGGCGCCCCGGCCTTCGGGGGGTTATATTTGGGCGCGGCTGTGCCCGCGGCCTATTTTTGGCACGTGGAGGCCGCTCGCAAAGTCTCGCCCCATTCCGAGTCCGGCGGGCGAAGTGGGCCGGCCCCTCCCCTCAAGGCTATAGCCCACCCGTTTTTTGGCCATTTTTCCGCTGGACGAACGGGGCGCCCCGGCCTTCGGTCGGTTATTTTTGGGCGCGGCTGTGTCCGCGGCCTATTTTTGGCACGCGGAGGCCGCTCGCAAAGTCTCGCCCCATTCCGAGTCCGGCGGACGAAGTGGGCCAGCCCCTCCCCCCAAGGCTATAGCCCACCCGTTTTTTGGCCATTTTTCCGCTGGACGAACGGGGCGCCCCGGCCTTCGGGCGGTTATTTTTGGGCGCGGTTGTGCCCGTGGCCTATTTTTTGCACGCGGAGGCTGCTCGCAAAGTCTCGCCCCATTCCGAGTCCGGCGGGCGAAGTGGGCCAGCCCCACCCCCCAAGGCTATAGCCCACCCGTTTTTGTGGCCTTTTTCTGCTGGACGAACTTGGCGGCCGGCCTTCGGGCGGGTATTTTTGGGCGCGGCTGCTCCCGCGGCCTATTTTTGGCACTTGGAGACCGCTCGCAAAGTCTCACCCCATTCCGAGTCCGGCGGACGAACTTGGCCTGGCCCACCCCCCAAGGCTATAGCCCACCCGTTTTTGCGGCCTTTTTCCGCTGGACGAACATGGCGCCCCAACCTTCAGGGGGTTATTTTTGGGCGCGGCTGCTCCCGCAGCCTATTTTTGGCACATGGAGACCGCTCGCAAAGTCTCACCCCATTCCGAGTCCGGCGGACGAACTTGGCCTGGCCCACCCCCCAAGGCTATAGCCCACCAGTTTTTGCGGCCTTTTTCCGCTGGACGAACATGGCGCCCCAACCTTCAGGCGGTTATTTTTGGGCGCGGCTGTGCCCGTGGCCTATTTTTGCACACAGAGGCCGCTCGCAAAGTCTCGGCCCATTCTTAGTCCGGCGGACGAACTTGGCCGGCCCCACCCCGCAAGGCTATAGCCCACCCGTTTTTGTGGCCTTTTTCCGCTGGTCGAAATTGCCGCCCCGGCCTTCGGGCTGTTATTTTTGGGAGCGGCTCTGCCCGCGGCCTATTTTTCGCACAAGGAGTCCGCTCGCAAAGTCTCGCCCCATTCCGAGGCCAGCGGACGAACTTGGCCAGCCCCACCCCCCAAGGCTATGGCCCACCCGTTTTTGTGGCCCTTTTCCGCTGGACGAACTTGGTGCCCCGGCCTTCGGGCAGTTATTTTTGGGCGCGGCTGTGCCCGCGGCCTATTTTTGGCACACGGAGGTCGTTCGCAAAGTCTCGTCCCATTCCGAGACCGGCGGACGAACTTGGCCAGCCCCACCGCCCAAGGCTATAGCCCGTCCGTTTTTGTGGCCTTTTTCCGCTGGACGAACTTGGCGGCCCGGCCTTCGGGCGGTTATTTTTGGGCGCGGCTGTGCCCGCGGCCTATTTTTGGCACACGGAGGCCGCTCGCAAAGTCTCGCCCCATTACAAGTCCGGCGGACGAACTTGGCCAGCCCCACCCCCCAAGGCTATAGCCCACCCGCTTTTGTGGCCTTTTTCCGCTGGACGAACTTGGAGCCACGGCCTTCACGTGGTTATTTTTCGGCGCGGCTGTGCCCTCGGCCTATTTTTGTTACACGGAGTCCGCTTGAAAAGTCTCGCCCCATTCCGAGTCTGGCGGACGAACTTGGCAAGCCCCACCCCCCAAGGCTATAGCCCACCCGTTTTTGTGGCCTTTTTCCGCTGGACGAACTTGAAGCCCCGGCCTTTGGGCGGTTATTTTTGGGCGCGGCACTGCCCGCCGGTTATTTTTGTAACACGGAGGCCACTCGCACAGTCTCGCCCCATTCCGAGTCCCGCGGAGGAACATGGCCAGCCCCACCCCCCAAGGCTATAGCCCACCCGTTTTTGTGGCCTTTTTCCGCTGGACGAACTTGGCGCCCCGGCCTTCGGGCAGTTATTTTTGGGTGCGGCTGTGCCCACGGCATATTTTTTGCACACGGAGGCCACTCGCAAAGTCTCGTCCCATTCCTAGTCCGGCGGACGAACTTGGCCAGCCCCACCCCCAAAGGCTATAGCCCTCCCATTTTTGTGGCTTTTTTCCGCGGGTTGAACTTGGCGCCCCGGCCTTCGGGCGGTAATTTTTTGCGCGGCTGTGTCCGTAGCCTAATTTTGGCACATGGACGGCGCTCGCAAAGTCTCGTCCCATTCCGAGTCCGGCGTACGACCTTGGCCTGGCCCACCCCCCAAGGCTATAGCCCACCAGTTTTTGCGGCCTTTTTCCGCTGGACGAACATGGCGCCCCAACCTTCAGGCGGTTATTTTTGGGCGCGGCTGTGCCCGTGGCCTATTTTTGCACACAGAGGCCGCTCGCAAAGTCTCGGCCCATTCTTAGTCCGGCGGACGAACTTGGCCGGCCCCACCCCGCAAGGCTATAGCCCACCCGTTTTTGTGGCCTTTTTCCGCTGGTCGAAATTGCCGCCCCGGCCTTCGGGCTGTTATTTTTGGGAGCGGCTCTGCCCGCGGCCTATTTTTCGCACAAGGAGTCCGCTCGCAAAGTCTCGCCCCATTCCGAGGCCAGCGGACGAACTTGGCCAGCCCCACCCCCCAAGGCTATGGCCCACCCGTTTTTGTGGCCCTTTTCCGCTGGACGAACTTGGTGCCCCGGCCTTCGGGCAGTTATTTTTGGGCGCGGCTGTGCCCGCGGCCTATTTTTGGCACACGGAGGTCGTTCGCAAAGTCTCGTCCCATTCCGAGACCGGCGGACGAACTTGGCCAGCCCCACCGCCCAAGGCTATAGCCCACCCGTTTTTGTGGCCTTTTTCCGCTGGACGAACTTGGCGGCCCGGCCTTCGGGCGGTTATTTTTGGGCGCGGCTGTGCCCGCGGCCTATTTTTGGCACACGGAGGCCGCTCGCAAAGTCTCGCCCCATTACAAGTCCGGCGGACGAACTTGGCCAGCCCCACCCCCCAAGGCTATAGCCCACCCGCTTTTGTGGCCTTTTTCCGCTGGACGAACTTGGAGCCACGGCCTTCACGTGGTTATTTTTCGGCGCGGCTGTGCCCTCGGCCTATTTTTGTTACACGGAGTCCGCTTGAAAAGTCTCGCCCCATTCCGAGTCTGGCGGACGAACTTGGCAAGCCCCACCCCCCAAGGCTATAGCCCACCCGTTTTTGTGGCCTTTTTCCGCTGGACGAACTTGAAGCCCCGGCCTTTGGGCGGTTATTTTTGGGCGCGGCACTGCCCGCCGGTTATTTTTGTAACACGGAGGCCACTCGCACAGTCTCGCCCCATTCCGAGTCCCGCGGAGGAACATGGCCAGCCCCACCCCCCAAGGCTATAGCCCACCCGTTTTTGTGGCCTTTTTCCGCTGGACGAACTTGGCGCCCCGGCCTTCGGGCAGTTATTTTTGGGTGCGGCTGTGCCCACGGCATATTTTTTGCACACGGAGGCCACTCGCAAAGTCTCGTCCCATTCCTAGTCCGGCGGACGAACTTGGCCAGCCCCACCCCCAAAGGCTATAGCCCTCCCATTTTTGTGGCTTTTTTCCGCGGGTTGAACTTGGCGCCCCGGCCTTCGGGCGGTAATTTTTTGCGCGGCTGTGTCCGTAGCCTAATTTTGGCACATGGACGGCGCTCGCAAAGTCTCGTCCCATTCCGAGTCCGGCGTACGACCTTGGCCAGCCCCACCCCCCAAGGCTATAGCCCACCCGTTTTTGTGGCCTTTTTCCGCTGGACGAACTTGAAGCCCCGGCCTTTGGGCGGTTATTTTTGGGCGCGGCACTGACCGCCGGTTAGTTTTGGAACACGGAGGCCACTCGCAAAGTCTCGCCCCATTCCGAGGCCGGCGGACGAACTTGGCCAGCCCCACCCCCCAAGGCTATAGCCCACCCGTTTTTGTGGCCTTTTTCTGCTGGACGAACTTGTCGGCCCGGCCTTCGGGCGGGTATTTTTGGGCGCGGCTGCTGCCGCGGCCTAATTTTGGCACATGGAGACCGCTCGCAAAGTCTCACCCCATTCCGAGTCCGGCGGACGAACTTGGCCGGCCCCACCCCGCAAGGCTATAGCCCACCCGTTTTTGTGGCCTTTTTCCGCTGGTCGAAATTGCCGCCCCGGCCTTCGGGCTGTTATTTTTGGGCGCGGCTCTGCCCGCGGCCTATGTTTCGCACACGGAGTCCGCTCGCAAAGTCTCGCCCCATTCCGAGGCCGGCGGATGAACTTGGCCAGCCCCACCCCCCAAGGCTATAGCCCACCCGTTTTTGTGGCCTTTTTCCGCTGGACAAACTTTGCGCCCCGGCCTTCGGGCGGTTATCTTTGGGCGCGGCTGTGCCCGGGGCCTATTTTTGGTACACGGAGGCCCCTCGCAAAGTCTCGCGCCATTCCGAGTCCGGCGGACGAAGTTGGCCAGCCCCAACCCCCAAGGCTATAGCCCACCCGTTTTTGTGGCCTTTTTCCGCTGGACGAACTCGGCGCCCCGGCCTTCGGGCGGTTATTTTTGGGCGCGGCTGTGCCCGTGGCCTATTTTTGACACACGGATGCCCTTTACAAAGTCCGCGGCATTCCGAGTCCGGCGGACAAAGTTGGCCAGCCCCACCCCCCAAGGCTATAGCCCACCCGTTTTTGTGGCCTTTTTCCGCTGGACAAACTTTGCGCCCCGGCCTTCGGTCGGGTATTTTTGGGCGCGGCTGTGCCCGCAGCCTATTTTTAACACAAGGAGGCCCCTTGCAAAGTCTCGCGTCATTCTAAGTCCGGCGGACGAAGTGGGCCAGCCCCACCTCCCAAGGCTATAGCCCACCCGTTTTTGTGGCCTTTTTCCGCTGGGCGAACTTGGCGCCCCGGCCTTCAGGCGGTTATTTTTGGGCGCGGCTGTGCGCTAGGCCTATTTTTAGCACATGGAGGCCCCTCGCAAAGTCTCGCGCCACTCCAAGTCCGGCGGACGAAGTTGGCCAGCCCCACCCCCCAAGGCTATAGCCCACCCGTTTTTGTGGCCTTTTTCTGCTGGACGAACTTGGCGCCCCGCCCTTCGGGCGGCTATTTTTGGGCGCGGCTGTGCCCGGGGCCTATTTTTGGTACACGGAGGCCCATCGCAAAGTCTCGCGCCATTCCGAGTCCGGCGGACGAAGTTGGCCATCCCCACCTCCCAAGGCTATAGCCCACCCGTTTTTGTGGCCTTTTTCCGCTGGACGAACTTGGTGCCCCGGCCTTCGGGCGGTTAATTTTGGGCGCGGCGGTGCCCGCGGCCTATTTTTCACACACGGAGGCCCCTTGGAAAGTCTCGCGCCATTCCGAGTCCGGCGGACGAAGGTTGCCAGCCCCACCTCCCAAGGCTATAGCCCACCCGTTTTTGTGGCCTTTTTCCGCTGGACGAACTTGGCGCCCCGGCCTTCGGGCGGTTATTTTTGGACGCGGCTGTGCCCACGGCCTATTTTTAGCACCCTGAGGCCCCTCGCAAAGTCTAGCGCCATTCCGAGTCCCGAGGACGAAGTTGGCCAGCCCCACCTCCCAAGGCTATAGCCCACCTATTTTTGTGGCCTTTTTCCGCTGGACGAACTTGGCGCCCCGGCCTTCGGGAGGTTATTTTTGGGCGCGGGTGTGACCGCGGCCTATTTTTGGTACACGGAGGGCCCTCGCAAAGTATCGCGCCATTCCGAGTTTGGCGGACGAAGTGGGCCAGCCCCACCCCCTTAGGCTATAGCCCACCCGTTTTTGTGGCCTTTTTCCGCTGGACGAACTTGGCGCCCCGGCCTTCGGGCGGTTATTTTTGGGCGCGGCTGTGTCCGCGGCCTATTTTTGGCACACGGAGTCCCCTAACAAAGTCTCGCGCCATTCCGAGTCCGGCGGACGAAGTTGGCCAGCCCCACCCCCCAAGGTTATAGCCCACCCGTTTTTGTGGCCTTTTTCCGCTGGACGAACCTGGCGCCCCGGCCTTCGGGCGGGTATTTTTGGGCGCGGCTGCGCCCGTGGCCTATTTTTGGCTCGCGGAGGCCGCTCGCAAAGTCTCGCCCCATTCCGAGTCCGGCGGACGAAGTGGGCCAGCCCCTCTCCCCAAGGCTATAGCCCACCCGTTTTTTGGCCATTTTTCCGCTGGACGAACTTGGCGCCCCGGCCTTCGGGCGGGTATTTTTGGGCGCGGCTGTACCCGCAGCCTATTTTTGGCACGCGGAGGCCGTTCGCAAAGTCTAGCCCCATTCCGATTCCGGCGGACGAAGTTGGCCAGCCCCACCCCCCAAGGCTATAGCCCACCCGTTTTTGTGGCCTTTTTCCGCTGGACGAACTTGGCGCCCCGGCCTTTGGACGGTTATTTTTGGGCGCGGCTGTGCCCGCGGCCTATTTTTGGCACATGGAGGCCCCTCGCAAAGTCACGCGCCATTCCGAGTCCGGCGGACGAAGTTGGCCAGCCCCACCCCCCAAGGCTATAGCCCACCCGTTTTTTGGCCATTTTTCCGCTGGACGGTTTGTGCGCGCCGACCTTCGGGGGTTTACTTTTGGTGCGGCTGTGCCCGCAGCCTATTTTTGGCACGCGGAGGCCGTTCGCAAAGTCTAGCCCCATTCCGAGTCCGGCGGACGAAGTTGGCCAGCCCCTCCCCCCAAGGCTATAGCCCACCCGTTTTTTGGCCATTTTTCCGCTGGGGTTTTGGGTGCGCTGACCTTCGGGGTTTATTTTTGGCCGCGGCTGTGCCCGCGGCCTATTTTTGGCACAGGGAGGCCCTCGCAAAGTCTCGCGCAATTCCGAGTCAGGCGGACGAAGTGGGCCAGTCCCACCCACCAAGGCTATAGCCCACCCGTTTTTGTGGCCTTTTTCCGCTGGACGAACATGGTGCCCCGGCCTTCGGGTGGTTATTTTTGGGTGCGGCTGTGTCCGCGGCCTATTTTGGGCACACGGAGGCCCCTCGCAAAGTCTCGCGCCATTCCGACTCCGGCGGACGAAGTGGGCCAGCCCCACCCCCCAAGGCTATAGCCCACCCGTTTTTGTGGCCTTTTTCCGCTGGACGAACTTGGCGCCCCGGCCTTCGGGCAGTTATTTTTGGGTACGGCTGTGCCCGCGGCCTATTTTTGGCACGCGGAGACCCCTCGCAAAGTCTCGCGCCATTCCGTGTCCGGCGGACGAAGTCGGCCAGCCCCACCCCCCAAGGCTATAGCCCACCCGTTTTTGTGGCCTTTTTCCGCAGTACGAACTTGGCGCCCCGGGCTTCGGGCGGTTATTTTTTGGCACGGCTGTGCCCACATCCTATTTTTGGCACACGGAGGCCCCTCGCAAAGTCTCGCGCCATTCCGAGTCCGGCGGACGAAGTTGGCCAGCCCCACCCCCCAAGGCTATAGCCCACCCGTTTTTTCGCCCTTTTTCCGCTGGACGAACTTGGCGCCCCGGCCTTCGGGCGGTTATTTTTTGGCGCGGCTGTGTCCGCGGCCTATTTTTGGCACACGGAGGCACCTCGCAAAGACTCGCGCCATTCCGAGTCCGGCGGACGAAGTTGGCCAGCCCCACCCCCCAAGGCTATAGCCCACCCGTTTTTGTGGCCTTTTTCCGCTGGACGAACTTGGCGCCCCGGCCTTCGGGCAGTTATTTTTGGGTGCGGCTGTGCCCGCGGCCTATTTTTTGTACACGGAGGCCCCTCGCAAAGTCTCGCGCCATTCCGAGTCCGGCGGACGAAGTTGGCCAGCCCCACCCCCCAAGGTTATAGCCCACCCGTTTTTGTGGCCTTTTTCCGCTGGACGAATTTGGCGCCTCGGCCTTCGGGCGGGTATTTTTGGGCGCGCCTGCGCCCGCGGCCTATTTTTGGTACACGGAGGTACCTCGCAAAGTCCTGCAGTATTCCGAGTCCGGCGGACGAAGTTGGCCAGCCCCACCCCCCAAGGCTGTAGCCCAGCCGTTTTTGTGGCCTTTTTCCGCTGGACGAACCTGGCGCCCCGGCCTTCGGGCGGGTATTTTTGGGCGCGGCTGCGCCCGTGGCCTATTTTTGGCACGCGGAGGCCGCTCGCAAAGTCTCGCCCCATTCCGAGTCCGGCGGACGAAGTGGGCCAGCCCCTCTCCCCAAGGCTATAGCCCACCCGTTTTTTGGCCATTTTTCCGCTGGACGAACTTGGCGCCCCGGCCTTCGGGCGGTTATTTTTGGGCGCGGCTGTACCCACAGCCTATTTTTGGCACGCGGAGGCCGTTCGCAAAGTCTAGCCCCATTCCAATTCCGGCGGACGAAGTTGGCCAGCCCCACCCCCCAAGGCTATAGCCCACCGTTTTGTGGCCTTTTTCCGCTGGACAAACTTGGCGCCCCGGCCTTTGGTCGTTTATTTTTGGGCGCTGATGTGCCCCCTCCCTATTTTTGGCACACGGAGGCCACTCGCAAAGTCTCGCGCCATTCCGAGTCCGGCGGACGAAGTAGGCCAGCCCCACCCCCCATGGCTCTAGCCCACCCGTTTTTAGTCCATTATTCCGCTGGACGGTGTGTGGGCGCCGACCTTGAGGTTTACTTTTGGTGCGGCTGTGCCCGCAGCCTATTTTTGCACGCGCGGAGGCCGTTCGCAAAGTCTAGCCCCATTCCGAGTCCGGCGGACGGTTGGCCAGCCCTCCCCAAGGCTATAGCCCACCGTTTTTGGCCATTTTTCCGCTGCGGGGTTTGGGTGCGCTGACCTTCGGGGGTTTATTTTTGGCCGCGGCTGTGCCCGCGGCCTATTTTTGGCACACGGAGGCCCCTCGCAAAGTCTCGCGCAATTCCGAGTCAGGCGGACGAAGTGGGCCAGTCCCACCCACCAAGGCTATAGCCCACCCGTTTTTGTGGCCTTTTTCCGCTGGACGAACATGGTGCCCCGGCCTTCGGGTGGTTATTTTTGGGTGCGGCTGTGTCCGCGGCCTATTTTGGGCACACGGAGGCCTCTCGCAAAGTCTCGCGCCATTCCGAGTCCGGCGGACGAAGTGGGCCAGCCCCACCCCCCAAGGCTATAGCCCACCCGTTTTTGTGGCCTTTTTCCGCTGGACGAACATGGTGCCCCGGCCTTCGGGTGGTTATTTTTGGGTGCGGCTGTGTCCGCGGCCTATTTTGGGCACACGGAGGCCCCTCGCAAAGTCTCGCGCCATTCCGAGTCCGGCGGACGAAGTGGGCCAGCCCCACCCCCCAAGGCTATAGCCCACCCGTTTTTGTGGCCTTTTTCCGCTGGACGAACTTGGCGCCCCGGCCTTCGGGCGGGTATTTTTGGGCGCGGCTGCGCCCGTGGCCTATTTTTGGCACGCGGAGGCCGCTCGCAAAGTCTCGCCCCATTCCGAGTCCGGCGGACGAAGTGGGCCAGCCCCTCTCCCCAAGGCTATAGCCCACCCGTTTTTTGGCCATTTTTCCGCTGGACGAACTTGGCGCCCCGGCCTTCGGGCGGTTATTTTTGGGCGCGGCTGTACCCACAGCCTATTTTTGGCACGCGGAGGCCGTTCGCAAAGTCTAGCCCCATTCCAATTCCGGCGGACGAAGTTGGCCAGCCCCACCCCCCAAGGCTATAGCCCACCCGTTTTTGTGGCCTTTTTCCGCTGGACGAACTTGGCGCCCCGGCCTTTGGACGGTTATTTTTGGGCGCGGCTGTGCCCGCGGCCTATTTTTGGCACATGGAGGCCCCTCGCAAAGTCACGCGCCATTCCGAGTCCGGCGGACGAAGTTGGCCAGCCCCACCCCCCAAGGCTATAGCCCACCCGTTTTTTGGCCATTTTTCCGCTGGACGGTTTGTGCGCGCCGACCTTCGGGGGTTTACTTTTGGTGCGGCTGTGCCCGCAGCCTATTTTTGGCACGCGGAGGCCGTTCGCAAAGTCTAGCCCCATTCCGAGTCCGGCGGACGAAGTTGGCCAGCCCCTCCCCCCAAGGCTATAGCCCACCCGTTTTTTGGCCATTTTTCCGCTGCGGGGTTTGGGTGCGCTGACCTTCGGGGGTTTATTTTTGGCCGCGGCTGTGCCCGCGGCCTATTTTTGGCACACGGAGGCCCCTCGCAAAGTCTCGCGCAATTCCGAGTCAGGCGGACGAAGTGGGCCAGTCCCACCCACCAAGGCTATAGCCCACCCGTTTTTGTGGCCTTTTTCCGCTGGACGAACATGGTGCCCCGGCCTTCGGGTGGTTATTTTTGGGTGCGGCTGTGTCCGCGGCCTATTTTGGGCACACGGAGGCCTCTCGCAAAGTCTCGCGCCATTCCGAGTCCGGCGGACGAAGTGGGCCAGCCCCACCCCCCAAGGCTATAGCCCACCCGTTTTTGTGGCCTTTTTCCGCTGGACGAACTTGGCGCCCCGGCCTTCGGGCAGTTATTTTTGGGTACGGCTGTGCCCGCGGCCTATTTTTGGCACACGGAGGCCCCTCGCAAAGTCTCGCGCCATTCCGAGTCCGGCGGACGAAGTGGGCCAGTCCCACCCCCCAAGGCTATAGCCCACCCGTTTTTGTGGCCTTTTTCCGCTGGACGAACTTGGCGGCCCGGCCTTCGGGTGGTTATTTTTGGGCTCGGCTGTGCCTGCGGCCTATTTTGTTCACACGGAGGGCCCTCGCAAAGTCTCGCGCCATTCCGAGTCCGGCGGACGAATTTGGCCAGCCCCACCCCCCAAGGCTATAGCCCACCCGTTTTTGTGGCCTTTTTCCGCTGGACGAACTTGGCGCCCCGGCCTTCGGAAGGTTATTTTTTAGCGCAGCTGTGTCCGTGGCCTATTTTTGGCACACAGAGGGCCCTCGCAAAGTCTCGCGCCATTCCGAGTCCGGCGGACGAATTTGGCCAGCCCCACCCCCCAAGGCTATATCCCACCCATTTTTGTGGCCTTTTTCCGCTGGACGAACTTAGCGCCCCAGCCTTCGGGAGGTTATTTTTTAGCGCAGCTGTGTCCGTGGCCTATTTTTGGCACACAGAGGGCCCTCGCAAAGTCTCGCGCCATTCCGTGTCTGGCGGACGAAGTGGGCCAGTCCCACCCCCCAAGGCTATAGCCCACCCGTTTTTGAGGCCTTTTTGCGCTGGACGAACACGGCTCCCTGGCCTTCGGGTTTTTTTTTTGGGCGCAGCTGTGACCGCGGCCTATTTATGGCACACGGAGGCCCCTCGCAAAGTCTCGCGCCATTCCCAGTCCGGCGGACGAAGTTGGCCAGCCCCAGCCCCCAAGGCTATAGCCAACCCGTTTTTGCGGCCTTTTTCCGCTGGACAAACTTGGCGCCCTGAAGTTGGCCAGCCCCTCCCCCCAAGGCTATTGCCCACCCATTTTTTGGCCATTTTTCCGCTAAGGGGTTTCGGCGCGCCGACCTTCGGGTGGTTATTTTTGGACACAGCTGTGCCCGCTGCCTATTTTTGGCACGCGGAGGCCGTTCGCAAAGTCACGCCCCATTCCGAGCCCGGCGGACGAAGTTGGCCAGCCCCTCCCCCCAAGGCTATAGCCCACCCGTTTTTTGGCCATTTTTGCGCTGGACGAACTTGGCGCCCAGGCCTTCGGGCGGTTATTTTTGGGCGCGGCTGTGTTCGCGGCCTATTTTTGGAACGCGGAGGCCGCTCACAAAGTCTCGCCCCATTCCGAGTCCGGCAGATGAAGTTGGCCAGCCCCTCCCCCCAAGGCTATAGCCGACCCGTTTTTTGGCCATTTTTCCGCTGGACGAACTTGGCGCCCCGGCCTTCGGGCGGTTATTTTTGGGCACGGCTGTGCCCGCAGCCTATTTTTGGTACGCGGAGGCCATTCGCAAAGTCTCGCCCCATTCCGAGTCCGGCGGATGAAGTTGGCCAGCCCCTCCCCCCAAGGCTATAGCCCACCCGTTTTTTGGCCATTTTTCCGCTGGACGAACTTGGCGCCCCGGCCTTTGGGCGGTTATTTTTGGCTACGGCTGTGCCCGCAGCCTCTGTGTTCGCGGCCTATTTTTGGCACGCGGAGGCCGCTCGCAAAGTCTCGCCCCATTCCGAGTCCGGCGGACGAAGTTGGCCAGCCCCTCCCCCCATGGCTATAGCCCACCCGTTTTTTGGCCATTTTTCCGCTGGACGAACTTGGCGCCCCGGCCTTCGGGCAGTTATTTTTGGGCGTGGCTGTGCCCGCGGCCTATTTTTGGCACGCGGAGGCCGCTCGCAAAGTCTCGCCCCATTCCGAGTCCGGCGGACGAAGTTGGCCAGCCCCTCCCCCCAAAGCTATAGCCCACCCGTTTTTTGGCCATTTTTCCGCTGGACGAACTTGGCGCCCTGGCCTTCAGGCTGTTATTTTTGGGCGCGGCTGTGGCCCCGGCCTATTTTTGGCACGCGGAGGCCGCTCGCAAAGTCTCGCCCCATTCCGAGTCCGGCGAACGAAGTTGGCAAGCCCCTCCCTTGAAGGCTATAGCCCACCCGTTTTTTGGCCATTTTTCCGCAGGGGGCTTTGGGAGCGCCGACCTTCGAGTGGTTATTTTTTGCACGCGGAGGTTGCTCGCAAAGTCTCGCCCCATTCCGAGTCCGGCGGACGAAGTTGGCCAGCCCCTCCCACCAAGACTATAGCCCAACCGTTTTTTGGCCATTTTTCCGCTGGGGGGTGTGGACGCGCCGATCTTCGGGTGGTTATTTTTGGGTGCGCTGTGCCCGCAGCCTATTTTTGGTACGCGGAGGCCGTCGCAAAGTCTCGCCCCATTCCAAGTCCGGCGGACGAAGTTGGCCAGCCCCTCCCCCCAAGGCTATAGCCCACCCGTTTTTTGGCCATTTTTCCGCTGGACGAACTTGGCGCCCTGCCTCCGGGCGGTAATTTTAGGGTACGGCTGTGCCTGCGGACTATTTTTGACACGCGGAGGCCGCTCGCAAAGTCTCGTCCCATTCCGAGTCCGACGGACGAAATTGCCCAGCCCCTCCCCCCAAGGCTATAGCCCACCCGTTTTTTGGCCATTTTTCCGCAGGGGGCTTTGGGAGCGCCGACCTTCGAGTGGTTATTTTTTGCACGCGGAGGTTGCTCGCAAAGTCTCACCCCATTCAGAGTCCGGCGGACGAAGTTGGCCAGCCCCTCCCCCCAAGGCTATAGCCCACCAGTTTTTTGGCCATTTTTCCGCTGGACGAACTTGGCGCCCCGGCCTTCGGGTGGTTATTTCTGTGCGCAGCTGTGCCTGCGGCCTATTTTTAGCATGCAGAGGCCGCTCGCAAAGTCTCGCCCCATTCCGAGTCCGGCGGACGAAGTTGGCCAGCCCCTCCCCCCAAGGCTATAGCCCACCCGTTTTTTGGCCACTTTTCCGCTGAACGAACTTGGCGCCCCGGCCTTCGGGCGGTTATTTTTGGGTGCGGCTGTGCCCGTTGACTATTTTTGGCACGCGGAGGCCGCTTGCAAAGTCTTGTCCCATTCCGAGTCCGGCGGACGAAATTGGCCAGCCCCTCCCCCCAAGGCTATAGCCCACCCGTTTTTTGGCCATTTTTCCGCTGGACGAACTTGGCGCCCCGGCCTTCGGGCGGTTATTTTTGGGTGTGGCTGTGCCCATGGCCTATTTTTTGAACGCGGAGGCCACTCGCACAGTCTCGCCCCATTCCGAGTCCGGCGGACAAAGTTGGCCAGCCCCTCCCCCCAAGGCTATAGCCTACCCGTTTTTTGGCCATTTTTCCGCTGGACGAACTTGGCGCCCCGGCCTTCGGGCGGTTATTTTTGGGCACGGCTGTGCCCGCAGCCTATGTTTCGTACGCGGAGGCCATTCGCAAAGTCTCGCCCCATTCCGAGTCCGGCGGATGAAGTTGGCCAGCCCCTCCACCCAAGGCTATAGCCCACCCGTTTTTTGGCCATTTTTCCGCTGGACGAACTTGGCGCCCCGGCCTTCGGGCGGTTATTTTTGGGTACGGCTGTGCCCGCAGCCTATTTTTGGTACGCGGAGGCCGTTTACAAAGTCTCGCCCCATTCCGAGTCCGGCAGACGAAGTTGGCCAGCCCCTCCCCCCAAGGCTATAGCCCACCCGTTTTTTGGCCATTTTTACGCTGGACGAACTTGGCGCCCCGGCCTTCGGGCGGTTATTTTTGGGCGCGGCAATGCCCGCGGACTATTTTTGGCACGCGGAGGCCGTTCGTTAAGTCTCGTCCCATTCCGAGTCCGGCGGACGAAATTGGCCAGCCCCTCCGCCCAAGGCTATAGCCCACCAGTTCTTTGGCCATTTTTCCGCTGGGGGCTTTGGGCGCGCCGACCTTCGAGGGGTTATTTTTGGCACACGGAGGCCGATCGCAAAGTCTCGCCCTATTCCGAGTCCGGCGGACCAAGTTGGCCAGCCCCTCCCCCCAAGGCTATAGCCCACCCGTTTTTTGGCCATTTTTCCGCTGGACGAACTTGGCGCCCCGGCCTTCGGGCGGTTATTTTTGGGCACGCTGTGCCCGCAGCCAATTTTTTGCACGCGGAGGCCGATCGTAAAGTCTCGCCCCATTCCGAGTCCGGCGGACGAAGTTGGCCAGCCCCTCCCCCCAAGCCTATAGCCCACCCGTTTTTTGGCCATTTTTCCGCTGGACGAACTCGGCGCCCCGGCCTTCGGGCCGTTATTTTTGGGCGCGGCT
This sequence comes from Citrus sp. QX-2021, assembly GCA_030444885.1. Taxonomy (NCBI): domain Eukaryota; kingdom Viridiplantae; phylum Streptophyta; class Magnoliopsida; order Sapindales; family Rutaceae; genus Citrus; species Citrus sp. QX-2021. The sequence continues at coordinate 237,927 of JAUJEF010000181.1, forward strand.
GTGGCCGCGGCCTATTTTTGGCACGCGTAGGCCGCTCGCAATGTCTTGCTCCATTCCGAGTCCGGCGGACGAAGTTGGCCAGCCCCTCCCACCAAGACTATAGCCCAACCGTTTTTTGGCCATTTTTCCGCTGGGGGGTGTGGACGCGCCGACCTTCGGGTGGTTATTTTTGGGTGCGCTGTGCCCGCGGCCTATTTTTGGCACGCGGAGGCCGCTCGCAAAGTCTCGCCCCATTCCGAGTCCGGCGGACGAAGTTGGCCAGCCCCTCCCCCCAAGGCTATAGCCCACCCGTTTTTTGGCCATTTTTCCGCTGGACGAACTTGGCGCCTCGGCCTTCGGGCGGTTATTTTTGAGCGTGGCTGTGTCCACAGCCTGTTTTTTGCACGCGGAGGCCGCTCGCAAAGTCTCGCCCCATTCCGAGTCCGGCGAACGAAGTTGGCAAGCCCCTCCCTTGAAGGCTATAGCCCACCCGTTTTTTGGCCATTTTTCCGCAGGGGGCTTTGGGAGCGCCGACCTTCGAGTGGTTATTTTTTGCACGCGGAGGTTGCTCGCAAAGTCTCGCCCCATTCCGAGTCCGGCGGACGAAGTTGGCCAGCCCCTCCCACCAAGACTATAGCCCAACCGTTTTTTGGCCATTTTTCCGCTGGGGGGTGTGGACACGCCGATCTTCGGGTGGTTATTTTTGGGTGCGCTGTGCCCGCAGCCTATTTTTGGTACGCGGAGGCCGTCCAAAAGTCTCGCCCCATTCCAAGTCCGGCGGACGAAGTTGGCCAGCCCCTCCCCCCAAGGCTATAGCCCACCCGTTTTTTGGCCATTTTTCCGCTGGACGAACTTGGCGCCCTGCCTCCGGGCGGTAATTTTTGGGTACGGCTGTGCCTGCGGACTATTTTTGACACGCGGAGGCCGATCGCAAAGTCTCGTCCCATTCCGAGTCCGACGGACGAAATTGCCCAGCCCCTCCCCCCAAGGCTATAGCCCACCCGTTTTTTGGCCATTTTTCCGCAGGGGGCTTTGGGAGCGCCGACCTTCGAGTGGTTATTTTTTGCACGCGGAGGTTGCTCGCAAAGTCTCACCCCATTCAGAGTCCGGCGGACGAAGTTGGCCAGCCCCTCCCCCCAAGGCTATAGCCCACCAGTTTTTTGGCCATTTTTCCGCTGGACGAACTTGGCGCCCCGGCCTTCGGGTGGTTATTTCTGTGCGCAGCTGTGCCTGCGGCCTATTTTTGGCATGCAGAGGCCGCTCGCAAAGTCTCGCCCCATTCCGAGTCCGGCGGACGAAGTTGGCCAGCCCCTCCCCCCAAGGCTATAGCCCACCCGTTTTTTGGCCACTTTTCCGCTGAACGAACTTGGCGCCCCGGCCTTCGGGCGGTTATTTTTGGGCGCGGCTGTGCCCGTTGACTATTTTTGGCACGCGGAGGCCGCTTGCAAAGTCTTGTCCCATTCCGAGTCCGGCGGACGAAATTGGCCAGCCCCTCCCCCCAAGGCTATAGCCCACCCGTTCTTTGGCCATTTTTCCACTGGGGACTTTGGGCGCGCCAACCTTCGAGGGGTTATTTTTGGCACGCGGAGGCCGCTCGCAAAGTCTCACCCCATTCCGAGTCCGGCGGACGAAGTTGGCCAGCCCCTCCCCCCAAGGCTATAGCCCACCCGTTTTTTGGCTATTTTTCCGCTGGACGAACTTGGCGGCCCGGCCTTCGGACGGTTATTTTTGGGCACGGCTGTGCCCGCAGCCTATTTTTGGTACGCGGAGGCCGATCGCAAAGTCTCACCCCATTCCGAGTCCGGCGGACGAAGTCGGCCAGCCCCTCCACCCAAGCCTATAGCCCAACCGTTTTTTGGCCATTTTTCCGCTGGACGAACTTGGCGACTCGGCCTTCGGGCGGTTATTTTTGGGCGTGGCTGTGTCTGCGGCCTGTTTTTGGCACGCGGAGGCCGCTCGCAAAGTCTCGCCCCATTCCGAGTCCGGCGGACGAAGTTGGCCAGCGCCTCCCCCGAAGGCTATAGCCCACCCGTTTTTTGGCCATTTTTCCGCTGGGGGGTTTGGGCGCGCCGACCTTCGGGGGGTTATTTTTTGGCGCGGCTGTGCCCGCAGCCTATTTTTCACACGCGTAGGCCGTTCGCAAAGTCTCGCCCCATTCTGAGCCCGGCGGAGGAAGTTGGCCAGCGCCTCCCCCCAAGGCTATAGCCCACCCGTTTTTTGGCCATTTTTCCGCTGGACGAACTTGGCGCCCCGGCCTTCGGTCGGTTATTTTTTGGGCACGGCTGTGCCCGCGGCCTATTTTTGGCATGCGGAGCCCGCTCGTAAAGTCTTCCCCCATTCCGAGTCCGGTGGACGAAGTGGGCCAGCCCCTCCCCCCAAGGATATAGCCCACCCGTTTTTTGGCCATTTTTCCGCTGGACGAACTTGACGCCCCGGCCTTCGGGCGGTTATTTTTGGGGGCGGCCGTGCCCATGGTCTATTTTTAACACGCGGAGGCCACTCGCAAAGTCTCGCCCCATTCCTCGTCCGGCGGACGAAGTTTGCCAGCCCCTCCCCCCAAGGCTATAGCCCACCCGTTTTTTGGCTATTTTTCCGCTGGACGAACTTGGCGCCCCAGCCTTCGGGCGGTTATTTTTGGGCGCGGCTGTGCCCGCGGTCGATTTTTGGCACGCGGAGGCCGCTCGCAAAGTCTCACCCCATTCCGAGTCCGGCGGACGAGGTTGGCCAACCTCTCCCCCCAAGGCTATAGCCCACCCGTTTTTTGGCCATTTTTCCGCTGGACGAACTTGGCGGCCCGGCCTTCGGGGGGTTATTTTTGGGCGCGGCTGTGCCTGCGGCCTATTTTTGGCACGCGGAGGCCGCTCGCAAAGTCTCGCCCCATTCCGAGTCCGGCGGACGAAGTTGGCCAGCCCCTCCCCCCAAGGCTATAGCCCACCCGTTTTTTGGCCATTTTTCCGCTGGGGAGTTTGGGCGCGCCGACCTTCGGGGGGTTATTTTTGGGCGCGGCTTTGCCCGTGGCCTATTTTTGGAACGCGGAGGCCGCTCGCAAAGTCTCGCCCCATTCCGAGTCCGGCGGACGAAGTTGGCCAGCCCCTCCCCCCAAGGCTATAGCCCACCCGTTTTTTGGCTATTTTTCCGCTGGGGGGTTTGGGAGCGCCGACCTTCGGGGGGTTATTTTTGGGCGCGGCTGTGCCCGTGGCCTATTTTTGGCACGCGGAGGCCGCTCGCAATGTCTCGTCCCATTCCGAGTCCGGCGGACGAAATTGCCCAGCCCCTCCCCCCAAGGCTATAGCCCACCCGTTTTTTGGCCATTTTTCCGCAGGGGGCTTTGGGCGCGCCGACCTTCGAGTGGTTATTTTTGGCACGTGGAGGCTGCTCGCAAAGTTTCGCCCCATTCAGAGTCCGGCGGACGAAGTTGGCCAGCCCCTCCCCCCAAGGCTATAGCCCACCCGTTTTTTGGCCATTTTTCCGCTGGACGAACTTGGCGCCCCGGCCTTCGGGCGGTTATTTTTGGACGCGGCTGTGGTCGCGGCCTATTTTTGGCACGCGGAGGCTGCACGCAATGTCTTGCCCCATTCCGAGTCCGGCGGACGAAGTTGGCCAGCCCCTCCCACCAAGACTATAGCCCATCCGTTTTTTGGCCATTTTTCCGCTGGGGGGTGTCGGTGCGCCGACTTTTGGGTGCTTATTTTTGGGTGTGGCTGTGCCCGCGGCCTATTTTTTGCACGTGGAGGCCGCTCACAAAGTCTCGCCCCATTCCGAGTCCGGCGGACGAAGTTGGCCAGCCCCTCCCCCCAAGGCTATAGCCCACCCGTTTTTTGGCCATTTTTCCGCTGGACGAACTTGGCGCCTCGGCCTTCGGGTGGTTATTTTTGGGCGTGGCTGTGTCTGCGGCCTGGTTTTGGCACGCGGAGGGCGCTCGCAAAGTCTCGCCCCATTCCGAGTCCGGCGGACGAAGTTGGCCAGCCCCTCCCCCCAAGCCTATAGCCCACCCGTTTTTTGGCCATTTTTCCGCTAGACGAACTCGGCGCCCCGGCCTTCGGGCGGTTATTTTTGGGCGCGGCTGTGGCCGCGGCCTATTTTTGGCACGCGGAGGCAGTTCGCAATGTCTCGCCCCATTCCGAGACCGGCGGACGAAGTTGGCCAGCCCCTCCCACCAAGACTATAGCCCAACCGTTTTTTGGCCATTTTTCCGCTGGGGGGTGTCGGTGCGCCGACTTTCGGGTGCTTATTTTTGGGTGCGGCTGTGCCCGCGGCCTATTTTTGGCACGCGGAGGCCGCTCACAAAGTCTTGCCCTATTCCGAGTCCGGCGGACGAAGTTGACCAGCCCCTCCCCCCAAGGCTATAGCCCACCCGTTTTTTGGCCATTTTTCCGCTGGACGAACATGGCGCCCCGGCCTTCGGTCAGTTATTTTTGGGCGCGGCTGTGCCCGCGGCCTATTTTTGGCATGCAGAGGCCGCTCGTAAAGTCTTGCCCCATTCCGAGTCCGGCGGACGAAGTGGGCCAGCCCCTCCCCCAAAGGATATATCCCACCCGTTTTTTGGCCATTTTTCCGCTGGACGAACTTGGCGCCCCGACCTTCGGGCGGTTATTTTTGGGGGCGGCTGTGCCCGCGGTCTATTTTTGGCACGCGGAGACCACTCGCAAAGTCTCACCCCATTCCGAGTCCGGCGGACGAAGTTTGCCAGCCCCTCCCCCCAAGGCTATAGCCCACCCGTTTTTTGGCTATTTTTCCGCTGGACGAACTTGGCGCCCCGGCCTTCGGGCGGTTATTTTTGGGCGCGGCTGTGCCCGCGGTCTATATTTGGTACGCGGAGGCCGCTCGCAAAGTCTCACCCCATTCCGAGTCCGGCGGACGAGGTTGGCCAACCTCTCCCCCCAAGGCTATAGCCCACCCGTTTTTTGGCCATTTTTCCGCTGGACGAACTTGTCGGCCCGGCCTTCGGGGGGTTATTTTTGGGCGCGGCTGTGCCCGCAGCCTATTTTAGGCACACGGAGGCCACTCGCAAAGTCTCGCCCCATTCCGAGTCCGGCGGACGAAGTTGGCCAGCCCCTCCCCCCAAGGCTATAGCCCACCCGTTTTTTGGCCATTTTTCCGCTGGGGGGTTTGGGCGCGCCGACCTTCAGGGGGTTATTTTTGGGTGCGGCTGTGTCCGCGGCCTATTTTTGGCACGCGGAGGCCGCTCGCAAAGTCTCGCCCATTCCGAGCCCGGCGGACGAAGTGGGCCACCCCTACCCCCAAGGCTATAGCCCACCCGTTTTATGGCCATTTTTTCGCTGGACGAACTTGGCGCCCCGGCCTTCGGGCGGTTATTTTTGGGCGCGGCTGTGCCCGCGGCCTATTTTTGGCACGCGGAGGCCGCTCGCAAAGTCTCCCCCCATTCCGAGTCCGGCGGACGAAGTTGGCCAGCCCCTCCCCCCAAGCATATAGCCCACCCGTTTTTTGGCCATTTTTCCGCAAGACGAACTTGGGGCCCCGGCCTTCGGGCAGTTATTTTTTCGCGCGGTTGTGCCCACGGCATATTTTTTTCATCCGGAGGCCGCTCGTAAAGTCTCTCCCCATTCCGAGTCCGGCGGACGAAGTTGGCCAGCCCCTCCCCCCAAGGCTATAGCCCACCCGTTTTTTGGCCATTTTTCCGCTGGACGAACATGGCGCCCCGGCCTTCGGACGGTTATTTTTGGGCACGGCTGTGCCTGCAGCTTATTTTTGGCACGCGGAGGCCGATCACAAAGTCTCGCCCCATTCCGAGTCCGGCGGACGAAGTTGGCCAGCCCCTCCCCCCAAGGCTATAGCCCACCCGTTTTTTGGCCATTTTTCCGCTAGACGAACTCGGCGCCTCGGCCTTCGGGCGGGTATTTTTGGTTGCGGCTGTGGCCGCGCCCTATTTTTGGCACGCGGAGGCAGTTCGCAATGTCTCACCCCATTCCGAGACCGGCGGACGAAGTTGGCCAGCCCCTCCCACCAAGACTATAGCCCAACCGTTTTTTGGCCATTTTTCCGCTGGGGGGTGTCGGTGCGCCGACTTTCGGGTGCTTATTTTTGGGTGCGGATGTGCCCACGGCCTATTTTTGGCATGCGGAGGCCACTCGCAAAGTCTCGCGCCATTCCGAGCCCTGCGGACGAAGTTGGCCAGCCCCACCTCTCAAGGCTATAGCCCACCCGTTTTTGTGGCCTATTTCCGCTGGACGAACTTGGCGCCCCGGTCTTCGGGTGGTTATTTTTGGGCGCGGCTGTGCCCGCGGCCTATTTTTGGCACACGGAGGCCCCTCGCAAAGTCTCGCGCCATTCCGAGCCCGGCGGACGAAGTTGGCCAGCCCCACCCCCCAAGGCTATAGCCCACCCGTTTTTGTGGCCTTTTTCCGCTGGACGAACTTGGCGCCCCGGCTTTCGGGCGGTTATTTTTGGGCGCGGCTGTGCCCGCGGCATATATTTGGCACATGGAGGCCCATCAAAAAGTTTCGCGCCATTCCGAGTCCGGCGTACGAAGTTGGCCAGCCCCACCTCCCAAGGCTATAGCCCACCCGTTTTTGTGGCCTTTTTCCGCTGGACGAACTTGGCGCCCCGGCCTTCGGGCGGTTATTTTTGGGCGCGGCTGTGCCTGCGGCCTATTTTTGGTACATGGAGGCCCATCGTAAAGTCTCGCGCCATTCCGAGTCCGGAGGACGAAGTTGGCTAGCCCCACCCCCCAAGGCTATAGCCGACCCGTTTTTGTGGGCTTTCTCCGCTGGACGAACTTGGCGCCCCGGCCTTCGGGCTGTTATTTTTGGGCGCGGCTGTGCCCGCGGCCTATTTTTGGCGAACGGAGGCCCCTCGCAAAGTCTCGCGCCTTTCCGAGTCCGGCGGACGAAGTTGGCCAGCCCCACCCCCCATGGCTATAGCCCACCCGTTTTTGTGGCCATTTTCCGCTGGACGAACTTGGAGCCCCGGCCTTCGGGCGGTTATTTTTGGGCGCGGCTGTGCCCGCGGCCTATTTTTGGCACACGGAGGCCCATCAAAAAGTCTCGCGCCATTCCGAGCCCGGCGGACGAAGTCGGCCAGCCCCACCTCCCAAGGCTATAGCCCACCCGTTTTTGTGGCCTATTTCCGCTGGACGAACTTGGCACCCCGGCCTTCGGGCGGTTATTTTTGGGCGCGGCTGTGCCCGCGGCCTATTTTTGGCACACGGAGGCCCCTCGCAAAGTCTCGCGCCATTCTGAGTCCGGCGGACGAAGTTGGCCAGCCCCACCTCCCAAGGCTATAGCCCACCCGTTTTTGTGGCCTTTTTCCGCTGGACGAACTTGGCGCCCCGGCCTTCAGGCGGTTATTTTTTGGCGCAGCTGTGCCCGCGGCCTATTTTTGGCACACGGAGGCCCATCGAAAAGTCTCGCGCTATTCCGAGTCCGGCGTACGAAGTTGGCCCGCCCCACCTCCCAAGGCTATAGCCCACCCGTTGTTGTGGCCTTTTTCCGCTGGACGAACTTGGCGCCCCGGCCTTCGGGCGGTTATTTTTGGGCGCGGCTGTGCCCGTGGCCTATTTTTGGCACACGGAGGCCCATCAAAAAGTCTCCCGCTATTCCGAGCCCGGCGGACGAAGTTGGCCAGCCCCACCTCCCAAGGCTATAGCCCACCCGTTTTTGTGGCCTATTTCCGCTGGACGAACTTGGCGCCCCGGCCTTCGGGCGGTTCTTTTTGGGCGCGGCTGTGCCCGTGGCCTATTTTTGGCACACGGAGGCCGCTCGCAAAGTCTCGTGCCATTCCGAGTCCGGCGGACGAAGTTGGCCAGCCCCACCCGCCAGGGCTATAGCCCACCCGTTTTTGTGGCCTTTTTCCGCTGGACGAACTTGGCGCCCCGGCCTTCGGGCAGTTATTTTTGGGCGCGGCTGTGCCCGCGGTCTATTTTTGGTACACGGAGGGCCCTCGCAACGTCTCACTCCATTCCGAGTCCGGCGGACGAAGTTGGCCAGCCCCACACCCCAAGGCTATAGCCCACCCGTTTTTGTGGCCTTTTTCCGCTCGACGAACTTGGCGCCCTGGTCTTCGGGCAGTTATTTTTCGGCGCGGCTGTGCCCGCGGTCTATTTTTGGTACACGGAGGGCCCTCGCAACGTCTCACTCCATTCCGAGTCCGGCGGACGAAGTTGGCCAGCCCCACACCCCAAGGCTATAGCCCACCCGTTTTTGTGGCCTTTTTCCGCTCGACGAACTTGGCGCCCTGGTCTTCGGGCAGTTATTTTTCGGCGCGGCTGTGCCCGCGGTCTATTTTTGGTACACGGAGGGCCCTCGCAACGTCTCACTCCATTCCGAGTCCGGCGGACGAAGTTGGCCAGCCCCACACCCCAAGGCTATAGCCCACCCGTTTTTGTGGCCTTTTTCCGCTCGACGAACTTGGCGCCCTGGTGTTCGGGCAGTTATTTTTCGGCGCGGCTGTGTCCGCGGCCTATTTTTGGCACACGGAGGCCCCTTGCAAAGTCTCGCCCCATTCCGAGTCCGGCGGACGAAGTTGGCCGGGCCCACCCCCCAAGGCTATAGCCCACCCGTTTTTGTGGCCTTTTTCCATTGACGAGAACTTGGCTCCCGTCCTTCGGGCAGTTATTTTTAGGCGCGGCTGTGCCCATGGCCTATTTTCGCACCACGGAGGCCCCACGCAAAGTCTCGCGCCATTCCGAGTCCGGCCCGGCGAAGTCGGCCAGACCCACCTCCCAAGGCTATAGCCCACCCGTTTTTGTGGCCTTTTTCCGCTGGACGAACTTGGCGTCCCGGCCTTCGGGTGGTTATTTTTGTGCGCGGCTGTGTCCACGGCCTATTTTTAGCACACGGAGGGCCCTCGCAAAGTCTCGCGCCATTCCGAGTCCGACGGACGAAGTTGGCCAGCCCCACCTCCCAAGGCTATAGCCCACCCGTTTTTGTGGCCTTTTTCCGCTGGACGAACTTGGCGCCCCGGCCTTCGGGTGGTTATTTTTGGGTGCGGCTGTGCCCGCGGCCTATTTTTGGCACACGGAGGCCGCTCGCAAAGTCTCGCGCCATTCCGAGTCCGGCGGACGAAGTTGGCCAGCCCCACCTCCCAAGGCTATAGCCCACCCGTTTTTGTGGCCTTTTTCCACTGGACGAACTTTGCGCCCTGGCCTTCGGGAGGTTATTTTTGGGCACGGCTGTGCCCGCGGCCTTTTTTTGGTACATGGAGGCCGCTCGCAAAGTCTCGCGCCATTCCGAGTCCGGCAGACGAAGTTGGCCAGCCCCACCTCCCAAGGCTATAGCCCACCCGTTTTTGTGGCCTTTTTCTGCTTGACGAACTTTGCGCCCCGGCCTTCGGGAGGTTATTTTTGGGCGCGGCTGTGCCCGCGGCCTATTTTTGGCACATGGAGGCCGCTCGCAAAGTCTCGCGCCATTCCGAGTCCGGCGGACGAAGATGGCCAGCCCCACCTCCCAAGGCTATAGCCCACCCGTTTTTGTGGCCTTTTTCCGCTGGACGAACTTGGCGCCCCGGCCTTCGGGCGGTTATTTTTGGGCGCGGCTGTGCCCATGGCCTATTTTTTGCACACGGAGGCCCCTCGCAAAGTCTCGCGCAATTCCGAGTCCGCCGGACGAAGTTGGCCAGCCCCACCCGCCAGGGCTATAGCCCACCCGTTTTTGTGGCCTTTTTCCGCTGGACGAACTTGGCGCCCCGGCCTTCGGGCGGTTATTTTTGGGCGCGGCTGTGCCCGTGGCCTATTTTTGGCATACGGAGGCGACTCGCAAAGTCTCGTACCATTCCAAGTCCGGCGGACGAAGTTGCCCATCCCCACCCCCCAAGGCTATAGCCCACCCGTTTTTGTGGCCTTTTTCCGCAGGACGAACTTGGCGCCCCAGCCTTTGGGCGGGTATTTTTGGGTACGGCTTTGTCCGCGGCCTAGTTTTTACACACAGAGGTGCCTCGCAAAGTCTCGCGCCATTCCTAGTCCGGCGGACGAAGTCGGCCAGCCCCAACCCCCAAGGCTATAGCCCACCCGTTTTTGTGGCATTTTTCCGCTGGACGAACTTGGTGCCCCGGCCTTCGGGCGGGTATTTTTGGGTACGGCTGTGCCCGCGGTCTTTTTTTGGCACATGGAGGCCGCTCGCAAAGTCTCACATCATTCCGAGTCCGGCGGACGAAGTCGGCCAGCTCCACCCCCCAAGGCTATAGCCCACCCGTTTTTGTGGCATTTTTCCACTGGACGACCTTGGCGCCCCGGCCTTCGGGCGGGTATTTTTGGGCGCAGCTGTGTCTGCGGCCTATTTTGGCACACGGAGGTGCCTCGTAAAGTCTCGCGCCATTCCAAGTGCGGCGGACGAGTTGGGCAGCCACACCCCCAAAGGCCATGGCCCACGCGTTGGTGAGGCCTTTTTCCGCGGGTGGAACTTGGCGACCCGGCCTTCGGGCGGGTATTTTTGGGCGCTGCTATGCCCACTGCCTATTTTTGGCACACGGAGGCGCCTCGCAAAGTCTCACGCCATTCCGAGTCCGGCGGATGAAGTTGGCGAGCCCCACCCCCCAAGGCTATAGCCCATCCGTTTTTGTGGCATTTTTCCGCTGGACGAACTTGGCGCCCCGGCCTTCGGGCGGGTATTTTTGGGTTCGGCTGTGCCCGAGGTCTATTTTCGGCACACGGAGGCCCCTCGCAAAGTCTCACGTCATTCCGAGTCCGGCGGACGAAGTTGGCCAGCTCCACCCCCCAAGGCTATAGCCCACCCGTTTTTGAGGCCTTTTTCCGCTGGACGAACTTGGCGCCCCGGCCTTCGGGTGGGTATTTTGTGGGCGCGGCTGTGCCCGCGGCCTATTTTTGGCACACGGAGGCCCCTCGTAAAGTCTCATGCCATTCCGAGTCCGGCGGACGAAGTTGGCCAGCCCCACCCCCCAAGGTTATAGCCCACCCGTTTTTGTGGCCTTTTTCCGCTGGACGAACTTGGCGCCCCAGCCTTCGGGCGGTTATTATTGGGCGCGGCTGTGCCCGCGTCCTATTTTTGGCACGCGGAGGCCACTCGTAAAGTCTCACCCCATTCCGAGTCTGGCGGACGAAGTTGGCCATCCCCTCCCCCCAAGGCAATAGCCCACCCGTTTTTTGGCCATTTTTCCACTGGACGAACTTGGCGCCCCGGCCTTCGGGCGGTTATTTTTGGGCGCGGCTGTGCCCGCGGCCTATTTTTGGAACGCGGAGGCCGCTCGCAAAGTCTCGCCCCATTCCGAGTCCGGCGGACGAAGTTGGCCAGCCCCACCCCCCAAGGCTATAGCCAACCCGTTTTTTGGCCATTTTTCCGCTGGACGAACTTGGCGCCCCGGCCTTCGGGCGGTTATTTTTGGGTGCGGCTGTGCCCACGGCCTATTTTTGGCATGCGGAGGCCACTCACAAAGTCTCGTCCCATTCCGAGTCCGCCGGACGAAGTTGGCCAGCCCCTCCCCCCAAGGCTATAGCCCACCCGTTTTTTGGCCATTTTTCCACTGGGGGGTTTGGGCGCGCCGACCTTTGGGGGGTTATTTTTTAGCGCGGCTGTGCCCACGGCCTATTTTTGGCAAGCGGAGGCCGCTCGCAAGGTCTCGCCCCATTCCAAGTCCGGCGGACGAAGTTGGCCAGCCCCTCCCCCCAAGGCTATAGCCCACCCGTTTTTTTGCCATTTTTCCGCTGGACGAACTTGGCGCCCTGGCCTTCGGGCGGTTATTTTTGGGCGCGGCTGTGCCCGCGAACTATTTTTGGCACGCGGAGGGCGCTCGCAAAATCTCGCCCCATTCCGAGTCCGGCGGACGAAGTTGGCCAGCTCCTCCCCCCAAGGCTATAGCCCACCCATTTTTTGGCCTTTTTCCGCTGGACGAACTTGGCGCCCCGACCTTCGGGCGGTTATTTTTGGGCGCGGCTGTGCCCGCGGCCTATTTTTGGCATGCGGAGGCCGTTCGCAAAGTCTCGCCCCATTCCGAGTCCGGCGGACGAAGTTGGCCAGCCCCTCCCCCCAAGGCTATAGCCAACCCGTTTTTTGGCCATTTTTCCGCTGGACGAACTTGGCGCCCCAGCCTTCGGGTGGTTATTTTTGGGTGCGGCTGTGCCCACAGCCTATTTTTGGCACGCGGAGGCCGCTCCCAAAGTCTTGTCCCATTCCGAGTCCGGCGGACGAAGTTGGCAAGCCCCTCCCCCCAAGGCTATAGCCCACCCGTTTTTTGGCCATTTTTCCGCTGGGGGGTTTGGGCGCGCCGACCTTTGGGGGGTTAATTTTGAGCGCGGCTGTGCCCACGGCCTATTTTTGGCAAGCGGAGGCCGCTCGCAAGGTCTCGCCCCATTCCAAGTCCGGCGGACGAAGTTGGCCAGCCCCTCCCCCCAAGGCTATAGCCCACCCGTTTTTTTGCCATTTTTCCGCTGGACGAACTTGGCGCCCCGGCCTTCGGGCGGTTATTTTTGGGCGCGGCTGTACCCATAGCCTATTTTTGGCACGCGGAGGCCTCTCGCAAAGTCTCGCCCCATTCCGAGTCCAGCGGACGAAGTTGGCCAGCTCCTCCCCCCAAGGCTATAGCCCACCCATTTTTTGGCCATTTTTCCGCTGGACGAACTTGGCGCCCCGGCCTTCGGGCGGTTATTTTTGCCCGCGGCTCTGCCCGCGGCCTATTTTTGGCACGCGGAGGGCGCTCGCAAAATCTCACCCCATTCCGAGTCCGGCGGACGAAGTGGGCCAGTCCCTCCCTCCAAGGCTATAGCCCACCCATTTTTTGGCCATTTTTCCGCTGGGGGTTTTGAGTGCGCCGACCTTCGGGGGGTTATTTTTTGGCGCGGCTGTGGCCGCAGCCTATTTTTGGCACGCGGAGGCTGCTCGCAAAGTCTCACCCCATTCCGAGTCCGGCGGACGAAGTCGGCCAGCCCCTCCCCCCAAGGCTATAGCCCACCCATTTTTTGGCCATTTTTCTGCTGGACGAACTTGGCGCCCCGACCTTCGGGCGGTTATTTTTGGGCGCGGCTGTGCCCGCGGCCTATTTTTGGCACGCGGAGGCCGTTCGCAAAGTCTCGCCCCATTCCGAGTCCGGTGGACGAAGTTGGCCAGCCCCTCCCCCCAAGGCTATAGCCAACCCGTTTTTTGGCCATTTTTCCGCTGGACGAACTTGGCGCCCCAGCCTTCGGGCGGTTATTTTTGGGTGCGGCTGTGCCCACGGCCTATTTTTGGCACGCGGAGGCCGCTCCCAAAGTCTCGTCCCATTCCGAGTCCGGCAGACGAAGTTGGCAAGCCCCTCCCCCCAAGGCTATAGCCCACCCGTTTTTTGGCCATTTTTCCGCTGGGGGGTTTGGGCGCGCCGACCTTTGGGGGGTTATTTTTGAGCGCGGCTGTGCCCACGGCCTATTTTTGGCAAGCGGAGGCCGCTCGCAGGGTCTCGCCCCATTCCAAGTCCGGCGGACGAAGTTGGCCAGCCCCTCCCCCCAAGGCTATAGCCCACCCGTTTTTTTGCCATTTTTCCGCTGGACGAACTTGGCGCCCCGGCCTTCGGGCGGTTATTTTTGGGCGCGGCTGTACCCATAGCCTATTTTTGGCACGCGGAGGCCTCTCGCAAAGTCTCGCCCCATTCCGAGTCCAGCGGACGAAGTTGGCCAGCTCCTCCCCCCAAGGCTATAGCCCACCCATTTTTTGGCCATTTTTCCGCTGGACGAACTTGGCGCCCCGGCCTTGGGGCGGTTATTTTTGCCCGCGGCTCTGCCCGCGGCCTATTTTTGGCACGCGGAGGGCGCTCGCAAAATCTCACCCCATTCCGAGTCCGGCGGACGAAGTGGGCCAGCCCCTCCCACCAAGGCTATAGCCCACCCGTTTTTTGGCCATTTTTCCGCTGGGGGTTTTGAGTGCGCCGACCTTCGGGGGGTTATTTTTTGGCGCGGCTGTGGCCGCAGCCTATTTTTGGCACGCGGAGGCTGCTCGCAAAGTCTCACCCCATTCCGAGTCCGGCGGACGAAGTCGGCCAGCCCCTCCCCCCAAGGCTATAGCCCACCCATTTTTTGGCCATTTTTCTGCTGGACGAACTTGGCGCCCCGACCTTCGGGCGGTTATTTTTGGGTGTGGCTGTGCCCGCGACCTATTTTTGGCACGCGGAGGCCGCTCACAAAGTCTCGTCCCATTCGGAGTCCGGTGGACGTAGTTGGCCAGCCCCTCCCCCCAAGGCTATAGCCCACCCGTTTTTTGGCCATTTTTCCACTGGGGGGTTTGGGCGCGCCGACCTTCGGGGGGTTATTTTTTAGCGCGGCTGTGCCCACGGCCTATTTTTGGCAAGGGGAGGCCGCTCGCAAATTCTCGCCCCATTCCAAGTCCGGCGGACGAAGTTGGCCAGCCCCTCCCCCCAAGGCTATAGCCAACCCGTTTTTTGGCCATTTTTCCGCTGGACGAACTTGGCGCCCCGGCCTTCGGGCGGTTATTTTTTGGTGCAGCTGTGGCCGCGGCCTATTTTTGGCACGCGGAGGCCTCTCGCAAAGTCTCGCCCCATTCCGAGTCCGGCGAACGAAGTGGGCCAGCCCCTCTCCTCAAGGCTATAGCCCACCCATTTTTTGGCCATTTTTCCGCTGGACGAACTTGGCGCCCTGGCCTTCGGGCCGTTATTTTTGGGCGCGGCTGTGCCCGCGGCCTATTTTTGGCACGCGGAGGCCGTTCGCAAAGTCTCGCCCCATTCCAAGTCCGGCGGACGAAGTTGGCCAGCCCCTCCCCCCAAGGCTATAGCCCACCCGTTTTTTGGCCATTTTTCCACTGGGGGGTTTGGGTGCGCCGACCTTCGGGGGGTTATTTTTTAGCGCGGCTGTGCCCACGGCCTATTTTTGGCAAGCGGAGGCCGCTCGCAAAGTCTCGCCCCATTCCAAGTCCGGCGGACGAAGTTGGCCAGCCCCTCCCCCCAAGGCTATAGCCAACCCGTTTTTTGGTCATTTTTCCGCTGGACGAACTTGGCGCCCCGGCCTTCGGGCGGTTATTTTTTGGTGCGGCTGTGGCCGCGGCCTATTTTTGGCACGCGGAGGCCTCTCGCAAAGTCTCGCCCCATTCCGAGTCCGGCGGACGAAGTTGGCCAGCCCCTCCCCCCAAGGCTATAGCCCACCCGTTTTTTGGCCATTTTTCCGCTGGACGAACTTGGCGCCCCGGCCTTCGGGCGGTTATTTTTGG
>JAUJEF010000182.1:0-61472 GCA_030444885.1 Citrus sp. QX-2021
TGGCCAACTTCATCCGCCGGACTCGGAATGGGGCAAGACTTTGCGAGCGGACTCCGCGTGCCAAAAATAGGGCGCGGGTACGGCCGCGCCCAAAAATAACCCCCCGAAGATCAGCGCGCCCAAACCCCCCAGCGAAAAAATGGCCAAAAAACGGGTGCGCTATAGCCTTGGGGGGAGGGGCTGGCCAACTTCGTCCGCCGGACTCGGAATGGGGCGAGGCTTTACGAGTGGCCTCCGCGTACCAAAAATAGGCCGCGGGCCAGCCGCGCCCAAAAATAACCTCCGAAGGTCGGCGCGCCCAAACCCCCCAGCGGAAAAATGACCAAAAAACGGGTGCGCTATAGCCTTGGCGGGAGGGGCGGGCCAACTTCGTCCGCCGGACTCGGAATGGGGGGATTCCTTGCGAGCAACCTCCGCGTGCCAAAAATAGGCCGCGGGAACAGCCGCGCCCAAAAATAACCGCCCGAAGGTCGGCGCGCCTAAACCCCCCAGCGGAAAAATGGCCAAAAAACGGGTGCGCTATAACCTTGGGGGGAGGGGCGGGCCAACTTCGTCCGCCGGACTCGGAATTGGACGAGACTTTACGAGTGGCCTCCGCGTGCCAAAAATAGGCCGTGGGCCAGCCACGCCCAAAAATAACCCCCCGATGGTCGGCGCGCCCAAACCCCCCAGCGGAAAAATGGCCAAAAAACGGGTGGGCTATAGCCTTGGGGGGAGGGACCGGCCCACTTCGTCCGCCGGACTCGGAATGGGGCGAGACTTTGCGAGCGGCCTACGCGTGCCAAAAATGGGCCACGGGCCACCCGCGTCCAAAAATAACCCCCCGATGGTCGGCTCGCCCAAACCCCCCAGCGGAAAAATGGCCAAAAAACGGGTGGGCTATAGCCTTGGGGGGAGGGACCGGCCCACTTCGTCCGCCGGACTCGGAATGGGGCGAGACTTTGCGAGCGGCCTATGCGTGCCAAAAATGGGCCGCGGGCACAGCCGTACCCAAAATTAACCCCCCGATGTCGGCGCGCCCAAACCCCCCAGCGGAAAAATGGCCAAAAAACGGGTGCGCTATAGCCTTGGGGGGAGGGGCTGGCCAAGTTCGTCCGCCGGACTCGGAATGGAGGGAGACTTTGCGAGTAACCTCCGCATGCCAAAAATAGGCCGCGGGAGCAGCCGCACCCAAAAATAACCTCCGAAGGTCGGCGCGCCCAAACCCCCCAGCGGACAAATGACCAAAAAACGGGTGCGCTATAGCCTTGGGGGGAGGGGCGGGCCAACTTCGTCCGCCGGACTCGGAATGGGGGGATTCTTTGCGAGCAACCTCCGGGTGCCAAAACTAGGCCGCGGGAACAGCCGCGCCCAAAAATAACCCCCCGAAGGTCGGCGCGCCCAAACCCCCCAGCGGAAAAATGGCCAAAAAACGGGTGCGCTATAACCTTGGGGGGAGGGGCTGGCCAACTTCGTCCGCCGGACTCGGAATTGGGCGAGACTTTGTGAGCGGCCTCCGCATGCCAAAAATAGGCCGCGGGCCAGCCGCGTCCAAAAATAGCCCCCCGATGGTCGGCTCGCCCAAACCCCCCAGCGGAAAAATTGCCAAAAAACGGGTGGGCTATAGCCTTGGGGGGAGGGACCAGCCCACTTCGTCCGCCGGACTCGGAATGGGGCGAGACTTTACTAGCAGCCTACGCGTGCCAAAAATGGGCCGCGGGCACAGCCGTGCCCAAAAATAACCCCCCGATGGTCGGCGCGCCCAAACCCCCCAGCGGAAAAATGGCCAAAAAACGGGTGGGCTATATCCTTGGGGGGAGGGACCGGCCCACTTCGTCCGCCGGACTCGGAATGGGGCGAGACTTTCCGAGCGGCCTCCGTGTGCCAAAAATAGGCCGCGGGCACAGCCGCGCCCAAAAATAACCGCCCGAAGGACGGGGAGCCAAGTTCGTCCAGCGGAAAAATGGCCAAAAAATGGGTGGGCTATAGCCTTGGGGGGAGGGGCTGGCCAACTTCTTCCGCCGGACTCGGAATGGCCGAGACTTTGCGAGCGGCCTCCGAGTACCAAAAATAGCCTGCGGGCACAGCCGCACCCAAAAATAGGCCGCGGGCACAGCCGTACCCAAAAATAACCGCCCGAAGGCCGGGGCGCCAAGTTCGTCCAGCGGAAACTATAGCCTTGGGGGGTTGGGCTGGCCAACTTCGTCCGCCTTACTCAGAATGGCACGAGACTTTGCGACGGCCCTCCGTGTGCCAAAAATAGGCCACGGGCACAGCCGCGCCCAAAAATAACCCCCCGAAGGTCGGCGCGCCCAAATCCCCCTGCGGAAAAATGGCAAAAAAACGGGTGGGCTATAGCCTTGGGGGGAGGGGCTGGCCCACTTCGTCCGCCGGACTCGGAATGGGGCAAGACCTTACGAGCAGCCTCCGTGTGCCAAAAATAGCCTACGGGCACAGCCGCGCCCAAAAATAACCCCCCGAAGGTCGGCGCGCACAAACCTCCCAGCGGAAAAATGGCCAAAAAACGGGTGGGCTATAGCCTTGGGGGGAGGGGCTGGCCCACTTCTTCCGCCGCACTCGGAATGGGGCGAGACTTTGCGAGCGGCCTCCGCGTGCCAAAAATAGGCCACGGGCACAGCCGCCCCCAAAAATAAACCCTCGAAGGTCGTCGCGCCCAAACCCCCCTGCGGAAAAATGGCCAAAAAACGGGTGGGCTATAGCCTTGGGGGGAGGGGCTGGCCAACTTCGTCCGCCGGACTCGGAATGGGGCAAGACCTTACGAGCAGCCTCCGTGTGCCAAAAATAGCCTGCGGGCACAGCCGCGCCCAAAAATAACCCCCCGAAGGTCGGCGCGCACCAACCTCCCAGCGGAAAAATGGCCAAAAAACGGGTGGGCTATAGCCTTGGGGGGAAGGGCTGTCCAACTTCGTCCGCCGGACTCGGAATGGGGCGAGACTTTCCGAGCGGCCTCCGTGTGCCAAAAATAGGCCACGGGCACAGCCGCGCCCAAAAATAACCGCCCGAAGGACGGGGCGCCAAGTTCGTCGAGCGGAAAAATGGCCAAAAAATGGGTGGGCTATAGCCTTGGGGGGAGGGGTTGGCCAACTTCTTCCGCCGGACTCGGAATGGCGCGAGACTTTGCGAGCGGCCTCCGCGTACCAAAAATAGCCTGCGGGCACAGCCGCACCCAAAAATAGGCCGCGGGCACAGCCGTACCCAAAAATAACCGCCCGAAGGCCGGGGCGCCAAGTTTGTCCAGCGGAAACTATAGCCTTGGGGGGTGGGGCTGGCCAACTTCGTCCGCCGGACTCGGAGTGGCAAGAGACTTTCCGAGGGCCCTCCGTGTACCAAAAATAGGCCGCGGGCACAGCCACGCCCAAAAATAACCGCCCGAAGGCCGGGGCGCCAAGTTCGTCCAGCGGAAAAAGGCCACAAAAACGGGTGGGCTATAGCCTTGGGAGGTGGGGCTGGCCAACTTCGTCCGCCGGACTCAGAATGGCGCGAGACCTTGCGAGGGGCCTCCGTGTGCCAAAAATAAGCTGCTGGCACAGCCGCGCCCAATAATAACCGCCCGAAGGTCGGGGCGCCAAGTTCGTCCAGCGGAAAAAGGCCACAAAAACGGGTGTGCTATAGCCTTGGGGGGTGGGGCTGGCCAACTTCGTACGCCGGACTCGGATTGGCGCGAGACTTTGCGAGGGCCCTCCGTGTGCCAAAAATAGGCCATGGCACAGGCGCGCCCAAAAATAACAACCCGAAGGCCGGGGCGCCATGTTCGTCCAGTGGAAAAAGGCCACAAAAACGGGTGGGCTATAGCGTTGGGGGGTGAGGCTGGCCCACTTCGTCCGCCGGACTCGGAATGGCGAGAGACTTTACGAGGGCCCTCTGTGTACCAAAATTAGGCCGTGGGCACAGCCACGCTCAAAAATAACCGCCCGAAGGCCGGGGCGCCAAGTTCGTCCTGCGGAAAAAGGCCACAAAAACGGGTGGGCTATAGCCTTGGGGGGTGGGGCTGGCCTACTTCGTCCGCCGGACTCGGAATGCTGTTAGACTTTGCGAGGGCCCTCCGTGTGACAAAAATAGGCCGCGGGCGCAGCTACGTCCAAAAATAACAGCCCGAAGGCCGGGGCGCCAAGTTCGTCCTGCGGAAAAAGGCCACAAAAACGGGTGGGCTATAGCCTTGGGGGGTGGGGCTGGCCAACTTCGTCCGCCGGACTCGGAACGGCGCGAGACTTTGTGAGGGGCCTCCGTGTTCCAAAAATAGGCCACAGGCACAGCCGCGCCCAAACATAACCGCCCGAAGGCCGGGGCGCCAACTTCATCCTGCGGAAAAAGTCCACAAAAACGGGGGCGCTATAGCCTTGGGAGGTGGGGCTGGCCAACTTCGTCCGCCGGACTCGGAAGAGCGCGAGACTTTGCGAGGGGCCTCCGTGTGCCAAAAATAGGCATCGGGCACAGCCGCACAAAAAAATAACCGCCCGAAGGCTGGGGCGCCAAGTTCGTCAAGCGGAAAAAGGCCACAAAAACGGGTGGGCTATAGCCTTGGGAGGTGGGGTTGGCCAACTTCGTCCGCCGGACTCGGAATGGCGTGAGACTTTGCGAGGCGCCTCCGTGTGCCAAAAATAGGCCGTGGACACTGCCGCGGCCAAAAATAACCGCCCGAAGGCCGGGGCGCCAAGTTCGTCCAGTGGAAAAAGGCCACAAAAACGGGTGGGCTATAGCCTTGGGGGGTGGGGCTGGCCAACTTCGTCCGCCGGACTCGGAATGGTGCGAGACTTTGCGAGGGCCCTCCGTGTGCCAAAAATAGAACGCGGGCTCAGCCGCGCCCAAAAATAACGGCTCGAAGGCCGGGGCGCCAAGTTCGTCCAATGGAAAAAGGCCACAAAAGCGGGTGGGCTATAGCCTTGGGGGGTGGGGCTGGCCAACTTCGTACGCCAGACTCGGAATAGCGCGAGACTTTGCGAGGGCCCTCCGCGTGCCAAAAATAGGCCGCGAGCACAGCCGCGTCCAAAAATAACAGCCTGAAGGCCGGGGCGCCAAGTTCGTCCAGCGGAAAAAGGCCACAAAAACGGGTGGGCTATAGCCTTGGGAGGTGGGGCTGGCCAACTTCGTCCGCCGGACTCGGAATTGCGCGATACTTTGCGAGGGGTCTCCGTGTGCCAAAAATAGGCCGCGGGTTCAGCCGTGCCCAAAAATAACCGACCGAAGGCCGGGGCGCCAAGTTCGTCCAGCGGAAAAAGGCCACAAAAACGGGTGGGCTATAGCCTTGGGAGGTGGGGCTGGCCAACTTCGTCCGCCGGACTCGGAATGGTGCGAGACTTTGCGAGGCGCCTCCGTGTCCCAAAAATAGGCCGTGGGCACAGCCGCGCCCAAAAATACCACCCCGAAGGCCGGTGCGCCAAGTTCGTCCAGCGGGAAAAGGCCACAAAAACGGGTGGCCTATAGCCTTGGGTGGTGGGGCTGGCCAACTTCGTACGCCGGACTCGGAATGGCGCGAGACTTTGCGAGGCTCCTCCGTGTGCCAAAAATAGGCCGCGGGCACAGCCGCGCTCAAAAATACCCACCCAAAGGCCGGGACGCCAAGTACGTCCAGCGGAAAAGGGCCATAAAAACGGGTGGGCTATAGCCTTTGGGGGTGGGGCTGGACGACTTCGTCCGCCGGACTTGGAATGGCGCGAGACATTGCGAGGCGCCTCCGTGTGCCAAATATAGGCCGCGGGCACAGCCGCGACCAAAATACCCGCCCGAAGGAAGGGGCGCCAAGTTCGTCCAGCGGAAAAAGGCCACAAAAACGGGTGGGCTATAGCCTTTGGGGGTGGGGCAGGCAATCTTCGTCCGCCGTACTCGGAATGCCGCGACACTTTGCGAGGCGCCTCCGTGTGCCAAAAATAGGCCGCGGGCACAGCCGCGACCAAAATACCCGCCCGAAGGAAGGGGCGCCAAGTTCGTCCAGCGGAAAGAGGCCACAAAAACGGGTGGGCTATAGCCTTTGGGGGTGGGGCTGGCCAACTTCGTCCGCCGGACTCGGAATGGCGCGAGACTTTGCGAGGCGCCTCCGTGTGCCAAAAATAGGCCGCGGGCACAGCCGCGTCCAAAAATACCCGCCCGAAGGCCGGGGCGCCAAGTTCGTCCAGCGGAAAAAGGCCACAAAAACGGGTGGGCTATAGCCTTGGGGGGTTGGGGCTGGCCATCTTTGTCCGCCGGACTTGGAATGGCACGAGACTTTGCGAGGCACCTCCGTGTGCCAAAAATATGCCGCGGGAACAGCCGCGCCCAAAAATACCCACCCGAAGGCCGGGGCGCCAAGTTCGTCCAGCGGAAAAAGGCCAGAAAAACGGGTGGGCTATAGCCTTGGGGGGTGGGGCTGGCCAACTTCGTCCGCCGGACTCGGAATGGCGCGAGACTTTGCGAGGCGCCTCCGTGTCCCAAAAATAGGCCGCGGGCACAGCCGAACCCAAAAATACCACCCCGAAGGCCGGTGCGCCAAGTTCGTCCAGCGGGAAAAGGCCACAAAAACGGGTGGCCTTTAGCCTTGGGTGGTGGGGCTGGCCAACTTCGTACGCCGGACTCGGAATGGCGCGAGACTTTGCGAGGCTCCTCTGTGTGCCAAAAATAGGCCGCGGGCACAGCCGCGCCCAAAAATACCTGCCCGAAGGCCGGGGCGCCAAGTTCGTCCAGCGGAAAAAGGCCACAAAAACGGGTGGGCTATAGCCTTGGGGGGTGGGGCAGGCAATCTTCGTCTGCCGGACTCGGAATGCCGCGACACTTTGCGAGGCCCCTCCGTGTACCAAAAATAGGCCGCGGGCAAAGCCGCGACCAAAATACCCACACGAAGGAAGGGGCGCCATGTTCGTCCAGCGGAAAAAGGCCACAAAAACGGGTGGGCTATAGCCTTTGGGGGGTGGGGCTGGCCATCTTCGTCCGCCGGACACGGAATGGCACGAGACATTCCGAGGCACCTCTGTGTGCCAAAAATAGGCCACGGACACAGCCGCGGCCAAAAATACCCGCCCGAAGGCCGGGGCGCCAAGTTCGTCCAGCGGAAAAAGGCCACAAAAACGGGTGGGCTATAGCCTTGGGGGGTGGGGCTGGCCAACTTCGTCCGCCGGACTCGGAATGGCGCGAGACTTTGCGAGGTGATTCTGTGTCCCAAAAATAGGCCGCGGGCACAGCCGCGCCCAAAAAGACCCTCCCGAAGGCCGGGGCGCCAAGTTCGTCCAGTGGAAAAAGGCCACAAAAACGGGTGGGCTATAGCCTTGGGGGGTGGGGCAGGCCATCTTCGTCCGCCGGACTCGGAATGCCGCGACACTTTGCGAGGCACCTCCGTGTGCCAAAAATAGGCCGCGGGCACAGCCACGACCAAAATACCCACACGAAGGAAGGGGCGCCAAGTTCGTCCAGCGGAAAAAGGCCACAAAAACGGGTGGGCTATAGCCTTTGGGGGTGGGGCTGGCCAACTTCGTCCGCCGGACTCGGAATGGCGCGAGACTTTGCGAGGGGACTCTGTGTCCCAAAAATAGGCCGCGGGCACAGCCGCGCCCAAAAAGACCCACCCGAAGGCCGGGGCGCCAAGTTCGTCCAGCGGAAAAAGGCCACAAAAACGGGTGGGCTATAGCCTTGGGGGGTGGGGCAGGCAATCTTCGTCCGCCGGACTCGGAATGCCGCGACACTTTGCGAGGCCCCTCCGTGTGCCAAAAATAGGCCGCGGGCAAAGCCGCGACCAAAATACCCACACGAAGGAAGGGGCGCCATGTTCGTCCAGCGGAAAAAGGCCACAAAAACGGGTGGGCTATAGCCTTTGGGGGTGGGGCTGGCCAGCTTCGTCCGCCGGACTCGGAATGGCGCGAGACTTTGCGAGGTGACTATGTGTCCCAAAAATAGGCTGCGGGCACAGCCGCGCCCAAAAAGACCCACCCGAAGGCCGGGGCGCCAAGTTCGTCCAGTGGAAAAAGGCCACAAAAACGGGTGGGCTATAGCCTTGGGGGGTGGGGCAGGCCATCTTCGTCCGCCGGACTCGGAATGCCGCGACACTTTGCGAGGCGCCTCCGTGTGCCAAAAATAGACCGCGGGCACAGCCGCGACCAAAATACCCGCCCGAAGGAAGGGGCGCCAAGTTCGTCCAGCGGAAAAAGGCCACAAAAACGGGTGGGCTATAGCCTTTGGGGGTGGGGCTGGCCCACTTCGTCCGCCGGACTCGGAATGGGGCGAGACTTTGCGAGCGGCCTCCGCGTGCCAAAAATAGGCCGCGGGCACAGCCGCGCCCAAAAATCACCGCCCGAAGGCCGGGGCGCCAAGTTCGTCCAGCGGAAAAATGGCCAAAAAACGGGTGGGCTATAGCCTTGGGGGGAGGGGCTGGCCAACTTCGTCCGCCGGACTCGGAATGGGGCGAGACTTTACGAGCGGCCTCCGCGTGCCAAAAATAGGCCGCAGGCACAGCCGTGCCCAAAAATAACCACCCGAAGGCCGGGGCGCCAAGTTCGTGCTGCGGAAAAATGGCCAAAAAACAGGAGGGCTATAGCCTTGGGGGGAGGGGCTGGCCAACTTCGTCCGCCCGACTCGGAATGGGGCGAGACTTTGCGAGCGGCCTCCGCGTACCAAAAATTGGCCGCGGACACAGCCGCACCCAAAAATAACCCCCCGATGGTCGGCGCGCCCAAACCCCCCAGCGGAAAAATGGCCAAAAAACGGGTGGGATATAGCATTGGGGGGAGGGGCTGGCCCACTTCGTCCGCCGGACTCGAAATGGGGCGAGACTTTAAGAGTGGCCTCCGCGTGCCAAAAATAGGCCGCGGGCACAGCCGCGCCCAAAAATAACCGACCGAAGGCCGGGGCGCCAACTTCATCCAGCGGAAAAATGGCCAAAAAACGGGCGGGCTATAGCCTTGGGGGGTGGGTCAAGCCCACTTCGTCCGCCGGACTCGGAATGGGGCGAGACTTTGCGAGCGGCCTCCGCGTACCAAAAATAGGCCACGGGCAAAGCCGCACCCAAAAATAACCGCCCGAAGGTCGGCGCGCCCAAACCCCCCAGCGGAAAAATGGCCAAAAAACGGGTGGGCTATAGCCTTGGGGGGAGGGGATGGTCAACTTCGTCCGCCGGACTCGGAATGGGGCGAGACATTGCGCGCGGCCTCCGCGTGCCAAAAATTGGCCGCGGGCACAGCCGCGCCCAATAATAACCGCCCGAAGGCCGGGGCACCACGTTCGTCTAGCGGAAAAATGGGCAAAAAACGGGTGGGCTATAGCCTTGGGGGGAGGGGCTGGCCAACTTCGTCCGCCGGACTCGGAATCGGGCGAGACTTTACGAGCGGCCTCGGCGTACCAAAAATAGGCCGCGGGCACAGCCGCGCCCAAAAATAACCGACCACAGGTCGGCGCGCCCAAACCCCCCAGCTGAAAAATGGCCAAAAAACGGTTGGGCTATAGCCTTGGGGGGCGGGGCCGGCCGACTTCGTCCGCCGGACTCGGAATGGGGTGAGACTTTGCGAGCGGCCTCCGCGTGCCAAAAATAGGCCGTGGGGGCAGCCGCGCCCAAAAATAACCCCCCGAGGGTCGGTGCGCCCAAACCCCCCAGTGGAAAAATGGCCAAAAAACGGGTGGGCTATAGCCTTGGGGAGAGGGGCTGGCCAACTTCGTCCGCCGGACTCGGAATGGGGCGAGACTTTGCAGGTGGCCTCCGCGTGCCAAAAATAGGCCGCGGGCACAGCCGCGCCCAAAAATAAGCTCCCCAAGGCCGGGGCGCCAAGTTCGTCCAGCCGAAAAATGGCCAAAAAACGGGTGGGCTATAGCCTTGGGGGGAGGGGCTAGCCAACTTCGTCCGCCGGACTCGGAATGGGACGAGACTTTGCGAGCGACCTCCGCGTGCCAAAAATAGGCCGCGGACACAGCCGCGCCCAAAAATAACCACCAGAAGGCCGGGGCGCCAAGTTCGTCCAGCGGAAAAATGGCCAAAAAACGGGTGGGCTATAGCCTTGGGGGGAGGGGCTGGCCAACTTCGTCCGCCGGACTCGGAATGGGGTGAGACTTTGCGAGCGGCCTCCGCGTCCCAAAAATAGGGCGTAGCCTCAGCCGCGCCCAAAAATAACTGCCCGAAGGCTGGGGCGCCAAGTTCGTCCAGCGGAAAAATGGCCAAAAAACGGGTGGGCTATAGCCTTGGGGGGAGGGGCTGGCCAACTTCGTCCGCCGGTCTCGGAATGGGGCGAGAGTTTGCGAGCGGCCTCCGCTTACCAAAAATAGGCCACGGGCACAGCCGTGCCCAAAAATAACCGCCCGCAGGTCGGCGCCCCCAAACCCCGCAGCGGAAAAATGGCCAAAAAACGGGTGGGCTATAGCCTTGGGGGGCGGGGCTGGCCGACTTCGTCCGCCGGACTCGGAATGGGGCGAGACTATACGAGCGGCCTCCGCGTGCCAAAAATAGGCCGCGGGGACAGCCGCGCCCAAAAATAACCCCTCGATGGTCGTTGCGCCCAAACCCCCCAGCGGAAAAATGGCCAAAAAACGGGTGGGCTATAGCCTTGGGCAGAGGGGCTGGCCAACTTCGTCCGCCGGACTCGGAATGGGGCGAGACTTTGCGAGTGGCCTACGCGTTCCAAAAGTAGGCCGCGGGCACAGCCGCGCCCAAAAATAACTACCCGAACGCCGGGGCGCCAAGTTCGACCAGCGAAAAAATGGCCAAAAAACGGGTGGGCTATAGACTTGGGGGGAGGGGCTGGCCACCTTCGTCCGCCGGACTCGGAATGGGGCGAGACGTTTATGAGCGGCCTCCGCGTGCCAAAGATAGGCAATGGGCACAGCCGCGCCCAAAAATAACCGCCCCAAGGCCGGGGCGCCAAGTTCGTCCAGCGGAAAAATGGACAAAAAACGGGTGGGCTATAGCCTTGGGGGGAGGGGCTAGCCCACTTCGTCCGCCGGACTCGGAATGGGGCGAGACTTTGCGAGCGGCCTCCGCATGCCAAAAATAGGCCGCGGCCACAGTCGCTCCCAAAAATAACCGCCCGAAGGCCGGGGCGCCAAGTTCGTCCAGCGGAAGAAGGCCACAAAAACGGGTGAGCTATAGCCTTGGGGGGTGGGGCTGGCCAACTTCGTCCGCCGGACTAGGAATAGCGCGAGACTTTGCGAGGCGTCTCCGTGTGCCAAAAATAGGCTGCGGGCACAGCCGCACCCAAAAATAACCGCCCGAAGGCCGGGGCGCGATGTTCGTCCAGCGGAAAAAGGCCACAAAAACGGGTGGGCTATAGCCTTGGGGGGTGGGGCTGGCCTACTTCGTCTGCCGGTCTCGGAATGGCGCGAGACTTTGCGAGCCGCCTCCATGTGCCAAAAATAGGCCGCGGGCACAGCGCGCCCAAAAATACCCACCCGAAGGCCGGTGCCCCAAGTTCGTCCAGCGGAAAAAGGCCACAAAAACGGGTGGGTTATAGCCTTGGGGGGTGGGGCTGGCCAACTTCGTCCGCCGGACTCGGAATGGCGCGAGACTTTGCGAGGCGGCTCCGTGTCCTAAAAATAGGCTGCGGGCACAGCCGCGTCCAAAAATACCCGCCCGAAGGCCGGGAAGCAAAGTTCTGCCCGCGTAAAAAGCCCACAAAAACGGGTGGGCTATAGCCGTTGGGGGTGGGGCTGGCCAACATCGTCCACCGGACTTGGAATCGCGCGAGACTTTCCAAGGCGCCTCCGTGTCCCAAAAATAGGCCGCGGGTACAGCCGCGCCCAAAAATACCCGCCCGAAGGCCGGGGCGCCAAGTTCGCCCAGCGTAAAAAGGCCACAAAATCGGGTGGGCTATAGCCTTGGGGGGTGGGGCTGGCCCACTTCGTCCGCCGGACTCGGAATGGCGCAAGAGTTTGCGAGGCACCTCTGTGTACCAAAAATAGGCCGCGGACACAGCCGCGCCCAAAAATACCCGCCCGAAGGCCGGGGCGCCAAGTTCGTCCTGTGGAAAAAGGCCACAAAAACGGGTGGGCTATAGCCTTGGGGGGTGGGGCAGGCCATCTTCGTCCGCCGGACTCGGAATGGCGCGAGACTTTACGAGGCGCCTCCGTGTGCCAAAAATAGGCCGCGGGCACAGCCGCGACCAAAATACCCGCCCGAAGGAAGGGGCGCCAATTTCGTCTAGCGGAAAAAGGCCACAAAAACGGGTGGGCTATAGCCTTTGGGGGTGGGGCTGGCCAACTTCGTCCGCCGGATTGGAATGGCACGAGACTTTACGAGGCGCCTCCGTGTGCCAAAAATAGGTCGCGGGCACAGCCGCGCCCAAAAATACCCGCCCGAAGGCCGGGGCGCCAAGTTCGTCCAGCGGGAAAAGGCCACAAAAACGGGTGGGCTATAGCCTTGGGGGGTGGGGCTGGCCAACTTCGTCCGCCGGACTCGGAATGGCGCGAGACTTTGCGAGGCGGCTCCGTGTCCTAAAACTAGGCCGCGGGCACAGCCGCGCCCAAAAATACCTGCCCGAAGGCCGGGGCGCCAAGTTCGTCCAGCGGAAAAAAGCCACAAAAACGGGTGGGCTATAGCCTTGAGGGGTGGGGCTGGCCATCTTTGTTCGCAGGACTCGGAAAGGCACGAGACTTTGCGAGGCACCTCCGTGTGCCAAAAATAGGCCGCGGGCACAGCTGTGCCCAAAAATACCCGCCCGAAGGCCGGGGCGCCAAGTTCGTCCAGCGGAAAAAGGCCACAAAAACAGGTGGGCTATAGCCTTCGGGGGTGGGGCTGGCCAACTTTGTCCGCCGGACTCGGAATGGCGCGAGACTTTGCGAGGCGGCTCCGTGTCCTAAAAATAGGCTGCGGGCACAGCCGCGTCCAAAAATACCCGCCCGAAGGCCGGGACGCAAAGTTCGTCCAGCGGAAAAAGGCCACAAAAACGGGTGGGCTATAGCCGTGGGGGGTGGGGCTGGCCCACTTCGTCCGCCGGACTAGGAATGGCGCTAGAGTTTCCGAGGCGCTCCGTGTGCCAAAAATAGGCCGCGGGAACAGCCGCGCCCAAAAATACCCGCCCGAAGGCCGGGGCGCCAAGTTCGCCCAGCGTAAAAAGGCCACAAAATCGGGTGGGCTATAGCCTTGGGGGGTGGGGCTGGCCCACTTCGTCCGCCGGACTCGGAATGGCGCAAGAGTTTGCGAGGCACCTCTGTGTACCAAAAATAGGCCGCGGACACAGCCGCGCCCAAAAATACCCGCCCGAAGGCCGGGGCGCCAAGTTCGTCCTGTGGAAAAAGGCCACAAAAACGGGTGGGCTATAGCCTTGGGGGGTGGGGCAGGCCATCTTCGTCCGCCGGACTCGGAATGGCGCGAGACTTTACGAGGCGCCTCCGTGTGCCAAAAATAGGCCGCGGGCACAGCCGCGACCAAAATACCCGCCCGAAGGAAGGGGCGCCAATTTCGTCTAGCGGAAAAAGGCCACAAAAACGGGTGGGCTATAGCCTTTGGGGGTGGGGCTGGCCAACTTCGTCCGCCGGATTGGAATGGCACGAGACTTTACGAGGCGCCTCCGTGTGCCAAAAATAGGTCGCGGGCACAGCCGCGCCCAAAAATACCCGCCCGAAGGCCGGGGCGCCAAGTTCGTCCAGCGGGAAAAGGCCACAAAAACGGGTGGGCTATAGCCTTGGGGGGTGGGGCTGGCCAACTTCGTCCGCCGGACTAGGAATAGCGCGAGACTTTGCGAGGCGTCTCCGTGTGCCAAAAATAGGCTGCGGGCACAGCCGCACCCAAAAATAACCGCCCGAAGGCCGGGGCGCGATGTTCGTCCAGCGGAAAAAGGCCACAAAAACGGGTGGGCTATAGCCTTGGGGGGTGGGGCTGGCCTACTTCGTCTGCCGGTCTCGGAATGGCGCGAGACTTTGCGAGCCGCCTCCATGTGCCAAAAATAGGCCGCGGGCACAGCGCGCCCAAAAATACCCACCCGAAGGCCGGTGCCCCAAGTTCGTCCAGCGGAAAAAGGCCACAAAAACGGGTGGGTTATAGCCTTGGGGGGTGGGGCTGGCCAACTTCGTCCGCCGGACTCGGAATGGCGCGAGACTTTGCGAGGCGGCTCCGTGTCCTAAAAATAGGCTGCGGGCACAGCCGCGTCCAAAAATACCCGCCCGAAGGCCGGGACGCAAAGTTCGTCCAGCGGAAAAAGGCCACAAAAACGGGTGGGCTATAGCCGTTGGGGGTGGGGCTGGCCAACATCGTCCGCCGGACTTGGAATCGCGCGAGACTTTCCGAGGCGCCTCCGTGTCCCAAAAATAGGCCGCGGGTACAGCCGCGCCCAAAAATACCCGCCCGAAGGCCGGGGCGCCAAGTTCGCCCAGCGTAAAAAGGCCACAAAATCGGGTGGGCTATAGCCTTGGGGGGTGGGGCTGGCCCACTTCGTCCGCCGGACTCGGAATGGCGCAAGAGTTTGCGAGGCACCTCTGTGTACCAAAAATAGGCCGCGGACACAGCCGCGCCCAAAAATACCCGCCCGAAGGCCGGGGCGCCAAGTTCGTCCTGTGGAAAAAGGCCACAAAAACGGGTGGGCTATAGCCTTGGGGGGTGGGGCAGGCCATCTTCGTCCGCCGGACTCGGAATGGCGCGAGACTTTACGAGGCGCCTCCGTGTGCCAAAAATAGGCCGCGGGCACAGCCGCGACCAAAATACCCGCCCGAAGGAAGGGGCGCCAATTTCGTCTAGCGGAAAAAGGCCACAAAAACGGGTGGGCTATAGCCTTTGGGGGTGGGGCTGGCCAACTTCGTCCGCCGGATTGGAATGGCACGAGACTTTACGAGGCGCCTCCGTGTGCCAAAAATAGGTCGCGGGCACAGCCGCGCCCAAAAATACCCGCCCGAAGGCCGGGGCGCCAAGTTCGTCCAGCGGGAAAAGGCCACAAAAACGGGTGGGCTATAGCCTTGGGGGGTGGGGCTGGCCAACTTCGTCCGCCGGACTCGGAATGGCGCGAGACTTTGCGAGGCGGCTCCGTGTCCTAAAACTAGGCCGCGGGCACAGCCGCGCCCAAAAATACCTGCCCGAAGGCCGGGGCGCCAAGTTCGTCCAGCGGAAAAAAGCCACAAAAACGGGTGGGCTATAGCCTTGAGGGGTGGGGCTGGCCATCTTTGTTCGCAGGACTCGGAAAGGCACGAGACTTTGCGAGGCACCTCCGTGTGCCAAAAATAGGCCGCGGGCACAGCTGTGCCCAAAAATACCCGCCCGAAGGCCGGGGCGCCAAGTTCGTCCAGCGGAAAAAGGCCACAAAAACAGGTGGGCTATAGCCTTCGGGGGTGGGGCTGGCCAACTTTGTCCGCCGGACTCGGAATGGCGCGAGACTTTGCGAGGCGGCTCCGTGTCCTAAAAATAGGCTGCGGGCACAGCCGCGTCCAAAAATACCCGCCCGAAGGCCGGGACGCAAAGTTCGTCCAGCGGAAAAAGGCCACAAAAACGGGTGGGCTATAGCCGTTGGGGGTGGGGCTGGCCAACATCGTCCGCCGGACTTGGAATCGCGCGAGACTTTCCGAGGCGCCTCCGTGTCCCAAAAATAGGCCGCGGGTACAGCCGCGCCCAAAAATACCCGCCCGAAGGCCGGGGCGCCAAGTTCGTCCAGCAGAAAAAGGCCACAAAAACGGGTGGGCTATAGCCTTGGGGGGTGGGGCTGGCCATCTTCGTCCGCCGGACTCGGAATGGCACGAGACATTCCGAGGCACCTCCGTGTGCCAAAAATAGGCCGCGGGCACAGCCGCGCCCAAAATACCCGCCCGAAGGAAGGGGCGCCAAGTTCGTCCAGCGGAAAAAGGCCACAAAAACGGGTGGGCTATAGCCTTTGGGGGTGGGGCTGGCCAACTTCGTCCGCCGGACTCGGAATGGCGCAAGACTTTGCGAGGTGACTCTGTGTCCCAAAAATAGGCCGCGGGCACAGCCGCGCCCAAAAAGACCCACCCGAAGGCCGGGGCGCCAAGTTCGTCCAGTGGAAAAAGGCCACAAAAACGGGTGGGCTATAGCCTTGGGGGGTGGGGCAGGCCATCTTCGTCCGCCGGACTCGGAATGCCGCGACACTTTGCGAGGCACCTCCGTGTGCCAAAAATAGACCGCGGGCACAGCCGCGACCAAAATACCCGCCCGAAGGAAGGGGCGCCAAGTTCGTCCAGCGGAAAAAGGCCACAAAAACGGGTGGGCTATAGCCTTTGGGGGTGGGGCTGGCCAACTTCGTCCGCCGGACTCGGAATGGCGCGAGACTTTGCGAGGCGACTCTGTGTCCAAAAAATAGGCCGCGGGCACAGCCGCGACCAAAATACCCGCCCGAAGGAAGGGGCGCCAAGTTCGTCCAGCGGAAAAAGGCCAAAAAAACGGGTGGGCTATAGCCTTGGGGGGTGGGGCTGGCCCACTTCGTCCGCCGGACTCGGAATGGCGCGAGAGTTTGCGAGGCGCCTCTGTGTACCAAAAATAGGCCGCGGACACAGCCGCGCCCAAAAATACCCGCCCGAAGGCCGGGGCGCCAAGTTCGTCCTGTGGAAAAAGGCCACAAAAACGGGTGGGCTATAGCCTTGGGGGGTGGGGCAGGCCATCTTCGTCCGCCGGACTCGGAATGGCGCGAGACTTTGCGAGGCGCCTCCCTGTGCCAAAAATAGGCCGCGGGCACAGCCGCGACCAAAATACCCGCCCGAAGGAAGGGGCGCCAATTTCGACTAGCGGAAAAAGGCCACAAAAACGGGTGGGCTATAGCCTTTGGGGGTGGGGCTGGCCAACTTCGTCCGCCGGACTCGGAATGGGGCCAGACTTTGCGAGGGGGCTCTGTGTGCCAAAAATAGGCCGCGGCACAGCCGTGCCCAAAAATAAGGGCCCGAAGGTCCCGTCCCCAATTCGTCCGCCGCAAAAATGCCCAAAAAACAGGTGGGCTATAGCCTTGGGGGGAGGGGCTGGCCAAGTTCGTCCGCCGGACTCGGAATGGGGCCAGACTTTGCGAGGGGGCTCTGTGTGCCAAAAATAGGCCGCGGGCACAACCGTACCCAAAAATAAGTACCCGAAGGTCCGGTCCCCAAGTTCGTCCGCCGCAAAAATGACCAAAAAACGGGTGGGCTATAGCCTTGGGGGGAGAGGCTGGCCAAGTTTGTCCGCCAGACTCGGAATGGGGCTGACATAGCGAGCAACCTCCGTGCGCCAAAAATAGGCCGCGGGCACAACCGCACTCAAAAATAAGCGCCCGAAGGTATGGTCCCCAAGTTCGTCCGCCGCAAAAATGGCCAAAAAACGGGTGGGCTATAGCCTTGGGGGCAGAGGCTGGCCAAGTTCGTCCGCCAAACTCGGAATGGGGCAGACATTGCGAGGGGCCTCCGTGTGCCAAAAATAGGCCGCGGGCATAGCCGTACCCAAAAATAAGAGCCCGAAGGTCCCGTCCCCAAGTTCGTCCGCCGAAAAAATGCCCAAAAAACGGGCGGGCTATAGCCTTGGGGGGTGGGGGTGGCCAAGTTCGTCCGCCAGACTCGGAATGGGGCCAGACTTTATGAGGGTCCTCCGTGTGCCAAAAATAGGCCGCGGGCTCAGCCGCGCCCAAAAATAAGCGCCCGAAGGTCCGGCCCCCAAGTTCGTCCGCCGCAAAAATGCCCAAAAAAAGTGTGGGCTATAGCCTTGGGGGGAGGGGCTGGCCAAGTTCGTCCGCCGGACTCGGAATGGGGCCAGACATTGCGAGGGGCCTCCGTGTGCCAAAAATAGGGAGCGGGCAGAGCCGCGCCCAAAAATAAGCGCCCCAAGGTCCGGTCCCCAAGTTCGTCCGCCGCAAAAATGCCCAAAAAACTCGTGGGCTATAGCCTTGGGGGGAGGGGCTGGCCAAGTTCGTCCGCCGGACTCGGAATGAGCCAAGACTCTGCGAGGGGCCTCCGTGTGCCAAAAATAGGCCGTGGGCTCAGCCGTACCCAAAAATAAGCGCCCGAAGGTCCGGTCCCCAAGTTCGTCCGCCGCAAAAATACCCAAAAAATGGGTGGGCTATGGCATTGGGGGGAGGGGATGGCCAAGTTCGTCCGCCGGACTCGGAATGGGGCGAGACTTTGCGAGGGGCCTCCGTGTGCCAAAACTAGGCCGCGGGCACAGCCGCGCCCAAAAATAAGCACCCGAAGGTCCCGTCCCCAAGTTCGTCCGCCGCAAAAATGCCCAAAAAACGGGTGGGCTATAGCCTTGGGGGTTGGGGCTGGCCAAGTTCGTCCGCCGGACTCGGAATGGGGCCAGACTTTGCGAGGGGCCTCCGTGTGCAAAACAAAGGCCGCGGACACAGCCGCGCCCAAAAATAAGCGCCCGAAGGTCCCGTCCCCAAGTTTGTCCGCCGCAAAAATGCCCAACAAACGGGTGGGCTATAGCCTTGGGGGGTGGGGCTGGCCAAGTTTGTCCGCCGGACTCGGAATGGGGTAAGACTTTACGAGGGGCCTCCGTGTACCAAAAATAAGCCGCGGGCACAGCCGCGCCCAAATATACCCGCCCGAAGGCCGGGGCGCCATGTTCGTCCGGCGGAAAAAGGCCACAAAAACGGGTGGGCTATAGTCTTGGGCGGTGGGGCTGGCCAACTTCGTCCGCCGGACTCGGAACGGCGCGAGACTTTGCGAGGCGCCTCCGTTTGCCAAAAATAGGCCGCGGGCACAGTTGGGCCCAAAAATACCCGCCCGAAGGCCGGGGCGTCAAGTTCGTCCAGCGGAAAAAGGCCACAAAAACGGGTGGGCTATAGTCTTGGGCGGTGGGGCTGGCCAACTTCGTCCGCCGGACTCGGAATGGCGCGAGACTTTGTGAGGCACCTCCGTTTGCCAAAAATAGGCTGCGGACACAGCCGTGCCCAAAAATACCCGCCCGAAGGCCGGGGCGCCAAGTTCGTCCAGCGGAAAAAGGCCACAAAAACGGGTGGGCTATAGCCTTGGGGGGTGGCGCCGGCCCACTTCGTCCGCCAGACTCGGAACTGCACGAGACTTTACGAGGCCCCTCCGCGTGCCAAAAATAGGCCGCGAGCACAGCCGCACCCAAAAATACCCGCCCGAAGGCCGAGGCGCCAAGTTCGTCCAGCAGAAAAAGGCCACAAAAACGGGTGGGCTATAGCCTTCGGGGGTGGGGCTGGCCAACTTCGTCCGCCGGACTCGGAATGGTACGAGACTTTGTGAGGCACCTCCGTGTGCCAAAAATAGGCCGCGGTCACAGCCGCGCCCAAAAATACCAGCCCGAAGGCCGGGGCTTCAAGTTCGTCCAGCGGAAAAAGGCCACAAAAACGGGTGGGCTATAGTCTTGGGCGGTGGGGCTGGCCAACTTCGTCCGCCGGACTCGGAACTGCACGAGACTTTACGAGGCCCCTCTGTGTGCCAAAAATAGGCCGCGAGCACAGCCGCACCCAAAAATACCCGCCCGAAGGCCGAGGCGCCAAGTTCGTCCAGCAGAAAAAGGCCACAAAAACGGGTGGGCTATAGCCTTGGGGGGTGGGGCCGGCCCACTTCGTCCGCCGGACTCGGAATGGCGCGAGACTTTGCGAGGCACCTCCGTGTACCAAAAACCGGCCGCGGGCAAAGACGCGCCCAAAACAACCCGCCCGAAGGCCGGGGCGCCGAGTTCGTCCACCGGAAAAAGGCCACAAAAACGGGTGGGCTATACCCTTGGGGGGTGGGGCTGGCCAACTTCGTCCGTCGGACTCGGAATCCAGTGAAACATTGCGAGACACCTCCGTGTGCGAAAAATAGGCCGCGGGCACAGCCGCGCCCAAAAATACTAGCCGGAAGGCCGGGGCGCCATGTTCGTCCAGCGGAAAAAGGCCACAAAAACGGGTGGGCTATAGCCTTGGGGGGTGGGGCTTGCCAACTTCGTCCGCCGGACTCGAAATGGTGCTAGACTTTGCGAGGCGCCTCCGTGTGCCAAAAATACACCACGGGCACAGCCGCGCCCAAAAATACCAGCCCGAATGCCGGGGCGCCAAGTTCGTCCAGCTGAAAAATGCCAGAAAAACGGGTGGGCTATAGCCTTGGGGGGTGGGGCTGGCCAACTTCGTCCGCCGGACTCGGAATGGCGCGAGACATTGTGAGGCTCCTCCGTGTACCAAAAATAGGCCGCGGGCACAGTCGCGCCCAAAAATACCCGCCCGAAGGCCGGGGCGCCATGTTCGTCCAGCGGAAAAAGGCCACAAAAACGGGTGGGCTATAGTCTTGGGCGGTGGGGCTGGCCAACTTCATCCGCCGGACTCGGAATGGCGCGAGACTTTACGAGGCACCTCCGTTTACCAAAAATAGGCCACAGACACAGCCGTGCCCAAAAATACCCACCCGAAGGCCGGGGCGCCAATTTCGTCCAGCGGAAAAAGGCCACAAAAACGGGTGGGCTATAGCCTTGGGGGGTGGGGCCGGCCCACTTCGTCCGCCGGACTCGGAATGGCGCGAGACTTTGCGAGGCGCCTCCGTGTGTGAAAAATAGACCGTGGGTACAGCCGCGTCCAAAAATACCTGCCCGAAGGCCGGGGCGTGAAATTCGTCCAGCGGAAAAAGGCCACAAAAACGGGTGGGCTACAGCCTTGGGGGGTGGGGCTGGCCAACTTCGTCCGCCTGACTCGGAATGGGTTGAGACTTTGCGAGCGGCCTCCGCGTGCCAAAAATAGGCAGCGGGCACAGCCGCGCCCAAAAATAACCCCCCGAAGGTCGGCGCGCCCAAACCCCCCAGCGGAAAACGGACAAAAAACGGGTGGGCTATAGCCTTGGGGGGATGGGCTGGCCAACTTCGTCCGCCGTACTCGGAATGTGACGAGACTTTGCGAGCGGCCTCCGCGTGCCAAAAATAGGCCGCGGGCACAGCGGCGTCCAAAAATAACCCCCCGAAAGTCAGCGCACCCAAACCCCGCAGTGAAAAAATGGCCAAAAAACGGGTGGGCTATAGCCTTGGGGGGAGGGGCTGGCCAACTTCGTCCTCTGGACTCGGAATGGGGCGAGAGTTTGCGAGCGGCCTCCGCGTGCAAAATATAGGCCGTGGGCACAGTCGCGCCCAAAAATAACCCCCCGAAGGTCGGCGCGCCCAAACCCCCCAGCGGAAAACGGCCAAAAAACGGGTGGGCTATAGCCTTGGGGGGAGGGGCTGGCCAACTTTGTCCGCCGGACTCGGAATGGGGTGTGACTTTGTGAGCGACCTACGCGAGCCAAAAATAGGCCGTGGGCACTGCCGCGCCCAAAACTAACCCCCCGAAGGTCGGCGCGCCCAAACCCCTCAACGGAAAAATGGCGAAAAAACGGGTGGGCTATAGCCTTGGGGGGAGGGCTGGCCAACTTCGTCCGCCGGACTCGGAATGGGGCGAGACTTTGCGAGCGGCCTCCGCGTGCCAAAAATAGGCCGCGGCCACAGCCGCGCCCAATAATAACGCCCTGAAGGTCGGCGCGCCCAATCCCCCCAGCGGAAAAATGGCCAAAAAACGGGTGGGCTATAGCCTTTGGGGGATGGGCTGGCCCATTTCGTCCGCCGGACTCGGAATGGGATGAGACTTTGCGAGCGGCCTGCGCGTGATAAAAATAGGCCGCGGGCACCGCCGCGCCCAAAAATAACCCCCCAAAAGTCGGCGCGCCCAAACCCCCCAGCGAAAAAATGGCCAAGAAACGGGTGGGCAATAGCCTTGGGGCGAGGGGCTGGCCAACTTCGTCCGCCGGACTCGGAATGGGGTGTGACTTTGCGAGGGTCCTATGCGTGCCAAAAATAGGCCGTGGGCACAGCCGCGCCCAAAACTAACCCCCCCAAGGTCGGCGCGCCCAAACCCCCTAGCGGAAAAATGGCCAAAAAATGGGTGGGCTATAGCCTTGGGGGGAGGGGCTGGCTAACTTCGCCCGCCGGACTCGGAATGGGGCGAGAGTTTGCGAGCGGCCTACGCGTGCCAAAAATATGCCGTGGGCACAGTCGCGCCCAAAACTAACCCCCCGAAGGTCGGCGCGCACAAACCCCCCAGCGGAAAAATGGCCAAAAAACGGGTGGGCTATAGCCTTGGGCGGAGGGGCTAGCCAACTTCGTCCTCTGGACTCGGAATGGGGCGAGAATTTGTGAGCGGCCTCCGCGTGCCAAAAATAGGCCGTGGGCACAGTCGCGCCCAAAAATAACCCCCCGAAGGTCGGCGCGCCCAAACCCCCCAGCGGAAAACGGCCAAAAAACGGGTGGGCTATAGCCTTGGGGGGAGGGGCTGGCCAACTTTGTCCGCCGGACTCGGAATGGGGCGAGACTTTGCGAGCGGCCTCCGCGTGCCAAAATTAGGCCGTGGGCACAGCCGCGCCCAAAACTAACCCCCCGAAGTTCGGCGCGCCCAAACCCCCCAGCGGAAAAATGGCCAAAAAACGGGTGGGCTATAGCCTTGGGGGGAGGGGCTGGCCAACTTCGTCCTCTGGACTCGGAATGGGGCGAGAGTTTGCGAGCGGCCTCCGCGTGCCAAAAATAGGCCATGGGCACAGTCGCGCCCAAAAATAATCCCCCGAAGGTCGGCGCGCCCAAACCCCCCAGCGGAAAACGGCCAAAAAACGGGTGGGCTATAGCCTTGGGGGGAGGGGCTGGCCAACTTTGTCCGCCGGACTCGGAATGGGGCGAGACTTTGCGAGCGGCCTCCGCGTGCCAAAACTAGGCCACAGGCACAGCCGCGCCCAAAAATAACACCCCGATGGTCGGCGCACCCAAACCCCCCAGCGGAAAAACGGCGAAAAAACGGGTGGGCTATAGCCTTGGGGGGAGGGGCTGGCCAACTTCATCCGCCGGACTCGGAATGGGGCGAGTCTTTGCGAGCGCCCTCCGCGTGCCAAAATTAGGCCGCAGCCACAGCCGCGCCCAAAAATAACGCACCGAAGGTCATCGCGCCCAAACCCCCCAGCGGAAAAATGGCCAAAAAATGGGTGGGCTATAGCCTTGGGGGGATGGGCTGGCCAACTTCGTCCGCCGGACTCGGAATGGGGCGCGCCTTTGCGAGCGGCATCCGTGTGCCAAAAATAGGCCGCGGGCACAGCCGCGCCCAAAAATAACCCCCCGAAGGTCGGCGCGCCCAAACCCCCCAGCCGAAAAATGGCCAAAAAACGGGTGGGCTATAGCCTTGGGGGGAGGGGCTGGCCAACTTCGTCCGCCGGACTCGGAATGGGGCGAGACTTTACGAGCGGCCTCCGCGTGCCAAAAATAGGCCGCGGGCACAGCCGCGCCCAAAAATAACCCCCCAAAGGTCGGCTCGCACAAACCCCCCAGCGGAAAATATGGCCAAAAAACGGGTGGGCTATAGCCTTGGGGGGAGGGGCTGGCCAACTTCGTCCGCCGGACTCGGAATGGGGCGAGACTTTGCGAGCGGCCTCTGCGTGCCAAAAATAGGCCGCGGGCACAGCCGCGCCGAAAAATAACCCCTCGATGGTCGGCTTGCCCAAACCCCCCAGCGGAAAAACGGCCAAAAAACGGGTGGGCTATAGCCTTGGGGGGAGGGACTGGCCAACTTCGTCCGCCGGACTCGGAATGGGGCGAGTCTTTGCGAGCCCCCTCCGCGTGCCAAAATTAGGCCGCAGCCACAGCCGCGCCCAAAAATAACGCACCGAAGGTCATCGCGCCCAAACCCCCCAGCGGAAAAATGGCCAAAAAATGGGTGGGCTATAGCCTTGGGGGGATGGGCTGGCCAACTTCGTCCGCCGGACTCGGAATGGGGCGCGCCTTTGCGAGCGGCATCCGTGTGCCAAAAATAGGCCGCGGGCACAGCCGCGCCCAAAAATAACCCCCCGAAGGTCGGCGCGCCCAAACCCCCCAGCGGAAAAATGGCCAAAAAACGGGTGGGCTATAGCCTTGGGGGGAGGGGCTGGCCAACTTCGTCCGCCGGACTCGGAATGGGGCGAGACTTTACGAGCGGCCTCCGCGTGCCAAAAATAGGCCGCGGGCACAGCCGCGCCCAAAAATAACCACCCGAAGGTCGGCGCGCCCAAACCCCCCAGCGGAAAAATGGCCAAAAAACGGGTGGGCTATAGCCTTGGGGGGAGGGGCTGGCCAACTTCGTCCGCCGGACTCGGAATGGGGCGAGACTTTGCGAGCGGCCTCTGCGTGCCAAAAATAGGCCGCGGGCACAGCCGCGCCGAAAAATAACCCCTCGATGGTCGGCTTGCCCAAACCCCCCAGCGGAAAAACGGCCAAAAAACGGGTGGGCTATAGCCTTGGGGGGAGGGACTGGCCAACTTCGTCCGCCGGACTCGGAATGGGGCGAGACTTTGCGAGCGGCCTCCGCGTGGCAAAAATACACCGCGGGAAAAGCCGCGCCCAAAAATAAGCCCCCGAAGGTCGGCGCGCCCAAACCCCCCAGCGGAAAATGGCCAAAAAACGGGTGGGCTATAGCCTTGGGGGGAGGGGCTGGCCAACTTCGTCCGCCGGACTCGAAATGGGGTGAGACTTTGCAAGCGGCCTCCGCGTGCCAAAAATAGGCCGCGGGCACAGCCGCGCCCAAAAATAACCCCCGAAGGTCGGCGCGCCCAAACCAACAGCGGAAAAATGGCCAAAAAACGGGTGGGCTATAGCCTTGGGGGGAGGGGCTGGCCCACTTCGTCCGCCAAACTCGGAATGGGGGGAGACTTTGCGAGCGGCATCCGCATGCCAAAAATAGCCGCGGGCACAGCCGCGTCCAAAAATAACCCCCCGAAGGTCAGCGCGCCCAAACCCCCCAGCGGAAAAAAATGGCCAAAAAACGGGTGGGCTATAGCCTTGGGGGGAGGGGCTGGCCAACTTCGTCCGCCGGACTCGGAATGGGGCGAGACTTTGCGAGCGGCCTCCGCGTGCCAAAAATAGGCCGCGGGCAGAGCCGCGCCAAAAAATAACCC
This sequence comes from Citrus sp. QX-2021, assembly GCA_030444885.1. Classification (NCBI taxonomy): domain Eukaryota; kingdom Viridiplantae; phylum Streptophyta; class Magnoliopsida; order Sapindales; family Rutaceae; genus Citrus; species Citrus sp. QX-2021. Next base: position 24,700 of record JAUJEF010000182.1, read on the forward strand.
CCCGAAGGTCGGCGCGACCAAGCCCCCCAGCGGAAAAATGGCCAAAAAACGGGTGGGCTATAGCCTTGGGGGGAGGGGCTGGCCTACTTCGTCCGCCGGACTCGGAATGGGCGAGACTCGGCACGCCCAAACCTCCCAGCTGAAAAATGGCCACAAAAACGGGTGGGCTATAGCCTTAGGGGGTGGGGCTGGCCAACTTCGTCCGCCGGACTCGGAATGGGGCGAGACTTTGCGAGCGGCCTCCGCGTGCCAAAAATAGGCCGCGGGCAGAGCCGCGCCAAAAAATAACCCCCCGAAGGTCGGCGCGACCAAGCCCCCCAGCGGAAAAATGGCCAAAAAACGGGTGGGCTATAGCCTTGGGGGGAGGGGCTGGCCTACTTCGTCCGCCGGACTCGGAATGGGCGAGACTCGGCACGCCCAAACCTCCCAGCTGAAAAATGGCCACAAAAACGGGTGGGCTATAGCCTTAGGGGGTGGGGCTGGCCAACTTCGTCCGCCGGACTTGGAATGGCGCGAGACTTTGCGAGGAACCTCAGTGTGCCAAAAATAAACCGTGGGCACAGCCGCGTCCAAAAATACCAGCCCGAAGGCCGGGGCGCCAAGTTCGTCCAGCGGAAAAAGGCCACAAAAACGGGTGGGCTATAGCCTTGGTGGGTGGGGCTGGCCAACTTCGTCCGCCGGACTCGGAATGGCGCGAGACTTTGCGAGGCGCCTCCGTGTCGTAAAAATAGTCCGCAGGCACTGCCGCGCCCAAAATTACCCGCCCGAATGCCGGGGCGCCATGTTTGTCCAGCGGAAAAAGCCCACAAAAACGGGTGGGCTATAGACTTGGGGGGTGGGGCTGGCCAACTTCATCCCCCGGACTCGGAATGGTACGAGACTTTGCGAGGTGCCTCTGTGTGCCGAAAATAGGCTGCGGGTATAGCCGCGCCCAAAAATACCCGCCCGAAGGCCGGGGCGCCAAGTTCGTACAGCGGAAAAAGGCCACAAAAACGGGTGGGCTATAGCCTTGGTGGGTGGGGCTGGCCAACTTCGTCCGCCGGACTCGGAATGGCGCGAGACTTTGCGAGGCGCCTCCGTGTGCCAAAAATAGGCCGCAGGCACTGCCGCGCCCAAAAATACCCGCCCGAATGTCGGGGTGCCATGTTCGTCCAGCGGAAAAAGGCTACAAAAACGGGTGGGCTATAGCCTTGGGGGGTGGGGCTGGCCAACTTCATCCCCCGGACTGGGAATGGTGCGAAACTTTGTGAGGCACCTCCATGTGCCAAAAATAGGCCGCGGGCACAGCAACGCCCAATAATACCCGCCCGATGGCCGGGGCGCCAAGTTCGTCCAGAGGAAAAAGGCCACAAAAACGGGTGGGCTATAGCCTTGGGGGGTGGGGCTGGCCAACTTCGTCCGCCGGACTCGGAATGGCGCGAGACTTTGCGAGGAGCCTCCGCGTGCCAAAAACAGGCCGCGGGCACAGCCACGCCCAAAAATACACGTTCGAAGGCCGGGGTGCCATGTTCGTCCAGCAGAAAAAGGCCACAAAAACGGGTGGGCTATAGCCTTGGGGGGTGGGGCCGGCCGACTTCGTCCGCCGGACTCGGAATAGCGCGAGACTTTGCGAGGGCCCTCCGTGTGCCAAAAATAGGCCATCGGCACAGCCGCGCCCAAAAATAACTACCAGAAGGCCGGGGCACCAAGTTCGTCCAGCGGAAAAATGCCACAAAAACGGGTGGGCCATACCCTTGGTGGGTGGGGCTGGCCAACTTCGTCCGCCGGACTCGGAATGGCACGAGACTTTGCGATGAGCCTCCATGTGCCAAAAATAGGCGGCGGACACAGCCGCGCCCAAAAATAACTCCCCGAAGGTCGGTGCGCCCAAACCCCCCAGCGGAAAAATGGCCAAAAAACGGGTGCGCTATAGCCTTGGGGGAAGGGGCTGGCCAACTTCGTCCGCCGGACTCGGAATGGGGTGAGACTTAGCGAACGGCCTCCGCGTGCCAAAAATAGGCCACGGGCACAGCCACGCCCAAAAATAACACCCCGAAGGTCGGCGGGCCCAAACCCCCCAGCGGAAAAATGGCCAAAAAACGGGTGGGCTATAGCCTTGGGGGGAGGGGCTGGCCAACTTCGTCCGCCGGACTCGGAATGGGCGAGACTTTGCGAGGGACCTCCGTGTGCCGAAAATAGGCCGGGGACACAGCCGCGCCAAAAAATAACACCCCGAAGGTCGGCTCGCCCAAACCCCCCAGCGGAAAAATGGCCAAAAAACGGGTGCGCTATAACCTTGGGGGGAGGGGCTGGCCGACTTCGTCCGCCGGACTCGGAATGGGGCGAGACTTTTTGAGCGGACTCTGCGTTCCAAAAATAGGCCGCGGGCACAGCCGCGTCCAAAAATAACCCCCCGATGGTCGGCGCGCCCAAACCCCCCAGCGGAAAAATGGCCAAAAAACGGGTGGGCTATAGCCTTGGGGAGAGGGACCGGCCCACTTCGTCCGCCGGAATCGGAATGGAGCGAGACTTTGCGAGCGGCCTCCGCGTGCCAAAAATAGGCCGCGGGAACAGCAGTGCCCAAAAATAACTCCCCGAAGGTCGGCGCGCCCAAACGCCCCAGCGGAAAAAAGGCCAAAAAACGGGTGCGCTATAGCCTTGGGGGGAGGGACTGGCCAACTTCGTCCGCCGGACTCGGAACGGGGCGACACTTTGCGAGCGGCCTCCGCGTGCCAGAAATAAGCCGCGGGCACAGCCGCGCCCAAAGGTCGTGTTGCCAAAACCCCCCAGCGGAAAAATGGCCAAAAAACGGGTGGGCTATATCCTTGGTGGGGGGCGCGGCCGAAGTTCGTCCGGCGGACTCGGAATGGGGCGAGACTTTCCGAGGGGCCTCGGGATGCCAAAAATAAGCCGCGGGCAAAGCCGCGGTCGAAGGTCGTGGTGTTAAAACCCCCCAGCGGAAAAATGGCCAAAAAACGGGTGGGCTATAGCGTTGGTTGGGGGTGCGGGCGAAGTTCGTCCGCCGGACCCGAAGGCCGGGGCGCCAAGTTCGTCCAGCGGAAAAAGGCCACAAAAACGGGTGGGCTATAGCCTTGGGGGGTGGGGCTGGCCAACTTCGTCCGCCGGACTCGGAATGGCGCGAGACTTTGCGAGGCGCCTCCGTGTGCCAAAAATAGGCCGCGGCCACAGCCGCGCCCAAAAATACCCGCCCGAAGGCCGGGGCGCCAAGTTCGTCCAGCGGAAAAAGGCCACAAAAACGGGTGGGTTATAGCCTTGGGGGGTGGGGCTGGCCAACTTCGTCCGCCGGACTCGGAATGGCGCGAGACTTTGCTAGGCACATCCGTGTGCCAAAAATAGGTCCCGGGCACAGCCGCGCCCAAAAATACCCGCCGAAGGCTGGGGCGGCAAGTTCGTCCAGCGGAAAAAGGCCACAAAAACGGGTGGGCTATAGCCTTGGGGGGTAGGGCTGGCCAACTTCGTCCGCCGGACTTGGAATGGCGTGAGACTTTGCGAGGAGCCTCCGTGTGCCAAAAATAGACCGCGGGCACAGCCGCGCCCAAAAATACCCGCCCGAAGACCGGGGCGCCAAGTTCGTCCAGCGGAAAAAGGCGACAAAAACGGGTGGGCTATAGCCTTGGGGGGTGGGGCTGACCAACTTCGTCCGCCGGACTCGGAATGGTGCGAGACTTTGCGAGGCCCCTCTGTGAGCCAAAAATAGGCCGCGGGCACAGCCACGCCCAAAAATACACACCCGCAGGCCGGCGCGCCAAGTTCGTCCAGCGGAAAAAGGGCACAAAAACAGGTGGGCTATAGCCTTGGGGGGTGGGGCTGGCCAACTTCGTCGGCCGGACTCGGAATCGTGCGAGACTTAGCGAGGCACCTCCGTGTCCCAAAAATAGGCCGCGGGCACAGCCGTACCCAAAAATACCAGCCCTATTGCCGGGGCGCCAAGTTCGTCCGGCGGAAAAAGGCCACAAAAACGGGTGGGCTATAGCCTTGGGGGGTGGGGCTGGCCCACTTCGTCCGCAGGACTCGGAATGGCGTGAGACTTAGCGAGGCACCTCCGTGTCCCAAAAATAGGCCGCGGGCACAGCCGTACCCAAAAATACCAGCCCTATTGCCGGGGCGCCAAGTTCGTCCAGCGGAAAAAGGCCACAAAAACGGGTGGGCTATAGCCTTGGGGGTGGGGCTGGCCAACTCGTCCGCCGGACTCGGAATGGCGCGAGACTTTGCGAGGCGCTCCGTGTGCCAAAAAGGCCGCGGCCACAGCCGCGCCAAAAATACCCGCCCAAGGCCGGCGCGCCAAGTTCGTCCAGCGGAAAAAGGCCACAAAAACGGGTGGGCTATAGCCTTGGGGGGTGGGGCTGGCCAACTTCGTCCGCCGGACTCGGAATGGCGCGAGACTTTGCTAGGCACATCCGTGTGCCAAAAATAGGTCCCGGGCACAGCCGCGCCCAAAAATACCCGGGCCGAAGGCTGGGGCGGCAAGTTCGTCCCAATGGAAAAAGGCCACAAAAACGGGTGGGCTATAGCCTTGGGGGGTTGGGCTGGCCAAATTCGTCCGCCTGACTAGGAATTGCGTGAGACTTTTCGAGGATCCTCCGTGAGCCAAAAATAGTACGCGGGCACAGCCGCGCCCAAAAATACCCGCCCGAAGGCCGGGGCGCCAAGTTCGTCCAGCGGAACAAGGCCACAAAAACGGGTGGGCTTTAGCCTGGGGGGGTGGGGCTGACCAACCGTCCGCGGACTCGGAATGGTGCGAGACTTTGCGAGGCCCCTCTGTGGAGCAAAAATAGGCCGCGGGCATAGCCGCGCCCAAAAATACACACCCGCAGGCCGGCGCGCCAAGTTCGTCCAGCGGAAAAAGGGCACAAAAACAGGTGGGCTATAGCCTTGGGGGGTGGGGCTGGCCAACTTCGTCGGCCGGACTCGGAATGGTGCGAGACTTAGCGAGGCACCTCCGTGTCCCAAAAATATGCCGCGGGCACAGCCGTACCCAATAATACAAGTCCTATTGCCGGGTCGCAAATTTCGTCCTGCGTAAAAAGGCCACAAAAACGGGTGGGCTATAGCCTTGGGGGGTGGGGCTGGCCCACTTCGTCCGCAGGACTCGGAATGGCGCGAGACTTTGCGAGGCACCTCCGTGTGCCAAAAATAGGCCGCGGCCACAGCCGCGCCCAAAAATACCCGCCCGAAGGCCGGCGCGCCAAGTTCGTCCAGCGGAAAAGGCGCACAAAACGGGTGGCCTATCGCCTTGGGGGGTGGGCTGGCGAACTTCGTCCGCCGGACTCGGAATGGCGCGAGACTTTGCGAGGCGCCTCCGTGTGCCTGGGCCAGGCGCGGCCACAGCCGCGCCCAAAAATACCCGCCCGAAGGCCGGGGCGCCAAGTTCGTCCAGCGGAAAAAGGCCACAAAAACGGGTGGGTTATAGCCTTGGGGGGTGGGGCTGGCCAACTTCGTCCGCCGGACTCGGAATGGCGCGAGACTTTGCTAGGCACATCCGTGTGCCAAAAATAGGTCCCGGGCACAGCCGCGCCCAAAAATACCCGCCGAAGGCTGGGGCGGCAAGTTCGTCCAGCGGAAAAAGGCCACAAAAACGGGTGGGCTATAGCCTTGGGGGGTAGGGCTGGCCAACTTCGTCCGCCGGACTTGGAATGGCGCGAGACTTTACGAGGAGCCTCCGTGAGCCAAAAATAGACCGCGGGCACAGCCGCGCCCAAAAATACCCGCCCGAAGGCCGGGGCGCCAAGTTCGTCCAGCGGAAAAAGGCGACAAAAACGGGTGGGCTATAGCCTTGGGGGGTGGGGCTGACCAACTTCGTCCGCCGGACTCGGAATGGTGCGAGACTTTGCGAGGCCCCTCTGTGAGCCAAAAATAGGCCGCGGGCACAGCCGCGCCCAAAAATACACACCCGCAGGCCGGCGCGCCAAGTTCGTCCAGCGGAAAAAGGGCACAAAAACAGGTGGGCTATAGCCTTGGGGGGTGGGGCTGGCCAACTTCGTCGGCCGGACTCGGAATCGTGCGAGACTTAGCGAGGCACCTCCGTGTCCCAAAAATAGGCCGCGGGCACAGCCGTACCCAAAAATACCAGCCCTATTGCCGGGGCGCCAAGTTCGTCCGGCGGAAAAAGGCCACAAAAACGGGTGGGCTATAGCCTTGGGGGGTGGGGCTGGCCCACTTCGTCCGCAGGACTCGGAATGGCGTGAGACTTAGCGAGGCACCTCCGTGTCCCAAAAATAGGCCGCGGGCACAGCCGTACCCAAAAATACCAGCCCTATTGCCGGGGCGCCAAGTTCGTCCAGCGGAAAAAGGCCACAAAAACGGGTGGGCTATAGCCTTGGGGGGTGGGGCTGGCCAACTTCGTCCGCCGGACTCGGAATGGCGCGAGACTTTGCGAGGCGCCTCCGTGTGCCAAAAATAGGCCGCGGCCACAGCCGCGCCCAAAATACCCGCCCGAAGGCCGGGGCGCCAAGTTCGTCCAGCGGAAAAAGGCCACAAAAACGGGTGGGCTATAGCCTTGGGGGGTGGGGCTGGCCAACTTCGTCCGCCGGACTCGGAATGGCGCGAGACTTTGCGAGGCTCCTCCGTGTGCCAAAAATAGGCCGCGGCCACAGCCGCGCCCAAAAATACCCGCCCGAAGGCCGGGGCGCCAAGTTCGTCCAGCGGAAAAAGGCCACAAAAACGGGTGGGTTATAGCCTTGGGGGGTGGGGCTGGCCAACTTCGTCCGCCGGACTCGGAATGGTGCGAGACTTAGCGAGGCACCTCCGTGTCCCAAAAATATGCCGCGGGCACAGCCGTACCCAAAAATACCAGCCCTATTGCCGGGGCGCCAAGTTCGTCCGGCGGAAAAAGGCCACAAAAACGGGTGGGCTATAGCCTTGGGGGGTGGGGCTGGCCCACTTCGTCCGCAGGACTCGGAATGGCGCGAGACTTTGCGAGGCACCTCCGTGTGCCAAAAATAGGCCGCGGCCACAGCCGCGCCCAAAAATACCCGCCCGAAGGCCGGCGCGCCAAGTTCGTCCAGCGGAAAAAGGCCGCAAAAACGGGTGGGCTATAGCCTTGGGGGGTGGGGCTGGCCAAATTCGTCCGCCGGACTCGGAATGGCGCGAGACTTTGCGAGGCGCCTCCGTGTGCCAAAATTAGGCCGCGGGCACAGCCGCGTCCAAAAATACCCACCCGAAGGCCGGGGCGCCAAATTCGTCCAGCGGAAAAAGGCCACAAAAACGGGTGGGCTATAGCCTTGGGGGGAGGGGCTGGCCCACTTCGTCCGCCGGACTCGGAATGGGGCGAGACTTTGCGAGCGGCCTCCACGTGCCAAAAATAGGCCGCGGGCACAATAGCGCCCAAAAATAACTGCCCGAAGGCCGGGGCGCCTAGTTCGTCCAGCGGGAAAATGGCCAAAAAACAGGTGGGGTATAGCCTTTGGGGGAGGGGCTGGCCAACTTCGTCCGCCGGACTCGGAATGGAGCGAGACATTGCGAGCGGCGTCCGCGTGCCAAAAATAGGGTGCAGACACAGCCGCGCAAAAAAATAACAGCCCGAAGGCCGGGGCGCCAAGTTCGTCCAGCGGAAAAATGGCCAAAAAACGGGTGGGCAATAGCCTTGGGGGGAGGGGCTGGCCAACTTCGTCCGCCGGACTCGGAATGGGGCGAGACTTTGCGAGGCCCCTCCATGGGCCAAAAATAGGCCGCGGGTACAGCCGCTCCCAAAAATACCCGCCCGAAGGACGGGGCGCCAATTTCGTCCAGCGGAAAAAGGCCACAAAAATGGGTGGGCTATAGCCTTGGGGGGTGGGGCTGACCAACTTCGTCCGCCGGACTCGGAATGGCGCGAGACTTTGCGAGGCCCCTCCGTGTGCCAAAAATAGGCCGTGGGCACAGCCGCGCTTAAAAATACCCGCCCGAAGGCCGGGGCGCCAAGTTCGTCCAGCGGAAAAAAGCCACAAAAACGGTTGGGCTATAGCCTTGGGGGGTGGGGCTGGCCAACTTCGTCCGCCGGACTCGGAATGGCGCGAGACTTTACGAGGCGCCTCCGTTTGCCAAAAATAGGCCGCGGGCACAGCAATGCCCAAAAATACCCGCCCGAAGGCCGGGGCGCCAAGTTCGTCCAGCGGAAAAAGGCCATAAAAACGGGTGGGCTATAGCCTTGGGGGTTGGGGCTGACCAACTTCGTCCGCCGGACTCGGAATGGCGCGAGACTTTACGAGGCCCCTCCGTGTGCCAAAAATAGGCCGCGGGCACAGCCGCGCCCAAAAATACCCACCCGAAGGCCGGGGCCCCAAGTTCGTCCAGCGGAAAAAGGCCACAAAAACGGGTGGGCTATCGCCTTGGGGGGTGGGGCTGGCCAACTTCGTCCGCCGGACTCGGAATGGCGCGAGCCTTTCCGAGGCGCCTCCGATTGCCAAAAATAGGCCGCGGACACAGTCGCGCCCAAAAATACCCGCCCGAAGGCTGGGGCGCCAAGTTCGTCCAGCGGAAAAAGGCCACAAAAACGGGTGGGCTATAGCCTTGGGGGGTGGGGCTGGCCGACTTCGTCCGCCGGACTCGGAATGGTACTTGACTATACGAGGCGCCTCCGTGTGCCAAAAATAGGCCGCGGGCACAGCCGTGCCCAAAAATTCCCACCCGAAGGCTGGGGCGCCAAGTTCGTCCAGCGGTAAAAGGCCACAAAAACGGGCGGGCTATAGCCTTGGGGGGTGGGGCTGGCCAACTTCGTCCACCGGACTCGGAATGGCGCAAGACTTTGCGAGGCACCTCCGTGTGCCAAAAATAGGCCACGGGCACAGCCGCGCCCAAAAAGTCCTTCCCGAAGGCCGGACCGCCAAGTTCGTCCAACGGCAAAAGGCCACAAAAACGGGCGGGCTATAGCCTTGGGGGGTGGGGCTGGCCAACTTCGTCCGCCGGACTCGGAATGGCGCGAGACTTTACGAGGCGACTCCGTGTGCCAAAAATAGGCCACGGGCACAGCCGCGCCCAAAAATACCCGCCCGTAGGCCGGGGCGCCAAGTTCGTCCAGCGGAAAAAGGGCACAAAAACGAGTGGGCTATAGCCTTGGGGGGTGGGGCTGGCCAACTTCGTACGCCGGACTCGGAATGGCGCGAGACTCTGCGAGGCGTCTCCGTGCATCAAAAATAGGCCGCAGGCACAGCCGCGCCCAAAAATACCCGCCCGAAGGCCGGTGCGCCAAGTTCGTCCAGCGGAAAAAGGCCACAAAAACGGGTGGGCTATAGCCTTGGGGGGTGGGGCTGGCCCACTTCGTCCGCCGGACTCGGAATGGCGCGAGACTTTGCGAGGCACCTCCGTGTGCGAAAAATAAACCGCCGGTACAGCCGCGGCCAAAAATACCGGCCCGAAGGCCGGGGCGCGAAGTTCGTCCAGCGGAAAAAGGCAACAAAAACGGGTGGGCTATAGCCTTGGGGGGTGGGGCTGGCCTACTTCGTCCGCCGGACTCGGAATGGCAAGAGAATTTATGAGGCACCTCCGTGTACCAAAAATAGGCTGCGGGCACAGCCGTGCCCAAAACTACCCGCCCGAAGGCAGGGGCGCCAAGTTCGTCCAGCGGAAAAAGGCCACAAAAACATGTGGGCTATAGCCTTGGGGGGTGGGGCTGGCCAACTTCGTCCGCCGGACTCGGAATGGGGCGAGACTTTGCGAGGCGCCTCCGAGTGCCAAAAATAGGCCGCGGGCACAGCCGTACCCAAAAATAATCCCCCGAAGGTCGGCGCGCCCAAACCCCCCAGCGGAAAAATGGCCAAAAAACGGGCGGGCTGTAGCCTTGGGGGGAGGGCCTGGCCAACTTCGTCCGCCGGACTCGGAATGGGGCGAGACTTTGCGAGCGGCCTCCGCGTGCCAAAAATAGGCCACGGGCACAGCCGCACCCAAAAATAACCCCCCGAAGGTAGGCGCGCCCAAAAACGGGTGGCCTATAGCCTGGTGGGGTGGGGCTGGCCAACTTCGTCCGCCGGACTCGGAATGGCGCAAGACTTTGCGAGGCGCCTCCGTGTGCCAAAAATAGGCCACGGGCACAGCCGCGCCCAAAAATTCCTGCCCAAAGGCCGGACCGCCAAGTTCGTCCAGCGGCAAAAGGCCACAAAAACGGGTGGCCTATAGCCTGGTGGGGTGGGGCTGGCCAACTTCGTCCGCCGGACTCGGAATGGCGCGAGACTTTACGAGGCGCCTCCGTGTGCCAAAAATAGGCTGCGGACACAGCTGCGCTCAAAAATACCCACCCGAAGGCCGGGGCACCAAGTTCGTCCAGCGGAAAAAGGCCACAAAAATGGGTGGGCTATAGCCTTGCGGGGTGGGGCTGGCCAACTTCGTCCCCCGGACTCGGAATGGCGCGAGCCTTTGCGAGGCGCCTCCGTGTACCAAAAATAGGCCGCGGGCACAGCCGCGCCCAAAATTACCCGCCCGAAGGCCGGGGCGCCAAGTTCGTCCAGTGGAAGAAGCCCACAAAAACGGGTGGGCTTTAGCCTTGGGGGGTGGGGTTGGCCAACATCGTCCGCCGGACTCGGAATGGCAAGAGAATTTGCGAGGCGCCTCCGTGTGCCAAAAATAGGCCGCGGGCACAGCCGCACCCAAAAATAACCCCCCGAAGGTCGGCGCGCCCAAACCCCCCAGCGGAAAAATGGCCAAAAAACGGGTGGGCTATAGCCTTGGGGGGAGGGGCTGGCCAACTTCGTCCGCCGGACTCGGAATGGGGCGAGACTTTGCGAGCGGCCTCCGCGTGCCAAAAATAGGCCGCGGGCACAGCCGCGCACAAAAATAACCCCCCGAAGGTCGGCGCGCCCAAACCCCCCAGCGGAAAAATGGCCAAAAAACGGGTGCACTATAGCCTAGGGGGGCGGGGCTGGCCCACTTCGTCCGCCGGACTCGGAATGGGGCGAGACTTTACGAACGTCCTCCGAGTGCCAAAACTAGGCCGCGGGCACAGCCGCGCACAAAAATAACCCCCCGAAGGTCGGCGCGCCCAAACCCCCCAGCGGAAAAATGGCCAAAAAACGGGTGCACTATAGCCTAGGGGGGAGGGGCTGGCCCACTTCGTCCGCCGGACTCGGAATGGGGCGAGACTTTGCGAACGGCCTCCGAGTGCCAAAACTAGGCCACGGGCACAGCCGCACCCAAAAATAACCCCCCGAAGGTAGGCGCGCCCAAAAACGGGTGGCCTATAGCCTGGTGGGGTGGGGCTGGCCAACTTCGTCCGCCGGACTCGGAATGGCACGAGACTTTATGAGGCACCTCCGTGTGCTAAAAATAGGCCGCGGGCACAGCCGCGCCCCAAAATACCCGCCCGAAGGCCGGGGCGCCAAGTTCGTCCAGCGGAAAAAGGCCACAAAAACGGCTGGGCTATAGCCTTGGGGGGTGGGGCTGGCCGACTTCGTCCGCCGGACTCGGAATGGCGCGAGACTTTGTGAGGCGCCTCCGTCTGCAAAAATTAGGCCGCGGGCACAGCCACGCCCAAAAATACTCACCCGAAGGCCGGGGCGCCAAGTTCGTCCAGCGGAAAAAGGCCACAAAACGGGTCGGCTATAGCCTTGGGGGGTGGGGCTGGCCAACTTCATCCGCCGGACTCGGAATGGCGCGAGAGTTTGCGAGGCGTCTCCGTGTGCCAAATATAAGCCGTGGGCATAGCCGCGCCCAAAAATACCCGCCCGAAGGCCGGGGCGCCAAGTTCGTCCAGCGGAATAAGGCCACAAAAACGGGTGGGCTATAGCCTTGGGGGGTGGGACTGGCCAACTTCGTCCGCCAGACACGGAATGGAGCGAGACTTTGCGAGGCCACTCCATGTGCGAAAAATAGGCCGCGGGCACAGCCGCGTCCAAAAATACCTGCCCGAAGGCTGGGGCGCCAAATTCGTCCAGCGGAAAAAGGCCACAAAAACGGGTGGGCTACAGCCTTGGGGGGTGGGGCTGGCCAACTTCGTCCGCCGGACTCCGAATGGCGCGAGTATTTGCAAGGCGCATCCGTCTGCCAAAAATAGGCCGCGGGTACAGCCTCGCCCAAAAATACCCGCCCGATGACCGGGGCGCCAAGTTCGTCCAGCGGAAAAAGGCCACAAAAACGGGTGGGCTATAGCCTTGGGGGGTGGGGCTGGCCGACTTCGTCCGCCGGACTCAGAATGGCGCGAGACTTTGCGAGGCACCTCCTTGTGCCAAAAATAGGCCGCTGGCACAGCCGCGCCCAAAAATACCCGCCCGAAGGCCGGGGCGCCAAGTTCGTCCAGCGGTAAAAGGCCACAAAAACGGGTGGGCTATAGCCTTGGGGGGTGGGGCTGGCCAACTTCGTCCGCCGGACACGGAATGGAGCGAGACTTTGCGAGGCACCTCCATGTGTGAAAAATAGACCGCGGGTACAGCCGCGTCCAAAAATACCTGCCCGAAGGCCGGGGCGTGAAATTCGTCCAGCGGAAAAAGGCCACAAAAACGGGTGGGCTACAGCCTTGGGGGGTGGGGCTGGCCAACTTCGTCCGCCTGACTCGGAATGGGTTGAGACTTTACGAGCGGCCTCCGCGTGCTAAAAATAGGCAGCGGGCACAGCCGCGCCCAAAAATAACCCCCCGAAGGTCGGCGCGCCCAAACCCCCCCGTGGAAAACGGACAAAAAACGGGTGGGCTATAGCCTTGGGGGGATGGGCTGGCCAACTTCGTCCGCCGTACTCGGAATGTGACGAGACTTTGCGAACGGCCTCCGCGTGCCAAAAATAGGCCGCGGGCACAGCGGCGTCCAAAAATAACCCCCCGAAAGTCAGCGCACCCAAACCCCGCAGCGAAAAAATGGCCAAAAAACGGGTGGGATATAGCCTTGGGGGGAGGGGCTGGCCAACTTCGTCCTCTGCACTCGGAATGGGGCGAGAGTTTGCGAGCGGCCTCCGCGTGCCAAAAATAGGCCGTGGGCACAGTCGCGCCCAAAAATAACCCCCCGAAGGTCGGCGCGCCCAAACCCCCCAGCGGAAAACGGCCAAAAAACGGGTGGGCTATAGCCTTGGGGGGAGGGGCTGGCCAACTTTGTCCGCCGGACTCGGAATGGGGTGTGACTTTGTGAGCGACCTACGCGAGCCAAAAATAGGCCGTGGGCACTGCTGCGCCCAAAACTAACCCCCCGAAGGTCGGCGCGCCCAAACCCCCCAGCGGAAAAATGGCCAAAAAACGGGTGGGCTATAGCCTTGGGGGGAGGGGCTGGCCAACTTCGTCCGCCGGAATCGGAATGGGGTGAGTCTTTGCGAGCGCCCTCCGCGTGCCAAAAATAGGCAACCCCCCAGCGGAAAAATGGCCAAAAAATGGGTGGGCTATAGCCTTGGGGGGATGGGCTGGCCAACTTCGTCCGCCGGACTCGGAATGGGGCGCGCCTTTGCGAGCGGCATCCGCGTGCCAAAAATAGGCCGCGGGCAAAGCCATGCCCAAAAATAACCCCCCGAAGGTCGGCGCGCCCAAACCCCCCAGCAGAAAAATGGCCAAAAAACGGGTGGGCTATAGCCTTGGGGGGAGGGGCTGGCCAACTTCGTCCGCCGGACTCGGAATGGGGCGAGACTTTGCGAGCGGCCTCCGCGTGCCAAAAATAGGCCGGGGGCACGGCCGGGCCGAAAATTAACACCCCGAAGGTCGGCTCGCACAAACCCCCCAGCGGAAAATATGGCCAAAAAACGGGTGGGCTATAGCCTTGGGGGGAGGGGCTGGCCAACTTCGTCCGCCGTACTCGGAATGTGACGAGACTTTGCGAGCGGCCTCCGCGTGCCAAAAATAGGCCGCGGGCACAGCGGCGTCCAAAAATAACCCCCCGAAAGTCAGCGCACCCAAACCCCGCAGCGAAAAAATGGCCAAAAAATGGGTGGGCTATAGCCTTGGGGGGAGGGGCTGGCCAACTTCGTCCTCTGGACTCGGAATGGGGCGAGAGTTTGCGAGCGGCCTCCGCGTGCAAAAAAAGGGCCGTGGGCACAGTCGCGCCCAAAAATAACCCCCCAAAGGTCGGCGCGCCCAAACCCCCCAGCGGAAAACGGCCAAAAAACGGGTGGGCGATAGCCTTGGGGGGAGGGGCTGGCCAACTTTGTCCGCCGGACTCGGAATGGGGTGTGACTTTGTGAGCGACCTACGCGAGCCAAAAATAGGCCGTGGGCACTGCCGCGCCCAAAACTAACCCCCCGAAGGTCGGCGCGCCCAAACCCCCCAGCGGAAAAATGGCCAAAAAACGGGTGGGCTATAGCCTTGGGGGGAGGGGCTGGCCAACTTCGTCCGCCGGACTCAGAATGGGGCGAGACTTTGCGAGCGGCCTCCGCGTTCCAAAAATAGGCCGCGGGCACAGCCGCGCCCAAAACTAACCCCCCGAAGGTCGGCGCGCCCAAACCCCCCAGCGGAAAAATGGCCAAAAAACGGGTGGGCTATAGCCTTGGGGGGAGGGGCTGGCCAACTTCGTCCTCTGGACTCGGAATGGGGTGAGAGTTTGCGAGCGGCCTCCGCGTGCCAAAAATAGGCCGTGGGCACAGTCGCGCCCAAAAATAATCCCCCGAAGGTCGGCGCGCCCAAACCCCCCAGCAGAAAACGGCCAAAAAACGGGTGGGCTATAGCCTTGGGGGGAGGGGCTGGCCAACTTTGTCCGCCGGACTCGGAATGGGGTGAGACTTTGCGAGCGACCTCCGCGTGCCAAAATTAGGCCACAGGCACAGCCGCGCCGAAAAATAACACCCCGAAGGTCGGCGCACCCAAACCCCCCAGCGGAAAAACGGCAAAAAAACGGGTGGGCTATAGCCTTGGGGGGAGGGGCTGGCCAACTTCATCCGCCGAACTCGGAATGGGGCGAGTCTTTGCGAGCGGCCTCCGCGTGCCAAAAATAGGCCGCGGGCAGAGCCGCGCCAAAAAATAACCCCCCGAAGGTCGGCGCGCCCAAGCCCCCCAGCGGAAAAATGGCCAAAAAACGGGTGGGCTATAGCCTTGGGGGGAGGGGCTGGCCTACTTCGTCCGCCGGACTCGGAATGGGCGAGACTCGGCGCGCCCAAACCTCCCAGCGGAAAAATGGCCAAAAAACGGGTGGGCTATAGCCTTGGGGGGAGGGGCTGGCCAACTTCATCCGCCGGACTCGGAATGGGGCGAGTCTTTGCGAGCGCCCTCCGCGGGCCAAAATTAGGCCGCAGCCACAGCCGCGCCCAAAAATAACGCACCGAAGGTCATCGCGCCCAAACCCCCCAGCGGAAAAATGGCCAAAAAATGGGTGGGCTATAGCCTTGGGGGGATGGGCTGGCCAACTTCGTCCGCCGGACTCGGAATGGGGCGCTCCTTTGCGAGCGGCATCCGCGTGCCAAAAATAGGCCGCGGGCACAGCCGCGCCCAAAAATAACCCCCCGAAGGTCGGCGCGCCCAAACCCCCCAGCAGAAAAATGGCCAAAAAACGGGTGGGCTATAGCCTTGGGGGGAGCGGCTGGCCAACTTCGTCCGCCGGACTCGGAATGGGGCGAGACTTTGCGAGCGGCCTCCGCGTGCCAAAAATAGGCCGCGTGCACAGCCGCGCCCAAAAATAACCCCCCGAAGGTCGGCTCGCACAAACCCCCCAGCGGAAAATATGGCCAAAAAACGGGTGGGCTATAGCCTTGGGGGGAGGGGCTGGCCAACTTCGTCCGCTGGACTCGGACTGGGGCGAGAGTTTGCGAGCGGCCTCAGCCTGCCAAAATAGGCCGCGGGCACAGCCGCGCCGAAAAATAACCCTCGATGGTCGGCTTGCCCAAACCCCCTGCGGAAAAATGGCCAAAAAACGGGTGCGCTATAGCCTTGGGTGGAGGGGTTGGGCAACTTCGTCCGCCGGACTCGGAATGGGGCGAGACTTTGCGAGCGGCCTCCGCGTACCAAAAATAGGCCGCGGGCACAGCCGCGCCCAAAATAACCCCCCGAAGGTCGGCCTGCCCAAAACCCCAGCGGAAAAATGGCCAAAAAACGGGTGGGCTATAGCCTTGGGGGGAGGGGCTGGCCAACTTCGTCCGCCGGACTCGGAATGGGGCGAGACTTTGCGAGCGGCCTCCGCGTGCCAAAAATAGGCCGCGGGCATAGCCGCGCCCAAAAATAACCCCCCGAAGGTCGGCTCGCACAAACCCCCCAGCGGAAAATATGGCCAAAAAACGGGTGGGCTATAGCCTTGGGGGGAGGGGCTGGCCAACTTCGTCCGCCGGACTCGGAATGGGGCGAGACTTTGCGAGCGGCCTCTGCGTGCCAAAAATAGGCCGCGGGCACAGCCGCGCCGAAAAATAACCCCTCGATGGTCGGCTTGCCCAAACCCCCCAGCGGAAAAACGGCCAAAAAACGGGTGGGCTATAGCCTTGGGGGGAGGGGCTGGCCAACTTCGTCCGCCGGACTCGGAATGGGGCGAGACTTTGCGAGCGGCCTCCGCGTGGCAAAAATACACCGCGGGAAAAGCCGCGCCCAAAAATAACCCCCCGAAGGTAGGCGCGCCCAAACCCGCCAGCAGAAAAATGGCCAAAAAACGGGTGGGCTATAGCCTTGGGGGGAGGGGCTGGCCAACTTCGTCCGCCGGACTCGGAATGGGGCGAGACTTTGCGAGCGGCCTCCGCGTGCCAAAAATAGGCCTCGGGCACAGCCGCGCCCAAAAATAACCCCCCGAAGGTCGGCTCGCACAAACCCCCCAGCGGAAAATATGGCCAAAAAACGGGTGGGCTATAGCCTTGGGGGGAGGGGCTGGCCAACTTCGTCCGCCGGACTCGGAATGGGGCGAGACTTTGCGAGCGGCCTCCGCGTGGCAAAAATTGGCCGCGGGCACAGCCGCGCCCAAAAATAACCCCCCGAAGGTCGGCGCGCCCAAACCCCCCAGCAGAAAAATGGCCAAAAAACGGGTGGGCTATAGCCTTGGGGGGAGGGGCTGGCCAACTTCGTCCGCCGGACTCGGAATGGGGCGAGACTTTGCGATCGGCCTCCGCGTGCCAAAAATAGGCCGCGGGCATAGCCGTGCCCAAAAATAACCCCCCGAAGGTCGGCTCGCACAAACCCCCCAGCGGAAAATATGGCCAAAAAACGGGTGGGCTATAGCCTTGGGGGGAGGGGCTGGCCAACTTCTTCCGCCGGACTCGGAATGGGGCGAGACTTTGCGAGCGGCCTCTGCGTGCCAAAAATAGGCCGCGGGCACAGCCGCGCCGAAAAATAACCCCTCGATGGTCGGCTTGCCCAAACCCCCCAGCGGAAAAACGGCCAAAAAACGGGTGGGCTATAGCCTTGGGGGAGGGCTGGCCAACTCGTCCGCGGACTCGGAATGGGGCGAGACTTTGCGAGCGGCCTCCGCGTGGCAAAAATACACCGCGGGAAAAGCCGCGCCCAAAAATAACCCCCCGAAGGTCGGCGCGCCCAAACCCGCCAGCAGAAAAATGGCCAAAAAACGGGTGGGCTATAGCCTTGGGGGGAGGGGCTGGCCAACTTCGTCCGCCGGACTCGGAATGGGGCGAGACTTTGCGAGCGGCCTCCGCGTGCCAAAAATAGGCCGCGGGCACAGCCGCGCCCAAAAATAACCCCCCGAAGGTCGGCTCGCACAAACCCCCCAGCGGAAAATATGGCCAAAAAACGGGTGGGCTATAGCCTTGGGGGGAGGGGCTGGCCAACTTCGTCCGCCGGACTCGGAATTCGGCGAGACTTTGCGAGCGGCCTCTGCGTGCCAAAAATAGGCCGCGGACACAGCCGCGCCGAAAAATAACCCCTCGATGGTCGGCTTGCCCAAACCCCCCAGCGGAAAAACGGCCAAAAAACGGGTGGGCTATAGCCTTGGGAGGAGGGGCTGGCCAACTTCGTCCGCCGGACTCGGAATGGGGCGAGACTTTGCGAGCGGCCTCCGCGTGGCAAAAATACACCGCGGGAAAAGCCGCGCCCAAAAATAAGCCCCCGAAGGTCGGCGCGCCCAAACCCCCCAGCGGAAAATGGCCAAAAAACGGGTGGGCTATAGCCTTGGGGGGAGGGGCTGGCCAACTTCGTCCGCCGGACTCGAAATGGGGCGAGACTTTGCAAGTGGCCTCCGCGAGCCAAAAATAGGCCGTGGGCACTGCTGCGCCAAAAACTAACCCCCCGAAGGTCGGCGCGCCCAAACCCCCCAGCGGAAAAATGGCCAAAAAACGGGTGGGCTATAGCCTTGGGGGGAGGGGCTGGCCAACTTCGTCCGCCGGAATCGGAATGGGGCGAGTCTTTGCGAGCGCCCTCCGCGTGCCAAAATTAGGCCGCAGCCACAGCCGCGCCCAAAAATAACGCACCGAAGGTCATCGCGCCCAAACCCCCCAGCGGAAAAATGGCCAAAAAATGGGTGGGCTATAGCCTTGGGGGGATGGGCTGGCCAACTTCGTCCGCCGGACTCGGAATGGGGCGCGCCTTTGCGAACGGCATCCGCGTGCCAAAAATAGGCCGTGGGCACAGCCGTGCCCAAAAATAACCCCCCGAAGGTCGGCGCGCCCAAACCCCCCAGCAGAAAAATGGCCAAAAAACGGGTGGGCTATAGCCTTGGGGGGAGGGGCTGGCCAACTTCGTCCGCCGGACTCGGAATGGGGCGAGACTTTGCGAGCGGCCTCCGCGTGCCAAAAATAGGCCGCGGGCACAGCCGCACCCAAAAATAACCCCCCGAAGGTCGGCTCGCACAAACCCCCCAGCGGAAAATATGGCCAAAAAACGGGTGGGCTATAGCCTTGGGGGGAGGGGCTGGCCAACTTCGTCCGCCGTACTCGGAATGTGACGAGACTTTGCGAGCGGCCTCCGCGTGCCAAAAATAGGCCGCGGGCACAGCGGCGTCCAAAAATAACCCCCCGAAAGTCAGCGCACCCAAACCCCGCAGCGAAAAAATGGCCAAAAAATGGGTGGGCTATAGCCTTGGGGGGAGGGGCTGGCCAACTTCGTCCTCTGGACTCGGAATGGGGCGAGAGTTTGCGAGCGGCCTCCGCGTGCCAAAAATAGGCCGTGGGCACAGTCGCGCCCAAAAATAACCCCCCAAAGGTCGGCGCGCCCAAACCCCCCAGCGGAAAACGGCCAAAAAACGGGTGGGCGATAGCCTTGGGGGGAGGGGCTGGCCAACTTTGTCCGCCGGACTCGGAATGGGGTGTGACTTTGTGAGCGACCTACGCGAGCCAAAAATAGGCCGTGGGCACTGCCGCGCCCAAAACTAACCCCCCGAAGGTCGGCGCGCCCAAACCCCCCAGCGGAAAAATGGCCAAAAAACGGGTGGGCTATAGCCTTGGGGGGAGGGGCTGGCCAACTTCGTCCGCCGGACTCAGAATGGGGCGAGACTTTGGGAGCGGCCTCCGCGTGCCAAAAATAGGCCGCGGGCACAGCCGCACCCAAAACTAACCCCCCGAAGGTCGGCGCGCCCAAACCCCCCAGCGGAAAAATGGCCAAAAAACGGGTGGGCTATAGCCTTGGGGGGAGGGGCTGGCCAACTTCGTCCTCTGGACTCGGAATGGGGTGAGAGTTTGCGAGCGGCCTCCGCGTGCCAAAAATAGGCCGTGGGCACAGTCGCGCCCAAAAATAATCCCCCGAAGGTCGGCGCGCCCAAACCCCCCAGCGGAAAACGGCCAAAAAACGGGTGGGCTATAGCCTTGGGGGGAGGGGCTGGCCAACTTTGTCCGCCGGACTCGGAATGGGGTGAGACTTTGCGAGCGGCCTCCGCGTGCCAAAATTAGGCCACAGGCACAGCCGCGCCGAAAAATAACACCCCGAAGGTCGGCGCACCCAAACCCCCCAGCGGAAAAACGGCAAAAAAACGGGTGGGCTATAGCCTTGGGGGGAGGGGCTGGCCAACTTCATCCGCCGAACTCGGAATGGGGCGAGTCTTTGCGAGCGGCCTCCGCGTGCCAAAAATAGGCCGCGGGCAGAGCCGCGCCAAAAAATAACCCCCCGAAGGTCGGCGCGCCCAAGCCCCCCAGCGGAAAAATGGCCAAAAAACGGGTGGGCTATAGCCTTGGGGGGAGGGGCTGGCCTACTTCGTCCGCCGGACTCGGAATGGGCGAGACTCGGCGCGCCCAAACCTCCCAGTGGAAAAATGGCCAAAAAACGGGTGGGCTATAGCCTTGGGGGGAGGGGCTGGCCAACTTCATCCGCCGGACTCGGAATGGGGCGAGTCTTTGCGAGCGCCCTCCGCGTGCCAAAATTAGGCCGCAGCCACAGCCGCGCCCAAAAATAACGCACCGAAGGTCATCGCGCCCAAACCCCCCAGCGGAAAAATGGCCAAAAAATGGGTGGGCTATAGCCTTGGGGGGATGGGCTGGCCAACTTCGTCCGCCGGACTCGGAATGGGGCGCTCCTTTGCGAGCGGCATCCGCGTGCCAAAAATAGGCCGCGGGCACAGCCGCGCCCAAACCCCCCAGCAGAAAAATGGCCAAAAAACGGGTGGGCTATAGCCTTGGGGGGAGCGGCTGGCCAACTTCGTCCGCCGGACTCGGAATGGGGCGAGACTTTGCGAGCGGCCTCCGCGTGCCAAAAATAGGCCGCGGGCACAGCCGCGCCCAAAAATAACCCCCCGAAGGTCGGCTCGCACAAACCCCCCAGCGGAAAATATGGCCAAAAAACGGGTGGGCTATAGCCTTGGGGGGAGGGGCTGGCCAACTTCGTCCGCCGGACTCGGAATGGGGCGAGACTTTGCGAGCGGCCTCTGCGTGCCAAAAATAGGCCGTGGGCACAGCCGCGCCGAAAAATAACCCCTCGATGGTCGGCTTGCCCAAACCCCCCAGCGGAAAAACGGCCAAAAAACGGGTGGGCTATAGCCTTGGGGGGAGGGGCTGGCCAACTTCGTCCGCCGGACTCGGAATGGGGCGAGACTTTGCGAGCGGCCTCCGCGTGGCAAAAATAGGCCGCGGGCACAGCCGCGCCCAAAAATAACCCCCCGAAGGTCGGCGCGCCCAAACCCCCCAGCAGAAAAATGGCCAAAAAACGGGTGGGCTATAGCCTTGGGGGGAGGGGCTGGCCAACTTCGTCCGCCGGACTCGGAATGGGGCGAGACTTTGCGAGCGGCCTCCGCGTGCCAAAAATAGGCCGCGGGCATAGCCGCGCCCAAAAATAACCCCCCGAAGGTCGGCTCGCACAAACCCCCCAGCGGAAAATATGGCCAAAAAACGGGTGGGCTATAGCCTTGGGGGGAGGGGCTGGCCAACTTCGTCCGCCGGACTCGGAATGGGGCGAGACTTTGCGAGCGGCCTCTGCGTGCCAAAAATAGGCCGCGGACACAGCCGCGCCGAAAAATAACCCCTCGATGGTCGGCTTGCCCAAACCCCCCAGCGGAAAAACGGCCAAAAAACGGGTGGGCTATAGCCTTGGGAGGAGGGGCTGGCCCACTTCGTCCGCCGGACTCGGAATGGGGCGAGACTTTGCGAGCGGCCTCCGCGTGGCAAAAATACACCGCGGGAAAAGCCGCGCCCAAAAATAAGCCCCCGAAGGTCGGCGCGCCCAAACCCCCCAGCGGAAAATGGCCAAAAAACGGGTGGGCTATAGCCTTGGGGGGAGGGGCTGGCCAACTTCGTCCGCCGGACTCGAAATGGGGCGAGACTTTGCAAGTGGCCTCCGCGAGCCAAAAATAGGCCGTGGGCACTGCTGCGCCCAAAACTAACCCCCCGAAGGTCGGCGCGCCCAAACCCCCCAGTGGAAAAATGGCCAAAAAACGGGTGGGCTATAGCCTTGGGGGGAGGGGCTGGCCAACTTCGTCCGCCGGAATCGGAATGGGGCGAGTCTTTGCGAACGCCCTCCGCGTGCCAAAATTAGGCCGCAGCCACAGCCGCGCCCAAAAATAACGCACCGAAGGTCATCGCGCCCAAACCCCCCAGCGGAAAAATGGCCAAAAAATGGGTGGGCTATAGCCTTGGGGGGATGGGCTGGCCAACTTCGTCCGCCGGACTCGGAATGGGGCGCGCCTTTGCGAGCGGCATCCGCGTGCCAAAAATAGGCCGCGGGCACAGCCGCGCCCAAAAATAACCCCCCGAAGGTCGGCGCGCCCAAACCCCCCAGCAGAAAAATGGCCAAAAAACGGGTGGGCTATAGCCTTGGGGGGAGGGGCTGGCCAACTTCGTCCGCCGGACTCGGAATGGGGCGAGACTTTGCGAGCGGCCTCCGCGTGGCAAAAATACACCGCGGGAAAAGCCGCGCCCAAAAATAAGCCCCCGAAGGTCGGCGCGCCCAAACCCCCCAGCGGAAAATGGCCAAAAAACGGGTGGGCTATAGCCTTGGGGGGAGGGGCTGACCAACTTCGTCCGCCGGACTCGAAATGGGGCGAGACTTTGCAAGTGGCCTCCGCGTGCAAAAAATAGGCCGCGGGCACAGCCGCGCCCAAAAATAACCCCCCGAAGGTCGGCGCGCCCAAACCCCCAGTGGAAAAATGGCCAAAAAACGGGTGGGCTATAGTCTTGGGGGGAGGGGCTGGCCAACTTCGTCCGCCAAACTCGGAATGGGGCGAGACTTTGCGAGCGGCATCCGCATGCCAAAAATAAGCCGCGGGCAAAGCCGCGCCCAAAAAAAAGCGCCCGAAGATCTTGGTGCCAAAACCCCCCAGCGGAAAAATGGCCAAAAAATGGGTCGGCTATAGCCTTGGTGGGGGGCGCGGCGAAGTTCGTCCACCGGACTCGGAATGGGGCGAGACTTTGCGAGGGGCCTCGGGCTGCCAAAAATAAGCCGCTGCCAAAGCCGCGCCCAAAAATAAGAGCCCGATGGTGGTGGTGCCAAAACCCCCCAGCGGAAAAATGGCCAAATAACGGGTGGGCTATAGCCTTGGTGGGGGGCGCGGGCGAAGTTCGTCCGCCGGACTCAGAATGGGGCGAGACTTTGCGAGGGGCTTCGTGGTGCCAAAAATAAGCTGCGGACAAAGCCGCGCTCCAAAATAAGTGCCCGAAGATCGTGGTGCCAAAACCCCCCAGCGGGAAAATGGCCAAAAAATGGGTGGGTTTTGGCCTTGGTGTGGGGCGCGGGCGAAGTTCGTCCGCTGGACTCGGAATGGGGCGAGACTTTGCGAGGGGCCTCGGGGTGCCAAAAATAAGCCACGGGCAAAGCCGCGCCCAAAAAAAAGCGCCCGAAGATCTTGGTGCCAAAACCCCCCAGCGGAAAAATGGCCAAAAAACGGGTCGGCTATAGCCTTGGTGGGGGGCGCGGCGAAGTTCGTCCGCCGGACTCGGAATGGGGTGAGACTTTGCGAGGGGCCTCGGGCTGCCAAAAATAAGCCGCTGCCAAAGCCGCGCCCAAAAATAAGAGCCCGATGGTGGTGGTGCCAAAACCCCCCAGCGGAAAAATGGCCAAATAACGGGTGGGCTATAGCCTTGGTGGGGGGCGCGGGCGAAGTTCGTCCGCCGGACTCAGAATGGGGCGAGACTTTACGAGGGGCCTCGGGGTGCCAAAAATAAGCTGCGGACAAAGCCGCGCTCCAAAATAAGCGACCGAAGATCGTGGTGCCAAAACCCCCCAGCGGAAAAATGGCCAAAAAATGGGTGGGTTTTGGCCTTGGTGTGGGGCGCGGGCGAAGTTCGTCCGCTGGACTCGGAATGGGGCGAGACTTTGCGAGGGGCCTCGGGGTGCCAAAAATAAGCCGCGGGCAAAGCCGCGCCCAAAAATAAGCCCCCGAAGGTCGTGGTGCCAAAACCCCCCAGCGGAAAAATGGCCAAAAAACGGGTGGGCTATAGCCTTGGTGGGGGGCGCGGGCGAAGTTCGTCCGCCGGACTCGGAATGGGGCGAGACTTTGCGACGAGTCTCGGGGTGCCAAAACTAAGACGCGGGCAAAGCCGCGCTCAAAAATAAGTGCCCGAAGATCGTGGTGCCAAAAGCCCCCAGCGGAAAAATGGCCAAAAAACGGGTGGGCTATAGCCTTGGTGGGGGGCGCGGGCGAAGTTCGTCCGCCGGACTCGGAATGGGGCGAGACTTTGCGACGGGCCTCAGGGTGCCAAATAGAAGCCGTGGGCAAAGCCGCGCCCAAAAAAAAGCGCCCGAAGGTCGTGGTCCCAAAACCCCCCAGCGGAAAAATGGCCAAAAAAAGGGTGGGCTATAGCCTTGGTGGGGGGCGCGGGCGAAGTTCGTCCGCCGGACTCGGAATGGGGCGAGACTTTGCGAAGGGCATCGGGGTGCCAAAAATAAGGCCGCAGGCAAAGCCGCGTGCAAAAATAAGCGCACGAAGATCGTGGTGCCAAAAGCCCCCAGCGGAAAAATGGCCAAAAAACGGGTAGGCTATAGGCTTGGTGGGGGGCGCGGGCGAAGTTCGTCCGCCGGACTCGGAATGGGGCGAGACTTCTCCGAGGGGCCTCGGGGTGCCAAAAATAAGCTCCGGCCAAAGCCGCACCCAAAAATAAGCGCAAGAAGATCGTGGTGCCAAAACCCCCAGCGGAAAAATGGCCAAAAAAAGGGTGGGCTGTAGCCTTGGTGGGGGGCGTGGGCGAAGTTCGTCCGCCGGACTCGGAATGGGGCGAGACTTTGCGAGGGGCATCGGGATGCCAAAAATAAGCCGCGGGCAAAGCCACGCTAAAAAATAAGCGCCCGAAGGTCGTGGTGCCAAAACCCCCCAGCGGAAAAATGGCCAAAAAAAGGGTGGGCTATAGCCTTGATGGGGGGCGCGGGCGAAGTTCGTCCACCGGACTCGGAATGGGGCGAGACTTTGCGAGGGGCATCGGGGTGCCAAAAATAAGGCCGCAGGCAAAGCCGCGCGCAAAAATAAGCGCACGAAGATCGTGGTGCCAAAAGCCCCCAGCGGAAAAATGGCCAAAAAACGGGTAGGCTATAGGCTTGGTGGGGGGCGTGGGCGAAGTTCGTCCGCCGCACTCGGAATGGGGCGAGACTTTGCGAGGGGCATCGGGATGCAAAAAATTAGGCCGCGGGCAAAGCCACGCGCAACAATAAGCGCCCGAAGATCGTGGTGCCAAAACCCCCCAGCGGAAAAATGGCCAAAAAAAGGGTGGGCTATAGCCTTGGTGGGGGGCGCGGGCGATGTTCGTCCGCCGGACTCGGAATGGGGCGAGACTTTGCGACGCGCCTCGGGGTGCCAAAAATAAGACGCGGGCAAAGCCGCACTCAAAAATAAGCGCCCGAAGATGGTGGTGCCAAAAGCCCCCAGCGGAAAAATGGCCAAAAAATGGGTGGGCTATAGCCTTGGTGGGGGGCGCGGGCGAAGTTCGTCCGCCGGACTCGGAATGGGACGAGACTTTGCGACGGGCCTCGGGGTGCCAAAAATAAGCCGCGGGCAAGGCCGCGCCCAAAAAAAAGCTCCCGAAGGTCGTGGTGCCAAAACCCCCCAGCGGAAAAATGACCAAAAAAAGGGTGGGCTATAGCCTTGGTGGGGGGCGCGGGCGAAGTTCATCCGCCGGACTCGGAATGGGGCGAGACTTTGCGAGGGGCATCGGGGTGCCAAAAATAAGGCCGCGGGCAAAGCCGCGCGCAAAAATAAGCGCCCGAAGATGGTGGTGCAAAAACCCCCCAGCGGAAAAATGGCCAAAAAACGGGTGGGCTATAGCCTTGTTGGGGGGCGCGGGCGAAGTTCGTCCGCCGGAGTCGGAATGGGGCGAGACTTTGCGAGGGCCCTCGGGGTACCAAAAATAAGCCGCGGCCAAAGCCGCACCCAAAAATAAGAGCCCGAAGGTCGAGGTCCCAAAACCCCCCAGCGGAAAAATGGCCAAAAAATGGGTGGACTATAGCCTTGGTGGGGGGCGCGGCGAAGTTCGTCTGCCGGACTCGGAATGGGGCGAGACTTTGCGAGGGGCCTCGGGGTGCCAAAAATAAGCCGCGGACAAAGCCGCGCTAAAAACTAAGCGCCCAAAGATAGTAGTGCCAAAACCCCCCAGCGGAAAAATGGCCAAAAAACGGGTGGGTTTTGGCCTTGGTGGGGGGCGCGGGCGAAGTTCGTCCACCGGACTCGGAATGGGGCGAGACTTTGCGAGGGGCCTCGGGGTTCCAAAAATAAGCCGCGGGTAAAGCCGCGCCCAAAAATAAACGCCCGAAGGTCGTGGTGCCAAAACCCCCCAGCGGAAAAATGGGCAAAAAACGGGTGGGCTATAGCCTTGGTGGGGGGCGCGGGCGAAGTTCGTCCGCCGGAGTCGGAATGGGGCGAGACTTTGCGAGGGCCCTCGGGGTACCAAAAATAAGCCGCGGCCAAAGCCGCACCCAAAAATAAGAGCCCGAAGGTCGAGGTCCCAAAACCCCCCAGCGGAAAAATGGCCAAAAAATGGGTGGACTATAGCCTTGGTGGGGGGCGCGGCGAAGTTCGTCTGCCGGACTCGGAATGGGGCGAGACTTTGCGAGGGGCCTCGGGGTGCCAAAAATAAGCCGCGGACAAAGCCGCGCTAAAAACTAAGCGCCCGAAGATAGTAGTGCCAAAACCCCCCAGCGGAAAAATGGCCAAAAAACGGGTGGGTTTTGGCCTTGGTGGGGGGCGCGGGCGAAGTTCGTCCACCGGACTCGGAATGGGGCGAGACTTTGCGAGGGGCCTCGGGGTTCCAAAAATAAGCCGCGGGTAAAGCCGCGCCCAAAAATAAACGCCCGAAGGTCGTGGTGCCAAAACCCCCCAGCGGAAAAATGGGCAAAAAACGGGTGGGCTATAGCCTTGGTGGGGGGCGCGGGCGAAGTTCGTCCGCCGGACTCGGAATGGGGCGAGACTTTGCGAGTGTCCTCGGGGTGCCAATAATAAGCCGCGGGCTAAGTCGCCCCCAAAAATAAGTGCCCGAAGATCGTGGTGCCAAAAGCCCCCAGCGGAAAAATGGCCAAAAAACGGGTGGGCTATAGCCTTGGTGGGGGGCGCGGGCGAAGTTCGTCCGCCGGACTCGGAATGGGGCGAGACTTTGCGACGAGTCTCGGGGTACCAAAACTAAGACGCGGGCAAAGCCGTGCTAAAAAATAAGCACCCGAAGATCGTGGTGCCAAAAGCCCCCAGCGGAAAAATGGCCAAAAAACGGGTGGGCTATAGCCTTGGTGGGGGGCGCGGGCGAAGTTCGTCCGCCGGACTCGGAATGGGGCGAGACTTTGCGACGGGCCTCAGGGTGCCAAAAAGAAGCCGCGGGCAAAGTCCCACCCAAAAAAAGCGCCCGAAGGTCGTGGTGCCAAAACCCCCCAGCGGAAAAATGGCCAAAAAAAGGGTGGGCTATAGCCTTGGTGGGGGGCGCGGGCGAAGTTCGTCCGCCGGACTCGGAATGGGGCGAGACTTTGCGAGGGGCCTCGGGGTGCCAAAAATAAGCTCCGGCCAAAGCCGCACCCAAAAATAAGCGCAAGAAGATCGTGGTGCCAAAACCACCAGCGGAAAAATGGCCAAAAAAAGGGTGGGCTGTAGCCTTGGTGGGGGGCGTGGGCGAAGTTCGTCCGCCGGACTCGGAATGGGGCGTGACTTTGCGAGGGGCATCGGGATGCCAAAAATAAGGCCACGGGCAAAGCCACGTGCAACAATAAGTGCCCGAAGATCGTGGTGCCAAAACCCCCCAGCGGAAAAATGGCCAAAAAAAGGGTGGGCTATAGCCTTGGTGGGGGGCGCGGGCGATGTTCGTCCGCCGGACTCGGAATGTAGCGAGACTTTGCGACGAGCCTCGGGGTGCCAAAAATAAGACGCGGGCAAAGCCGCACTCAAAAATAAGCGCCCGAAGATGGTGGTGCCAAAAGCCCCCAGCGGAAAAATGGCCAAAAAACGGGTGGGCTATAGCCTTGGTGGGGGGCGCGGGCGAAGTTCGTCCGCCGGACTCGGAATGGGACGAGACTTTGCGACGGGCCTCGGGGTGTCAAAAATAAGCCACGGGCAAAGCCGCGCCCAAAAAAAAGCGACCGAAGGTCGTGGTGCCAAAACCCCCCAGCGGAAAAATGACCAAAAAAAGGGTGGGCTATAGCCTTGGTGGGGGGCGCGGGCGAAGTTCGTCCGCCGGACTCGGAATGGGGCGAGACTTTGCGAGGGGCTCGGGGTGCCAAAAATAAGCTCCGGCCAACACCGCGCCCAAAAATAAGAGCAAGATGATCGTGGTGCCAAAACCCCCCAGCGGAAAAATGGCCAAAAAACGGGTGGGCTATAGCCTTGGTGGGCGGCGCGGGCGAGTTTAAATCCGCCGGACTCGAATGGGGTGAGACTTTGCGAGGGGCATCAGGGTGCCAAAAATAAGGCCGCGGACAAAGCCGCGCGCAAAAATAAGCGCCCGAAGATGGTGGTGCCAAAACCCCCCCAGCGGAAAAATGGCCAAAAAACGGGTGGGCTATAGCCATGGTGGGGGGCGCGGGCGAAGTTCGTCCGCCGGACTCGGAATGGGGCGAGACTTTCCGAGGGGCCTCGGGGTGCCAAAAATAAGATCCGGCCAAAGCCGCGCCCAAAAATAAGCCCTCGAAGGTCATGGTGCCAAAACCACCCAGCGGAAAAATGGCCAAAAAACGGGTGGGCTATAGCCTTGGTGGGGGGCGCGGGCGAAGTTCGTCTGCCGGACTCGGAATGGGGCGAGACTTTGCGACGTGCCTCGGGGTGCCAAAAATAAGCTCCGGCCAAAGCCACGCGCAAAAATAAGCGCAAGAAGATCGTGGTGCCAAAACCCCCCAGCGGAAAAATGGCCAAAAAACGGGTGGGCTATAGCCTTGGTGGGGGGCGCGGGCGAAGTTCGTCTGCTGGACTCGGAATGGGGCGAGACTTTGCGACGTGCCTCGGGGTGCCAAAAATAAGCTCTGGCCAATGCCGCGCCCAAAAATAAGAGCAAGATGATCGTGGTGCCAAAACCCCCCAGCGGAAAAATGGCCAAAAAACGGGTGGGCTATAGCCTTGGTGGGGGGCGCGGGCGAAGTTCGTCCGCCGGACTCAGAATGGGGTGAGACTTTGCGAGGGGCATCAGGGTACCAAAAATAAGGCCGCGGGCAAAGCCGCGCGCAAAAATAAGCGCCCGAAGATGGTGGTGCCAAAACCCCCCAGCGGAAAAATGGCCAAAAAACGGGTGGGCTATAGCAATGGTGGGGGGCGCGGGCGAAGTTCGTCCGCCGGACTCGGAATGGGGCGAGACTTTCCGAGGGGCCTCGGGGTGCCAAAAATAAGATCCGGCCAAAGCCGCGCCCAAAAATAAGCCCTCGAAGGTCATGGTGCCAAAACCACCCAGCGGAAAAATGGCCAAAAAACGGGTGGGCTACAGCCTTGGTGGGGGGCGCGGGCGAAGTTCGTCTGCCGGACTCGGAATGGGGCGAGACTTTGCGAGGGGCCTCGGGGTGCCAAAAATTAGCCGCGGACAAAGCCGTACCCAAAAATAAGTGCCCGAAGGTCGTGGTGCCAAAACCCCCCAGCGGAAAAATGACCAAAAAACGGGTGTGCTATAACCTTGGTGGGGGGCGCGGGCGAAGTTCGTCCGCCGGACTCGGAATGGGGCGAGACTTTGCGAGGGGCCTCGGGGTACCAAAAATAAGCCGCGGGCTAAGTCGCCCCCAAAAATAAGCGCCCGAAGATCGTGGTGCCAAAACCCCCCAGCGGAAAAATGGCCAAAAAACGGGTGGGCTATAGCCTTGGTGGGGGGCGCGGGCGAAGTTCGTCTGCCGGACTCGGAATGGGGCGAGACTTTGCGAGGTGCCTCGGGGTGCCAAAAATAAGCTCCGGCCAAAGCCATGCCCAAAAATAAGCGCAAGAAGAGCGTGGTGCCAAAACCCCCCAGCGGAAAAATGACCAAAAAACGGGTGTGCTATAGCCTTGGTGGGGGGCGCGGGCGAAGTTCGTCCGCCGGACTCGGAATGGGGCGAGACTTTGCGAGGGGCCTCGGGGTGCCAAAACTAAGCCGCAGGCAAAGCCGCGCCCAAAAATAAGCGCCCGAAGATCATGGTGCCAAAACCCCCCAGCGGAAAAATGGCCAAAAAACGGGTGGGCTATAGCCTTGGTGGGGGGCGCGGGCGAAGTTCGTCCGCCGGATTCGGAATGGGGCGAGACTTTCCAAGGGGCCTCGGGGTGCCAAAAATAAGCTCCGGCCAACGCTGCGCCCAAAAATAAGAGCAAGAAGATCGTGGTGCCAAAACCCCCCAGCGGAAAAATGGCCAAAAAACGGGTGGGCTATAGCCTTGGTGGGGGGCGCGGGCGAAGTTCGTCCGCCGGACTCGGAATGGGGTGAGACTTTGCGAGGGGCCTCGGGGTACCAAAAGTAAGCCGCGGGCTAAGTGGCCCCCAAAAATAAGCGCCGAAGATCGTGGTGCCAAAACCCCCCAGCGGAAAAATGTCCAAAAAACGGGTGGGCTATAGGCTTGGTGGGGGGCGCGGGCGAAGTCTGTCCGCCGGACTCGGAATGGGGCGAGACTTTGCGAGGGGCATCGGGGTGTCAAAAATAAGGCCGCGGACAAAGCCGCGCCCAAAAATAAGCGCCCGAAGATCGTGGTACCAAAACCCCCCAGCGGAAAAATGGCCAAAAAACGGGTGGGCTATAGCCTTGGTGGGGGGCGCGGGCGAAGTTCGTCCGCCGGACTCGGAATTGGGCGAGACTTTGCGAGGGGCGTCGGGGTGCCAAAAATAAGCCGCGAACAAAGCCGTGTCCGAAGATCGTGGTGCCAAAAGCCCCAGCGGAAAAATGGCCAAAAAACTGGTGGGCTATATCCTTTGTGGAGGGCGCGGGCGAAGTTCGTCCGCCGGACTCGGAATGGGGCGAGACTTTCCGAGGGGCCTAGGGGTGCCAAAAATAAGCTCCGGCCAAAGCCGTTCCCAAAAATAAGCACAAGAAGATCGTGGTGCCAAAACCCCCCAGCGGAAAAATGGCCAAAAAACTAGTGGGCTATAGCCTTGGTGGGGGGCGCGGGCGAAGTTCGTCCGCCGGACTCGGAATGGGGCGAGACTTTGCGAGGGGCCTCGGGGAGCCAAAAATAAGCAGCGGGCAAAGCCGCGCCCAAAAATAAGCACCCAAAGATCGTGGTGCCAAAACCCCCAGCGGAAAAATGGCCAAAAAACGGGTGGGCTATAGCCTTGGGGGGTGGGGCTGGCCAACTTCGTCCGCCGGACTCGGAATGGCGCGAGACTTTGCCAGCGGTCTTCGTGTGCCAAAAATAGGCCCCGGGCACAGCCGCGTCCAAAAATAACCGCCCGAAAGCCGGGGCGCCAAGTTCGTCCAGCGGAAAAAGGACACAAAAACGGGTGGGCTATAGCCTTGGGGGGTGGGGCTGGCCAACTTCGTCCGCCGGACTCGGAATGGCGCGAGACTTTGCGAGCAGCCTCCGTGTGCCAAAAATAGGCCCCGGACACAGCCGCGCCCAAAAATAACCGCCCGAAGGCCGGGGCGCCAAGTTCGTCCAGCGGAAAAAGGCCACAAAAACGGGTGGGCTATAGCCTTGGGGGGTGGGGCTGGCCAACTTCGTCCGCCGGACTCGGAATGGCACGAGACTTTGCGAGTGGCCT
This sequence comes from Citrus sp. QX-2021, assembly GCA_030444885.1. Classification (NCBI taxonomy): domain Eukaryota; kingdom Viridiplantae; phylum Streptophyta; class Magnoliopsida; order Sapindales; family Rutaceae; genus Citrus; species Citrus sp. QX-2021. Next base: position 55,941 of record JAUJEF010000182.1, read on the forward strand.
CCGTGTGCCAAAAATAGGCCCCGGGCACAGCCACGCCCAAAAATAACGGCCCAAAGGCCGGGGCGCCAAGTTCTTCCAGCGGAAAAAGGCAACAAAATGCGTGGGCTATAGCCTTGGGGGGTGGGGCTGGCCAACTTCGTTCCCCGGACTCGGAATGGCGCGAGACCTTACGAGTGGCCTCAGTGTGCTAAAAATAGGCCCCAGGCACAGCCGCACCCAAAAATAACCGCCCGAAGGCCGGGGCGCCAAGTTCATCCAGCGGAAAAAGGCCACAAAAACGGGTGGGCTATAGCCTTGGGGGGTGGGGCTGGCCAACTTCCTCCGCCGGACTCGGAATGGTGAGAGACTTTGTGAGGGGCCTCCGTGTGCCAAAAATAGGACCCGGGCTCCGCCGCGCCCGAAAATAACTGCCCGAAGGCCGGGGCGCCAAGTTCGTCCAGCGGAAAAAGGCCACAAAAACGGGTGGGCTATAGCCTTGGGGGGTGGGGCTGGCCAACTTCGTCCGCCGGACTCAGAATGGCGCGAGACTTTGCGAGGGGCCTCGGTGTACCAAAAATAGGTCGCGGGCACAGCCGCGCCCAAAAATAACCGCCCGAAGTCCGGGGCGCCAAGTTCGTCCAGCGGAAAAAGGCCACAAAAACGGGTGGGCTATAGCCTTGGGGGGTAGGGCTGGCAAACTTCATCCGCCGGACTCAGAATGGTGCGAGACTTTGCGAGGGGCCTCCGTGTGCCAAAAATAGGCTGCGGGCACAGCCGCGCCCAAAAATAACCGCCTGAAGGCCGGGGCGCCAAGTTCGTCCAGCGGTAAAAGGCCACAAAAACGGGTGGGCTATAGCCTTGGGGGGTGGGGCTGGCCCACTTCGTCCGCCGGACTCGGAATGGCGTGAGACTTTGCGAGGGACCTCCATGTGGCAAAAATAGGCCACGGGCAAAGCCGCGCCCAAAAATAACCGCCCGAAGGCCGGGGCGCCATGTTCGTCCAGCGGAAAAAGGCCACAAAAACAGGTGGGCTATAGCCTAGGGGGGAGGGTCTGGCGAACTTCGTCCGCCGGACTCGGAATGGGGCGAGACTTTGCGAATGGCCTCCGCGTGCCAAAAATAAGCGGTGGGCACAGTCAAGCCCAAAAATAACCCCCCGAAGGTCGGCGCGCCCAAACCACCCAGCGGAAAAATGGCCAAAAAACGGGTGGGCTATAGCCTTGGGGGGAGGGGCTAGCCAACTTCGTCCGCCGGACTCGGAATGGGGCGAGACTTTGCGAGTGGCCTCCGCGTGCCAAAAATAGGCCGCGGGCACAGCCGCGCCCAAAAATAACCCCCCGAAGGTCGGCGCGCCCAAAAGCCCCTCAGCGGAAAAATGGCCAAAAAACGGTTGGGCTATAGCCTTGGGGGGACGGGCTGGCCCACTTCGTCCGCCGGACTCGGAATGGGGCGAGAATTGCGTGCGGCCTCCGCGTGCTAAAAATAAGCCGTGGGCACAGCCGCGCCCAAATATAACCGCCCGAAGGTCGGAACGCCCAAAAGCCCCTCAGCGGAAAAATGGCCAAAAAACGGTTGGGCTATAGCCTTGGGGGGACGGGCTGGCCAACTTCGTCCGCCGGACTCGGAATGGGGGGAGAATTGCGAGCGGCCTCCGCGTGCCAAAAATAAGCCCCGGGCACAGCCGCGCCCAAAAATAACCGCCCGAAGGCCGGGGCGCCAAGTTCGTCCAGTGGAAAAATGGCCAAAAAACGGGTGGGCTATAGCCTTGGGGGGAGGGGCTGGCCAACTTCGTCCGCCGGACTCGGAATGGGGCGAGACTTTGCGAGCGGCCTCCGCGTGTCAAAAATATGCAGCGGGCACAGCCGCGCCCAAAAATTACCGCCCGAAGGTCTGCGCGCCGAAACCCCCCAGCGGAAAAATGGCCATAAAACGGGTGGGCTATAGCCTTGGGGGGAGGGACTGGCCAACTTCGTCCGCCGGACTCAGAATGGGGCGAGACTTTGCGAGTGGCCTCCGCGTGCCACAAATAGGTCGCGGGCACAGCCGCGCCCAAAAATAACCGCCCGAAGGCCGGGGCGCCAAGTTCGTCCAGCGGAAAAAGGCCACAAAAACGGGTGGGCTATAGCCTTGGGGGGTGGGGCTGGCCAACTTCGTCCGCCGGACTCGGAATGGCGCGAGACTTTGCGAGATGCCTCCGTGTGCCAAAAATAGGCCGCGGGCACAGCCGCGCCCAAAAATACCCGCCCGAGGGCCGCGGCGCCAAGTTCGTCCAGCGGAAAAAGGCCACAAAAACGGGTGGGCCATAGCCTTGGGGGGTGGGGCTGGCCAACTTTGTCCGCCGGGCTCGGAATGGCGCGAGACATTGTGAGGCGCCTCCGTGTGTCAAAAATAGGCCACGGCCACAGCCGCACCCAAAAATACCCGCCCGATGGCCGCGGCGCCAAGTTCGTCCAGAGGAAAAAGGCCACAAAAACGGGTGGGCTATAGCCTTGGGGGGTGGGGCTGGCCAACTTCGTCCGCCGGACTCGGAATGGCGTGAGACTTTACGAGGCGCCTCCGTGTGCCAAAAATAGGCCGCGGACAAAGCCGGGCCCAAAAATACCTGCCCGAAGGCCGCGGCGCCAACTTCGTGCAGCGGATAAAGGCCACAAAAACGGGTGGGCTATAGCCTTGGGGGGTGGGGCTGGCCAACTTCGTCCGCCGGACTCGGAATGGTGCGAGAGTTTGCGAGGTGCCTCCGTGTGCCAAAAATAGGCCGCGGGCACAGCCGCGCCCAAAAATACCCGCCCGAAGGCCGCGGCGCCAAGTTCGTCCAGCGGAAAAAGGCCAAAAAAACGGGTGGGCCATAGCCTTGGGGGGTGGGGCTGGCCAACTTTGTCCGCCGGGCTCGGAATGGCGCGAGACATTGTGAGGCGCCTCCGTGTGTCAAAAATAGGCCACGGCCACAGCCGCACCCAAAAATACCCGTCCGATGGCCGCGGCGCCAAGTTCGTCCAGCGGAAAAAGGCCACAAAAACGGGTGGGCTATAGCCTTGGGGGGTGGGGCTGGCCAACTTCGTCCGCCGGACTCGGAATGGCGCGAGACTTTGCGAGGCGCCTCCGTGTGCCAAAAATAGGCCGCGGGCACAGCCGCGCCCAAAAATACCCGCCCCGAAGGCCGGGGCGCCAAGTTCGTCCAGCGGAAAGAGGCCACAAAAACGGGTGGGCTATAGCCTTGGGGGGTGGGGCTGGCCAACTTCGTCCGCCGGACTCGGAATGGCGCGAGACTTTGCGAGGCGCCTCCGTGTGCCAAAAATAGGCCGCGGGCACAGCCGCGCCCAAAAATACCCGCCGAAGGCCACGGCGCCAAGTTCGTCCAGCGGAAAAAGACCACAAAAACGAGTGCGCTATAGCCTTGGGGGGTGGGGCTGGCCAACTTCGTCCGCCGGACTCGGAATGGCGCGAGACATTGCGAGCGGCCTCCGTGTGCCAAAAAATAGGCCGCGGGCACATCCACGTCCAAAAATACCCGCCCGAAGGCACGCGCGGCGCCAAGTTCGCCCAGCGGAAAGAGAGGCCACAAAAACGGGTGGGGTATAGCCTTGGTTGGGGGGGCTGGTGCAAAATCGTCCGCCGGACTCGGAATGGCGCGAGACTTTGCGAGGCGCCTCCGTGTGCCAAAAATATGCCGCGTGCACAGCCGCGCCCAAAAATACCCGCCCCGAAGGCACGCGGCGCCAAGTTCGTCCAGCGGAAAGAGGCCACAAAACGGGTGAGCTATAGCGTTGGGGGTGGGGCTGGCCAACTTCGTCCGCCGGACTCGGAATGGCGCGAGACTTTGCGAGGCGCATCCGTGTGCCAAAAATAGGCCGACGGCACAGCCGCGCCAAAAAAATACCCGCCCGAAGCCCGGGCGCCAAGTTCGTCCAGTGGAAAGAGGCCACAAAAACGGGTGGGCTATAGCCTTGGGGGGTGGGGCTGGCCAACTTCGTCCGCCGGACTCGGAATGGCGCGAGACTTTGCGATGCGCCTCCGTGTGCCAAAAATAGGCCGCGGGCACAGCCGCGCCCAAAAATACCCGCCCGAAGGACGGGGCGCCAAGTTCGTCCTGCGGCAAGAGGCCACAAAAACGGGTGGGCTATAGCCTTGGGGGGTGGGGCTGGCCAACTTCGTCCGCCGGACTCGGAATGGCGCGAGACTTTGCGAGGCGCCTCCGTGTGCCAAAAATAGGCCACGGGCACAGACACGCCCAAAAGTACCCGCCCGAAGGCCGGGGCGCCAAGTTCGTCTAGCGGAAAGAGGCCACAAATACGGGTGGGCTATAGCCTTGGGGGGTGGGGCTGGCCAACTTCGTCCGCCGGACTCGGAATGGCGCGAGACTTTGCGACGCGCCTCCGTGTGCCAAAAATAGGCCGCGGGCACAGCCGCGCCCAAAAATACCCGCCCGAAGGCCGGGGCGCCAAGTTCGTCCAGCGGCAAGAGGCCACAATAACGGGTGGGCTGTAGCCTTGGGGGGTGGGGCTGGCCAACTTCGTCCGCCGGACTCGGAATGGCGCGAGAATTTGCGAGGCGCCTCCGTGTGCCAAAAATAGGCCGCGGGCACAGCCGCGCCCAAAAATACCCGCCCGAAGGCCGGGGCGCCAAGTTCGTCCAGCGGCAAGAGGCCACAAAAACGGATGGGCTATAGCCTGGGTGGGAGGGGCTGGCGCACTGGGAACGCGGGACGCGGGATCGCGCGAGACTTTGCGAGGCGCCTCCGTGTGCCATATATAGGCCGCGGGCACAGCCGCGCCCAAAAATACCCGCCCGAAGGCCGGGGCGCCAAGTTCGTCCAGCGGAAAGAGGCCACAAAAACGGGTGGGCTATAGCCTTGGGGGGTGGGGCTGGCCAACTTCGTCCGCCCGGACCCGGAATGGCGCGAGACTTTGCGATGCGCCTCCGTGTGCAAAAATAGGCCGCAGGCACAGCCGCGCCTAAAAATACCCGCCCAAGGACGGGGCGCCAAGTTCGTCCAGCGGCAGGAGGCCACAAAACGGGTGGGCTATAGCCTTGGGGTGGGGCTGGCCAACCGTCCGCGGACTCGGAATGGCGCGAGACTTTGCGAGGCGCCTCCGTGTGCCAAAAATAGGCCACGGGCACAGACGCGCCCAAAAGTACCCGCCCGAAGGCCGAGGCGCCATGTTCGTCCAGCGGAAAGAGGCCACAAATACGGGTGGGCTATAGCCTTGGGGGGTGGGGCTGGCCAACTTCGTCCGCCGGACTCGGAATGGCGCGAGACTTTGCGACGCGCCTCCGTGTGCCAAAAATAGGCCGCGGGCACAGCCGCGCTCAAAAATACCCGCCCGAAGGCCGGGGCGCCAAGTTCGTCCAGCGGCAAGAGGCCACAATAACGGGTGGGCTGTAGCCTTGGGGGGTGGGGCTGGCCAACTTCGTCCGCCGGACTCGGAATGGCGCGAGAATTTGCGAGGCGCCTCCGTGTGCCAAAAATAGGCCGCGGGCACAGCCGCGCTAAAAATACCCGCCCGAAGGCCGGGCGCAAGTTCGTCCAGCGGCAAGAGGCCACAAAAACGGATG